>OW203765.1:2293816-2619393 GCA_934045905.1 Leuctra nigra | reverse complement strand
GTCCACTCATGTCCAAGATGACCAACAGGTTATGTTTGGAAACTTTCGAAACAGAATTAAAATCTAGAAAATGCGATATGAATTGAAAACTTACAGATCGATGGTCACAAGTAGCATAGGAGATTACAGTCATGTCACATTATCTTCAAGATTCTACAAAATATGTACACGTTAAAATATTTTACAAAAAACGTACAGATGTGTAAAAAACGTGGTGTCACAGGTAGAAAACAACCTGTAGAAAACAAATTCGTTCGAAAACTTGAAGTTGGCGCCATTGGATTTTGCCAACTGTCCGAAGATGAATCCGCTAAACAACAATAGCAGTGTGAAGGTGGTTTTCTACCGGCTAAATTCCAACATGGCGGCTCACTGACATTCCTTGAACAGTGTTTTGATTATCAAAAAATAATATTGTGGAGTGGATTACAGAAAATAACAAGTTTATTGCTTAACTTCAGTGTTACTACTAATCTTCTCCACCTATATATGAAGAGGGAAGGCATTTTCCAATACATTTTACTGAAAAAGGCACGAAAAACATAATGGCATCTGTAGAAAAGTTGAAAAAAAACAATGATTCCGTCACTCTTGATGGCGATTTTGTGTGGACTGTTGAGAACGAAGTGTTATTTCTGACAGCTATGATCGGGCACAAGCCTGTTGGTAAGTTAACCTTTCAGTGCGTAAATACCTACTTCAGAAACTATTGTGTCCATAGCACTTAACCAAAAAACTCAATGTAAATTTTTACAGGCATCAACAGACATTTCGAAATGGTGTGCATAGTTGATAATTTTCAAACGGCCCTCAATCGACAGATTGATCCTCAAATTCTATGGGACCGTTTAGATACTATGTATAACATGGATAGGCTGGTAAGTCTTTAATTGGCTACAAATGACAAGTTACGAGAAACATTTGGTTCACTAACTTTTTCTTTTCTTTACAGAATAAAGTTGAACGCTTACCTTTTCCCAACGACGTGGTTGATTTTGCGCTGCCCGAGGAATACACGCCTCTCATTCAAGCTAAACAGCAAGACATTGACTTGAAAATCGAAGCAACGCCTCTGCCAGAAGTCGTCCTCGAATCACCGAAGCGAGAGTTAAAGAGAGAGCTGCAGGTCTACAAAGGCATGAAGGATATTAAGAGAGAAGCAAACAAGGAACCAGTTAAAGAAAAAGAAGTGCCAAAAGCAGAACCAGTCGTCGAGGCGAAGGAAACTAAAAAGGAAGAACCAGAACGGCCGGACGTTGTGACTCCGCCGAAGAAAACTCAACCCACCACCCCTGTGGAGAAAATTGACAAACGAACAAAAGAATTTAAATTGATAGAAGCGATGAAACAAGGAATTCTTGCGAAAGATAAAAAATTGAATCCGGATAAAGAGACTAAGGGAACACCGACAACGAAATCACGAAGCTCAACTGGTAAGAAGGAAGTTAAGGAAGACAAACCCGAACCGAAGAAGGAGCGGACAAAGGAGTCGACCCCTGGTAATGCGAAGCGGTCAACGCGAGGCTCGATAACGGATTCCGCTTCCAATAAATCTGCTAGTCCTGTGACGACGCCAGTACAAAAGAGAAAACGAACTCAGCTGTAGAGAGACAATACCTTTGCATCAATGCAAGATACACTGTTGTTTGTGCACACCGCATGTCACTGCGATGTTGGCAACGAATCGAAACTATTAATTAGGATGTTTTGAACACACTCAATCTCAAGTCTCGGTCCAATTGTCCCGGCTCTTTGCGTAAAATGCCATTTGATGTTCTTCAATTCACTGTGTAGTTTATACATATAAGTAAAATTTTACCGTAACCAATTTTTAATGAACTACGAGATAGTAGTGTATGTGTCCGTGCCATTATTATAATAGTATCATTAAGATTTTAAATGCATTCTTCATATATATTGTTCAAAGTATTGCAAAAAGTAATTATTGCAAGGTTTATATTGAATGTAACAAAGGAGGTTTCAAAATATATCACAAGACACAAATATACCTATAGGAAAAATAAATTGTAGATATAATTCACTGATCAGTAAAGTTTAACTAGGTATATTTTATTGGATATCAACAACATTTATGCAAACAATTCACAGATAAATCTGTAAATTCTCAATTATACAAGTTATGATAATTTGCAGATCGGTATTAAATGTACTTACAACAAATTTAATGTACCTCTTTAGAAATGTAAATAAATAACTGATGACATATATTTAATCCTAACTTATCCTGCGATATAGCTATCTAGTACACACAAATGTAAACCCATGTGTGCAATATAACGGAAAGCAGCTAATCTCCAATCCTATTTTAAGTACTGAGCTTAGTACTCCGATTTCGATTAAAATCGCAGAGAAGTCGTTGGGAAAAACTCTCGATAATATAAGAGATCTTTCACATTACTTTGAACAGCTTACTGTCTCAAAAGCCAACCCAAACGTCTCAATGAGCCATGAAATATGATAACTCCTTAAGGAACAATAGCAGTTTATCACCTTAAATAGTACATTGCCACAAGCCAGAAGAAAAAATCAATTCCTTAAATGTACGATTGATCACCTTTCTATAAGGTCTGAAGGTAGAAAATTATTTGATTGTAGTAAAAATGTTTCTTAATCTATTAATTATTTATTTCGGTCATTAGCACTTTGTTGAAATTCTAGAAAAGGAAGCAAAATTTACTCTGGTCACACCACACTTGTAAATCTTAATGAGGAGAAGGGATAATTAAACTCTTGAATTCATTGTTTTCCCCTAGATATTACATTTTCAAAAAGTCTGTTTTGTTCTCTTTGCAAATTTAAATTCGCTGCCCTGATCTAAATAATGCCGGAACTCACCCGACATCAGGTCCGTCCTTTAGACGATATGTTGGAATCTAAAAACTATTGAACCACCAGTGCGTGGATTTATGGGCAAGTTTAGACTGATAAAGAAAACTAATCTCCTTGGCTCAGCTTACTAAACAATTTGGTTGGTCTAAAGATAAACTAGATAATCAAACTGCTCGGAGATTGTGTACCTGTCATCATTTACTTCCAGCCAATGGCATAACAGATCGAATGCAGTCCCTTCCCGCTACTTACTGGAAGCGAAATAGAGTTAGTTTCACAATCGCGCTGCTGAGCCACGGAGATACAATCTGGATTGCTCTATTATGCAATTATGAAGATTGTGATCAATTTTAAAATAAATTTGATACGCCAAAAAAGGGATGGGCAATTTAATCTAAGAAGTGGATTAACAATTCGATAATTAATTCAGTGATTGATCAGAGAGCAGAATATCAATAAAATTGACAGCCCAACAACGATTTTGGGACAAATCTTAATTGTGCATGTATTTTCTCCAATTTAAGTAAACCAAACGTTCAACACAATTGTGCCAATTGTGAATTGTGATCAACTATTGAACAATTGTGTGAACAATTGTGATTGTTTCTACACAATCTAGAAAGTAGGTAACCGATAATTGCTTTATTCAAAACTCGGAAAATCAATGCAAAAATTGATTGAATCGAAAGGAAAACTCTTTGTATTGAAGTGGAATCGCCCATCCCTATGTCCCCTCTCCTCGTAAGTTTGACTGCGACGCGACGGCACGTGTGACCGGGGAATGTGATGTGGCAATGCGGTCTACAGATCAACAGAAGCTCTCTGGAGCTGGATCAGCCATCGTCATGACAACGCCTACATATTAGGCAACATCTCTAGTATAATGATATAATAAGAGACCCGGGGTTATTGCACGAGCGATCATTTGACGGAGTCTGTGAGGTGCAGTTGATCAGCATCATGTTTCATAAGGCCTGTGCACATTCATGTGATCTTCATTGTGTCTAAGAAGTGCTCTTTCCGTGAAATTGTGCAATTTTAGTGATATAGGCACAAGTATTATATTTCAAATTTAAATAATATTTTTAACAAAATATCAAGTTCAAGACATTCATTTCTTGAGGCTTTGTATGCCAACATGAATAATTTACAAGTTAAAATTTTAATAACAATAATTTCTGGCAGTGACTCAAGATAAAAGTAAGATGTCCACAGAAAGAACATGTTAGTGCTCAATTCTATCTAAATTTGAAAATGGGACAAGAAACATGGTATTTAAAAACTCCGATCGCGATTTTGTGGCAAAATCTCAGACAATAAACCCGGGTCTCCAGATATAATTCTTCAGGCTTTTTAAGCATCTTACGCCCATCAAAAATTGAATTGGGTATAAACATCCATCGCCCTTAGAAGAATGTTCACAATGTACGATAGCGAGTAAATGAATACTCATTTCTTAACACCAAGAATACTTGTATTTACAAGTAGAATATAAACGGTCCATAGTATTGATATCAACGAACGATTTGGTTTTCCGCGCTCGCAAGGCGATGACAATTGGGTGGGTGTATAGCGGCTACTGCCATAGGTTGGTCGCCAGCGTGTGTCCCGCGGCGTTGGGCTGGCCGAACGCGTTCATGGCGGCAGCGTTGGGCGGCAGCTGCATGCCCATTGGCTGGCCCATGTGCGGAGGAAGGCTCCCCGACATCGGGCCCCCCAGGTTCATGCGGCCCATCTGCTGCGGCAGCTGCAGGCAGAAGGACAAGGCTTAGTTAAGCGAGCGACTCCTTTTGGCTTTTTATGGCATGGACCTCCGTTATTTTTGTGTGTTTTTTTGTTACTATGGCTATACAGGTCAGTTTTTCTCCGAAGGAGATGAAATTTTGCACACATGTACGGATCATCTCTTCGATCTCTTCATCTCTTCAATTACTACAACAACCTTACTTTGTTAATTTCTCTATTTGTAAAGACTGATAGGGTCAGTTAAGTGGCCCAAACACGGTCAATATCCGATGACAAACTTATTTGACAATCCTGGAAGTTTGATTGTTTGTGGGACTTTCAGTGAAGCTTTCTGCACGGACAGAAATCCTTCAAGACCAGGTCACACGGCTTGACATGCAAGTCGTCAAGTAAAATTTACCAAGTAGGGAAACTGATATAAAAGTCGTTTTCATTTGTAATCAATATTTGAAATTATGAAAAGCAAAGTTATCCTGCTCTTGCAGGCCTGTGAAATGAACAAAGAAGAAACATGCTTTGAGACTATCATGCCCCAACATACAGTACTACTGCTTTCTAAGAAGGTAGGATTTATTCCAAGCATAACGAGTGAAGCAACATTCCATTATTGACCTCTCTAGACATGGGAATGCCAAGTGTTTCCAACCACATATAATAAGTTCTAATTCATCTGGACAGTCCTGAATTTGAACAGCAAAATTAATTATCCCACTCCTGACATCATAAAGTAGGTACCTACCTACTTAATATGTACGGAAAAATAAAACACAAATCCAATTTCCAATTAAACCAATGGACCGATCTTGCTGAAAATCATTTTGACCACAACCAGAATAGTAATATGTACTATAAGTTTTGTGAAAAAATTGGCCTGATCCGTTACTTCGTTTGGCGGCAGATGCCAGATGCACAAATAGAAAACAACAGAGATTCAAGCCATCTTGATACGCTGATATAAAGTGAAACGCCGAGTACTCACTTGGCTGCCCGCGTACTGCTGTTTGGAAGCAAGGACTTGAGAGAAGTCGGACATCAAGTCTTGGTTAGTATCACGTGCAACATGCTCCTACGCAATCACAAGACACATTAGTTCACTACTACAAGGCACATTAGTTCACTACTACAAGACACATTAGTTCACTACCAGTCACTCGCTACAAGACACATTAGTTCACTACCAGTCATTCGCTACAAGACACATTAGTTCACTACCAGTCACTCGCTACAAGACACATTAGTTCACTACCAGTCACTCGCTACAAGACACATTAGTTCACTACCAGTCACTCGCTACAAGACACATTAGTTCACTACCAGTCACACGCTACAAGACACATTAGTTCACTACCAGTCACTCGCTACAAGACACATTAGTTCACTACCAGTCACACGCTACAAGACACATTAGTTCACTACTACAAGACACATTAGTTCACTACCAGTCACTCGCTACAAGACACATTAGTTCACTACTACAAGACACATTAGTTCACTACCAGTCACTCGCTACAAGACACATTAGTTCACTACCAGTCACTCGCTACAAGACACATTAGTTCACTACCAGTCACACGCTACAAGACACATTAGTTCACTACCAGTCACTCGCTACAAGACACATTAGTTCACTACCAGTCACACGCTACAAGACACATTAGTTCTCTATCAGTCACTCGCTACAAGACACATTAGTTCACTACCAGTCACTCGCTACAAGACACATTAATTCACTACCAGTCACTCGCTACAAGACACATTAGTTCACTACCAGTCACTCGCTACAAGACACATTAGTTCACTACCAGTCACTCGCTACAAGACACATTAGTTCACTACCAGTCACTCGCTACAAGACACATTAGTTCACTACCAGTCACTCGCTACAAGACACATTAGTTCACTACCAGTCACTCGCTACAAGACACATTAGTTCACTACCAGTCACTCGCTACAAGACACATTAGTTCACTACCAGTCACTCGCTACAAGACACATTAGTTCACTACCAGTCACTCGCTACAAGACACATTAGTTCACTACCAGTCACCCGCTACAAGACACATTAGTTCACTACCAGTCACTCGCTACAAGACACATTAGTTCACTACCAGTCACTCGCTACAAGACACATTAGTTCACTACCAGTCACTCGCTACAAGACACATTAGTTCACTACCAGTCACTCGCTACAAGACACATTAGTTCACTACCAGTCACTCGCTACAAGACACATTAGTTCACTACCAGTCACTCGCTACAAGACACATTAGTTCACTACCAGTCATTCGCTACAAGACACATTAGTTCACTACCAGTCACTCGCTACAAGACACATTAATTCACTACCAGTCACTCGCTACAAGACACATTAGTTCACTACCAGTCACTCGCTACAAGACACATTAGTTCACTACCAGTCACCCGCTACAAGACACATTAGTTCACTACCAGTCACTCGCTACAAGACACATTAGTTCACTACCAGTCACTCGCTACAAGACACATTAGTTCACTACCAGTCACTCGCTACAAGACACATTAGTTCACTACCAGTCACTCGCTACAAGACACATTAGTTCACTACCAGTCACTCGCTACAAGACACATTAGTTCACTACCAGTCACTCGCTACAAGGCACATTAGTTCACTACCAGTCACTCGCTACAAGACACATTAGTTCACTACCAGTCACTCGCTACAAGACACATTAGTTCACTACCAGTCACTCGCTACAAGACACATTAGTTCACTACCAGTCACTCGCTACAAGGCACATTAGTTCACTACCAGTCATTCGCTACAATTTACAAGATTACTCCGAAACTTCAAGACACATTAATTCCGCCATCGCTACCATAACATTGTCATCCAAAGAGGGTGCAATTAGGTATACTCGAACGTGATATCTGTACCTTAGAAGCCAAAAGCCGGAAATACATTTTCTCAATTTTAAATAGCACACATTGGAATCGTTCTATCAATTGCATATTGATTGCTGTCAACAAAGTTGTATTGAGACATGCCACCATAACAACAACTATGATTGGATGAAGGCAGAGAGCTAGTTTTTCAACCCGAAACAAAAGTTTCTCCTGCAATTCTGGGTCTGGATTCACGAAAGGTATTATCTTTTGATTCAATACCAAAAACCCATGTTAAATGAAAGATAATACCAAATATAGTACTACGTATTAGGAGATTATACTTTTTGTGAATCTGGCCCCTGCTATAGGAAGTAGGTAGGTATTAGTGAACTAACCTATTAGGTACCTACTAGACATTGAGACACAAAGTAGTCTATGCAGGTAGAACCATTGAAACATGTACTTCCTAGCTAATACAAGACGACATGCTAATGTACAAATATTCTTGACTTGAAGCATTATGGTGTGATTTTAACAAGACTTTTAGTCGGGTTAAAGTCACTAAAAAAACATAAAAAATTGTTTCTCAATTTAGCTGTATTTTCATCAAATTACAGGAGGCAAAAAAATAAAGTAATACACCAATAGGTACCTACCTATGTAGAAGAATCTAGTATGTATGCACTATGCATTGACATATCCTTATACACAATTAAAAAGTATCAACTTTAGGAGTCCAAACTTGTACATGTACTACATTGTTTAATGGAAATAAATGAAACTGAAACTAAACCAATATGTAGAAGCTAAAGCAAAATAAAGATTGGCGAAGTTCAGATACGAAGTATGAAACACATGGAGCATATTCAACAAGTGCACTGACCAAGAAACCAATTAGTGAAAGAGACTGAAACACTTCTTCACATAAGAGCAACATTCTCTAGAACGTAAAGCACCGACCTGCGTCATCTGCGGGAACGCTTGCGGCTGATTGGCCATCGGGTTGGCGCCCATGTTGAAGAAGGGGTTGGACGCCATGGCCATGTTCTGCTGCGGCGCGGGGTTGAAGAGCCCGTTAGTGGCCGGCGCGCCCATCATGCCGAACCCCATGCCGGGCGCGGCTTGCGGCGGGAACCCAGCCGTCGGTTGCGTGTACACGCCACCTACAATCATTCACACTCGCCGTTAGTGATAGGAAACTCCTTCGTCATTATTGGCAAAGCACACCTAAAGGTAAAGCAATGGACCAAAGTCCTAGCTTGGAAATCTGATTTCAGTGAAACCTGACAGAGTTAGTACAACAATATGCTTCTCATGTCGTCATATTTTAATTATGATGACATTATCTGATCATGTACAAATTGAATAATTGTCTATAATATAAAAAAATACAGAATAAGGTTTTCATAGTTTGCACGAGCTTCATTTGTTTTACATCAACAATGTAAAAAAGTTCATTTCGGTCATTTTGGTGTAGGTAACAATTGTCAAGTCAGTTACATACAGTAAAACCTCTTTAAGGGGGGATGCCCAAGTAGAGGTCTCCGATAGATATCTGAATTAATATGCTTATTTAATAGATAATTTCCTTGTGCACCATATAAACGCAAGAAAAAGTAGGGTAGCCGAACTAATTTCCAAGATATATCACTTTATAAATTTGAGTTAGCCCTATCTTTAACATGGTAAGTCGAAAAAACACGGTAATTTTCCTAGTAAATATTAGATTTAAATTATTTTCCACCGATAGATTTTTCCAAAAACTAATATTATGTGTATAAGTTATAGAGGTATTTATTAAGATTTTTATATATACACCTAGCCGTACGTTTTTAAAAGTTAGGCGCCAAATTATAAATAATTTTCCTATACCTCCTGTGTTAAAATTTCTTAATCTTCCGAAGACATCATGTTGAAAACTTAATATAATTAAGACATTTGATGAAACTTTTACATAAAAATATAGTTGAAATGTTGAAAAAATTAATAAAAGTCGTACATTTCAACAAAAAATATTTTCGGTAAATCTACTTGGGTATCCCTCCTTAAGTCGAAATTGAAGGGACCCAAAAAAAAGCACTTCGACTCATGAATTTTCGAGTTATTGAGCGAGCGAAGCGAGCGTCTCCTTTTGACTCTTTTGACACGGACCTCTGTTTGTGTGATTTTTGTAAACTAGGAAAACGCTCAGTGTAACGCGTTGTTGAGCGAGCACGGGTACGTGCAAATTCTCGAACCGGAAATGCGTACACAACGCACAGAAAACATATACATCCATATTGAATTGATTATGATATCAACTTAAAAGTGTATGCTTTTCATCGAAACTTTAAAATAGCATCTAAGCACCTGGTTCATAAAGCAAATCAGAATCAATTTTCAATTGGCACTGGAAAACATTCATTTCGATACTTCATTACTGACAGATATTAAAAATGTAAATAACTTCATACGTTCTTAACTGATTGGGATGACATTTTGTAAAATAAGAGACAATATGTCTTAATGATCATGCAAAATATGAGTTTGATCAGAATTATCGAAGACCGTTTTCATTTTACATTATTTAAATTTTAACCAATGAATCTGAGTAACGCGTTGATGAGCGAGCACGGATACGCGCAACACCTCGAACCGAAATTCTGTCTATCGAAAATGTCATTAAAATCCAATAATTCTAAAATTTCGCCACAGATTTGTATAGAAATCTCATTTAACATTCCTAAAATATTGGTCCAAATAACCATGCAAAGCTTTAAGTTGATCGATTGAACCTTTATGATTGAACTGTTCCGTGTTAATTTTCAAAAATCACAGGATCTCCTTCAAAAAATATACCTGAGACCACTCATATGATATAAGTGTGTCTACACAATATCAGATCGACTGTTGAACGGTCATTATCAGTTTCATTTGCGTTTGAAAGTTTCTGCTCTAACTACCTTGCCTTGAACTGAAGAGTCGAAGTCGCCGTGAATTTGACAGCCAACACGCAAATAGTCCGTAAAATGTCAATAACGTTTGGATTTAAACACAGATTAGTATGAAAATTGTCAAAAATGCAGCTAATGTTGGTCCCAACCATCATGCGAAGTTATAAGTTGATCGTTCAATCGGTTATAGTTTAAATTTCTAAAAACACAGGAAAGATGGTTTTAAATTTTAACCAATGGGATGATTTGGCTGAAACTTTGTTTGATTGGGTACAATGTTGGGGGTAATGACTTGTCAAAATTTCAATTTGATCAAAACAACCAATCGAAAGTTAATTTTTTTTAAATTTGAACCAATCAATGGATTTCAAAAAAATTAGGGTCTGCAACAATCAGAAATGTTACGTACATGTGTGCAAAATTTCAGCTCGATCGAAGAAAAACTCTAACCTGTATATCGTCAGTAACAGAAAAAAAAAAAACAAACAAAAAAAAAAACAGAGGTCCGTGCCAAAAGAGCCAAAAGGAGACGCTCGCTTCGCTCGCTCAATAAACAAGGAATCGTTCAATCATAAAGGTTCAATCGATCAACTTAAAACTTTGCGTGGTTATTGGGACCAATATTTTAGGAATTGTTGGAGATTTTCATACAAGTCTATGACGAAATTCAAGAATTATTGGCTTTTAAGGACATTTTCGATAAACAGAATTTCGGTTCGAGGTATTGCGCGTATCAGTGCTCGCTCATCAACGCGTTACTCAGAGCCTTTTCCTAGTAAGTATTTTCATAGAATGATGTTTTCCAGAGGTGTAGTAAAGATAAGCCTCGTAAACGTACCCCCTCCCCCTGCGCAAGGGTCTATAACCACTTGAAGACAGCTGTTTAGTGAAGGGTCAATGCCTCCAATGGTTTAAAGGACTCCTATTATTTACGCAATTACATTTATCTGCAGAAAAATTAAACACACACTTAATTTTTGACAATGAATCGATTTCAAAATTATTATTTAATATTTATAATAAATAAAGTGTAGGTGTTATAATAAAAAAATAAATAATGTAACAGAAACGGAAAGATAATTGTTGGCTGTCATTTAAAAATTATACATCATCAAAAGATTGAGAAAAAAATTAAAAAGGTCTAGAAGATTTCTTGACAAAGTCACTGATTTCAGTTTGTTTTTCAGACGGCAGAATATTTATTTTATGTAGACATCCCTATTAATAAGTAAACATAAGATTAAATATTACGCAGAATGAAATAATTCAATGGCAAATGTTTATGCCAGGGCTGCCGCCACATACAAATTAATATCCTTTTAAAAAGCATGAAAAATCCGTAAAAATCCGTATGCCCATTAAAAACCTTTAAAATGATGTAAAACTCCCATATTTCAAGCACTAACTGGGCCACTTGACAGATAAGCTATTGAATTCCTCACGCAACATGGGACATGAGAGAAGGGGGGTTGGGTTCTGGACTGACAGCTGTGGATGGAATGGTAATTTTGAATTCAGAATTATAAATATCTTTCTCCCCTTTCCAACACATTATTCATAATGAGCATAATAAATTTCAAAACTATAAGCACACACAAGAATAAGGGATGCAATCACAAATCAGGTCATTAACCCACGACCAGCTGCAAACAACTAACAAGTGGATGCCTCAGGCAGCGCGCGCCCCTAGACACTCGAGACATTGCTCAAGGTCGACCAGTTTCCCCACCCCCCTTCCTCCCTCAACCATTCACTCGCAACCATTTATTTGTAGTATAGCTAGCCTACTTACACAAAAGGGTGTTTTGAAACAATCTCTGCACTGAAAATTGTTGGACAGGAAACAAAAATATCTTGTCAAACTATACATTTTCGTAATAAATTTGAAATATTATCTCATTCAACAGAGAAAATGTGGTTCAACTATGAATCACCAGTATCCGTTAAAGAGTCAACAAATCCGTGTGTCCGTTTTTGTACTCATAAATCCGTAAAAACGGATAATATCCGTAAAAACGGCAGCCCTGGTTTATGCCATCGGTCAGTTGTTGACTATTTATAGCCCTCTTAACGCAAACTTACTGGCGTCACAACAGTTTGCTCTAATTCTTAGAAACATGGATTCAACCCTCCACGCCTGTCTGCTGTTTTTTTGTTGCTTGGTTTCAAGAGACCCACTTGTCTTTGAGATAGAGCAGATAGTGCAGCTGGGGGCCGTGTTTTTGATAGAAATAATCAAGTATTCTCCGAAAATTGTATTATACAAAAAAATACTTCGATTTATTGAGCGAGCGAAGCGAGCGTCTCCTTTTAGCTCATTTAGCACCGACCTCTGTTTTTTGTGTGTGTGTTTTTTTTTGTATTTTTGTTTATATTTTTGGCTGTTGTCTGGAGCAATGGAAGTCGCACCGTTTCACCGATCGATCTGAAATTTTGCACACATGTAGAGACAACCTTTTCTGTTTGCTGACCCTAATATTTTTTGAAGTCCATTGATTGGATAAAATTTAAATAAACGTCTCCTAATAGGCTGAAAAATGAAAATGGTCTTCGACAAATGTGATCAACCTTATATTTTGCATGGTCATTAAGACCAACATTGTCTCTTAATTTACAAATTTTCAGCCAAATCCTCCCATTGGTTAAAATTTAAAAAAATATTTCAATGTGATTTTTGAAATTTAAACCAGAACCGTTTGACCGATCAACTTAAAACTTTGCATGATCATTGGGTCCAACATTATCTGTATTTTTGAAAATTTTCAGACTAATCTCTGTTTAAATTCAAAAGTTATTGACAGTTTATGGATATTTTGCGTGTTGGCTGTCATATTTCCACTGATCTCAAGGTACCTCCACTTCGTTGGCATATTTGTCGAAATTCACATTTCACGGCACTTCGAATATTCAGTTCAAGGTTGTTAGAGCAGAAAATATAGAGATCCTGTGATTTTTGGAAATTAACAAGAATTCGTTCAATCATCAAGGTTCAATCGATCAACTTAAAACTTTAACTTTGCGTGGTTATTGGGGGGACCAATATTTTAGGAATTGTTGGAGATTTTTGTCTGTGACGAAATTCAATAATTATTGGATTTTAAGGACATTTTCTATAAACAGAATTTCGGTTCGAGGTGTTGTGCGTATCCGTGCTCGCTCATCAACGCGTTACTCAGAGCGTTTTCCTAGTATAATATTATTCCATTCATTAGATCGCGAGACAAAATAATGTTAATGCCCTTCCCTTCACCACATTGCTCTTTATAACAGTGAACACTTGTATTGCGGAATGTCATGGACCCCATTCCCTTCCCACCCCTCTCCAGAGACCACACGAAACGACCCTCTCTCTCACAGGGTCCTTTTGTTAAGAGCAGGTATAAGGCCAGCTGGTCTGTCCAGTTAGGGGGAGGAAGTGAAAGTAGGCTGTTGTACCCTCTGCTACAAAAGTATATACCATTTTTATACGTAAAATCACACTTTATACTACGAAAATTGTGTTTTACAAAATAATTACTTCGACTTAAACACTGAAAATCAATGTTATTTTTCGACTTGGGGCCAAATATTACTTCGAATTACGACTTATCCAAATTTCGAGTTATAATTTATTTCAACATTGAACACCCTATACTGAGGGCGGGACTTGAGTTTACTTCGATTTATGATGAATTTCGGCTTATGGTTGTTCGATTTAAGGAGGTTTTACTGTACGTAACTATTATCAGTTAATCGAAGATATTTGGTAAATGAGGTGGTTTTCTATAAGAACTTCTTCTGCATCCTACAATTGCACAGGTAACCAAATAATACAATCATCAATGTAAAACACCAAAACACCGATTAACATCAGTTCTGACATGTTACACTAAGATGGCCACGCAACAATGAGATGGCACTAACTATCGATAGTTAGCTAATTAATCCAAGTTGGTCCTACTTGGCCTGAATGATCGGTGATGTCCATTCAAGGTCGACTTGAATCCATGCTGTTCTATGTTTAAACATGTTAAAAGCATGTTTCATAGAATATTTTATTGTTTTTATAAAATATTACAAAATACAAGAAGAGTGTAGGTAAGTAGACATTGATATTTGGTGTGAAGTGAAGTGTGAGCGTACCCGGGACACCGAACATGGCGTTGGCGCTGGGCTGCTGCGCCGGCGCCGAGCCGTACAGCGCCAGTATGGAGTCCTTGGTGAGCTGTCTCTTCTCCTGATTGGTGGGCGCCGGCTGGTTGAAGAAGCTCTCCTCCTCGGCGGTCCGACCCGAGTTCAAGTCCAGCTCCTTCTCCACGCTCGGGGCGGCCTGCACGGGCGCCGGAGGGGCGCTCAGGAACCCGCTGAAGATATCCTCTCCGTTGCTGGCCGCAGGGCTGCCAACCGCAGGCGCGTCTGCGGGATAGGCAACAAGTCATGTAGAGGGAGACAATCTGACGGAAAAAGTCTTTGTTATGTTGTGGATTTCCTTGAATAAAGTTGACAAATATTTCAAAACAAGTATAAAACGTTCAATAACATGACCAAGATTCCCGGCAGATTTGTTTGAAAGTTGTCAAAAAATAGCCACCTAAAATGTTGTTCCAAAAAACTATGTAAAATTTGAAGTTGATCCGTAAAACGGTTCCAATTTTAATTTTCAATCAATCACAGATCTTGTTCAAAAACTAAACACGAGAACGCTCTTGTGACATTAGTAGGTACGTGTGCAAAATTTCAGATCGATCGGTTGAACAGTTTGACCTAGACAGTGCTGGCAAAAGCAGAAATTAAAAAAAAAAACAGAGAAAGTGCTATAACAGTCCCATTGTGTTGCTAACAGATTGATCTCTACACGAAATAATCTTGCTCTGATTTGTCTACGACTGGAAGTGAGTTTGGATTACCGAAGAACAGATCGAGCGTGGCGGACTTTGTCTTGGCCTCCGCGGTGACGATGGGCGATGATCTGGGAGGTCGGGGGGACGTCGACCCCTTGGGCTTGGGGATCATCTGCGGCGTGGCGCTCACTTCCACCTTGCGCGTCGGCGCCGCCTTCGTCTCTCTCTTGCGCTTCTTCTGGCGCTCCGCCTCCTCGTCCAGTTCCTTGTCCCAGCTTTGCTGCACACAAACAGGCAACTTTGCAACAAACATGCTAAGAATATTCACAAACACACACAAATATGTGCTCCAAATATTATATTTGATATCCAATCATTTTCAATAGTATTAAAAAAATGTATGATACCTACAGTCGGGGCAGCAATGTTTGAACTCTCACCAGATGGAGCCACCGTCACTCGCTCTGATAGGCGGAGAAAGACGTCATTGCAAGGTGAGTGCGCAATGAAGTACCTACTTCTTTCTCCGCCTAGCAGAAAAACTGCCTAACATCGCATTCTGTTGAGATTTCAAACACCGGCACCCCGACTGTAGTAGGTATTAAAATGTCCCAGGTCACACTGTTGAAAATAAAATAGTGACAAAACTTCATGTTTAAAACAAGTTAGGAAGTACAAAAATATATGTACACTCACGGTCAGAATAACTGACGATAAACTGCTATTGCTAAGTTGGAGCTGCAATTACCGTCAATATTTGTTAAATTTTAGAGGAATATTTCTTTATGTGTTGGTTGGTGGTTCTTATAATCAAACCCTTCAATCTCATATGCTCGCCACTGCATTATGCATCTGTGTACCTACCTATTCGTCTGGATAATGAAGTTTTGAAAAGGACTTAGAATTTTGCAAGCAATTTAACTGACCCGCCGGTGTACCTATTTTCAACGTATCAATTATTGAGTTGTCTTACTTTAACATTGGGTATCGGAGTGGGCACCCATTCCTTAGCAATATACTTCTTGTGTTCGTATTTGGCCCGAACGAATGCCTCTAGAGCGGAGTCGGTCTGCGGACGTCGGAAGTTATCGGGGATGTTGGCCTCGTAGACCGCTCGGGCTCTGCTGTTGCCCATCTGCTGCAGGCTCTGTAAGCAAGCGGAGTGAGACATGACACCGCTTACACTGAATCAAGCGGAAGTTGGGCTGAAAACAGTTTATGAATTTAATGCATTTTTATGAAATCCAAATTCAACAATACCTAGTTCCTAGTGGTTGTCCTACACACAACAAAAGATTTGAAAATCTTTTCTTTTGAAATATTTGAAAGAAACGGATTGGCTGCAAAAATTAGACACCCACTTATTAAATGATGAAGTCTATGCTAAAGTAACTCTAGTAGATGAGCTCTGATTTCATTGATAATAAAAAGGATTGGTTGTCAAGGAACCTGACCAGCTGCCAATCCGTTTCATTCAAATAGCGTTTTATATCTTGTTGAGTAGGTATGCCTGGCTTGCGAGCAGCATTTGAACCACAATGTATTATTAATTATTATACTAGGAAAACGCTCAGTGTAACGCGTTGATGAGCGAGCACGGGTACCTACGTACAAATTCTCAAACCGGAAATGTGTACAGAACGCACAGAAACCATAATATATACATCCATATTGAATTGAAAAAGGATCCACTTAGTCAACATAAATGTGTCTGCTTTTCATTGAAACGTGAAAATAGCATCTAACAACTGTGGTTCCTAAACCAAATCAGATCCATGTGGCAGTGGAAAAACAGTTATTTCGATACTTCATCTCTGACAGCTATTAAAAATGTCAATAAGTGCATATGGGTACGTCCATAGTGAGTCTTCGGACATTTGGAGCATTTTTTGTAACTCTGTCATACAATTTGAATATGTTACAAAATACTTTTGAGGTATCTTTCTGTGGGAATATATTCAAGTAGTGATGGAGAATAAGGAGTAACAGTTTGATTTTGTGAATTTCTCAATATCAATTCTTTATTATAGATTTTGTAGTGCGTGAGTCTCTGGACGAAAATTGGCCAATACCAAATCTTCATATGTTAGCACATTCAATTTCTCCTAAACAAGCACACACATCTGTGTAATGATTTTTTTTATATTATAATGTAAATGTCAAGTTAACATAAATGCCATAATATGTGCAAAATTCTAAAAGGACAATTATATACGAAAAAAAATGTGCCACTACAGCTGTGAGTCTCCGGACGTGAGTCTTCGGACAGAATGGCTCGGCATAGATTATAATAAGAAACTAATGTAATATCATCATAGTATTTGATAATAGGCAATAAAATTAACAATATATAATTTTGATATTGATATGGTAACCTTTAGAGAGTTGAAATGTACAAATCAAGCACCCCTATACTCATCTGCTGGAAATGAGTACAATGCATGACGGGAGTATGAAATGAGATCAGGGGGACACTCAAATAATACCAGGGCAGACTCAAATACAATTGTGTCAATATCATCTTTGTCAGGCCATAAGAATCTATTCGGCCCTGCACTGCGCATGAATTTGACGGTAACTTTTCCATCGGGCAAAACAGCGTTAATTGTCCCTGGTACCCATCCGTCATCATATATTACTGCAATCCAGTTCCCTTGAATTGGGATGGTGCTACTAATAGTTGATGGTAGAAAGAAGTGCTAGCCATCGGCTGATGTTCCAATCTGTTCACCATTATCATCATCCTTGTCAGGAATGTCTTGCTCGATGTCGTCCTGATCGGAATCGCATTGTCCGTCACGTCATTAGAATATTTGGGATGCCGGCTAGCTCCCATGGAATCACACTCGGTGGAAGTGTAGTGTGAAAATATACCTCAATATTTTGAGAGGCATTTGCATCCTTCTCTGCTTTTCACTTGAACCGCTTTCTCTGTGCATCTTTCGCTCTACGAAGTTGAGCTTCGTGGACAGTCTCCTTTTTAAAAAGGAGGGGTATCTCCTTATTACTCAGCTGCTTTTTGTAATTTTCTTCTTCAAAATGTGCATCGTGATACCTTTTCATCTGTTCTTTTGTGGACTTCGGCATCTAACAAGATAAAGTTTAGGTTACCCTTATGGTCATTCAGCCCATTCGTTCATTCAGCACAATGTTCATTCAGCTTTACTGTGACGAAATAGATGTGTAACAATTACATAAATATTGTTCTTACCTATTTCTGGTTCTAAAACGAAATGTACTCTTGACACTTACACTTTTATAGCATTCAACACGTGCTTGTGTGAGTCTTTGGACAGGTTCTGTGAGTCTCTGGACACATTTTCATTTCAATATAGAAGGCGCAATTTGAATGATAAACTATATCCTGCTGGTGCCATCTGTGTGGCATAATGTGAAATAGCAACTCAGAAAGTTTAAACATGAAGGCAGGAGCCAGTCAGTTCTTATGAAAACATTTCTATCTTTTCGTGAGTCTTCGGACATTTTTACAACTTTCAATAAAAAAGTATTTTTCATAAATCTGACAAAGCAATTCATGTCAAAATGTATTGATTATAAAAGTTAAAGTATACCCAAACAATTATTCACTAACAATAATCTCATATAATGTTTAATAATAATATTTTTACACTAAGGAAGTGACCGATGTTTTTTGTATACGCACACTCTGAAAACGCCTATATTTTAAAGAGCAAATATTGATGTAAATATTAATATTTACCAGTGTCGAAGCTTAGAAATGAGTAATTTGAACATTTATCTTTAATTTAAGATCAATATAAAAAATATAGAAAATAAAATAGAATTTTAAGAAAATTCCACATTTCGCTGGACGTACCCATATATGTTCTTAACTGATAGGGCTGAAAATTTGTAATATAAGAGACATTGTTGGTTTTAATGACCATGCAAAATATGAGTTTGATCAGTGATTATCGAAGACCATTTTCATTTTTCAACCTATCAGGAGATAATTTATTCAAATTTTAACCAATGAATGGATTTCTAAAAAATTAGGGTCTGAAAACAGAAAAAGGTGTCTCTATACATGTATGCAAAATTTCAGCCCGATCGAAGAAAAACTCTGACCTGTATAGCCAAAATATGAGTTTGATCAGATTTATCGAAGACCATTTTCATTTTTCAACCTATCAGGAGAAAACAGGAGATGTTTAAAATATGGATTTTACTGATTCCCTCAGTTAGGTGAATGTTAATAAATACCAACTGCAATGTGAAAAGATTTTTCCCGAGTGGGACTCAAACCCACGACCTTCCGATAACCAGTCAGATATTTAAATTTTAACCAATTAATGGATTTCAAAAAAATTAGGGTCTGCAAACAGAAAAGGTTGTCTCTACATGTGTGCAAAATTTCAGACCGATAGGTGTAGAGATGTGAGCCGAGAATATTCTCATGAGAATATTCTCCGTGCTCGAGAATATTCTCAAAGAGATTATTCTCACCAGAGGTTTGAAAATTATTATTATATATAAAAAGTTCAAATTTGAATGTTTTGGTGCCATTTTATGGCCTTGGAAGGCTGTGCAATCAGGGTTTGGTAGTTATAATACATCCTGTATAAAATACGTATATTACGTACGTACGTATAATACTGTATAATACATAGGTATAATATGCCGAAGTTTTATACGTTTTATACATGTTATGATTTAAAATTGTTCACAAATTAATGAAAACCAGAAAGCTCACTTTGTTTGTCCTTGAAATTCCACAATATAATTCCACTCATAAGATGTTAATAAGTCTGTAATAACTTGACTGATTGGGTTTAAAATGACTTGAAAAATGTTAGATAATGTTGGTCTTGATTACCATGCAAAATGTGAACTTTTATCGAAACATTTTGATTTTCGACCAATCAGAAGATATTATTTAAACTTAAACCAATTGGAGGAGTTGGCTCAAACTTTGATAGATTTTAGTTAATGTAGGACACAATGACTTGGTAAAATTTCAAATTGATCGGACAAACCAATGGGAAATTCAAATTTTGTAAAATTTGAACCAATCAATGGATTTCAAAAAATTAGGGTCTGCAACGCCCAGAGATGGTCCGAGCATGTGTGCAAAACTTCAGCTCGATCGGAGAAACGGTATCGAAGGTCCCTGCGCCAACACTTCATGTTATTGTTTGAAACCAGATTCCCTTTATGAAACCCAATAACAATATGACATGCAAGATCCATAAAAGTACATAATTTTTGGAATTGAGCTAAAAGTTCGAGTTTTTATAAGCATAGATGCATTTTTAAGAATATGCCCGAGAAAATGCTCGTGCTCGAGAATATTCTCAAAAAGAATATGCTCGAGCATTTTACATCACTAGATAGGTGAAACAGTGCAACTTCTATTGCTCCAGATAGCAGCCAAAAAAACAGAGTTCCATGTCACAATGAGTCAAAAGGAGTCGATCGCTTCGCTCGCTCAATTAAAATAACCAAAAATATAAATGAATTAACTACAACTTCATAAAAAAATATTACAAATCTTCTCTGAATATTGATTGATCACATCTCTATGAATACCTACCATATGTAGACCATAATTTTTACCTGGCTCGAGACTCTAACCTTATAGATTGAAATGTAATACCCATTCATCTTTGACACCTTGACCTGTCTCAACCTTTCTACAGGACCACTGCATATTAGTGACAATTTTATCTGAGATCAAACTGCTAGCAAAGAAGACAGGCACGACATTCTGTTTGGAACTGGTTGAAACGGTCTGTATTTGCTCAACAAACGATATCGCAACAGTTGGGAGGCAATCCAACTATTGGCCAGCTGATAACACCTAGTGATTATGTCGAGTCAACTTACAACTACTTGCTCCGGGGTCCACGTATCCAAATTGACGGACTTTACTTTCGAGATGTGAACACCGAGGTTTCGATGGATTCCGGCACATCGTATACACAGGAATATTCCTAGGTTCCAGGAAGCCCATCTTGGACCTGAAATAGAGAGATAATTAAATTAAAAACTAACTACTACCTAGGTAGCATACAACATGCCAACTTGTCAAGTGATTGACCCCTACCTTTTGCATCACAATCTACACAATATTTATTATCCTCATCCCGCAGCATTTCGGTGAGGAGTGCTTGGCATTTTTCCTCAATTTGTTTCCCTCTGTCCTTCTCTGCTTTTGAAGACATTTTCTATATTAAATTAATAAAATTAACTTTCTTGACGTTGACGTAAGGCTTAAGTCACCCCTTTATCAACATAACAATGGCTGCCGGCTGACTTATAGGCAGGTGGCGCACCTGCGGTCATTGCGGTGGGATAATGAATGACTCATTAGGAAGCCTACTTCACACTTGTGCTATTCGCACGCCACCGGCCACGCTCTGTGAAAGTCAGGTTAGGGTTGGGTTAGGGTTTGATCCAGTGTTGTTCAAGCTATTACAATTGTACTAAATCTATTACATTTGCATCTCATCTATTACCCTATTACTCCTTTCAGAAAATCAGTGAAAATCTATTACAATTTGAAAATTATTACTTTTCTCGTAAAAAATGCGTTTTCAAGCTGCGATATTTTGAATTTTGGCGGGGCCCGCCATTCCACTGTTCAAACGAGAGTGTGGTGAAAGAAGGCTGCATCGGTATGGTGTGCACTGCATGCACTGGCACAGTGGCACATGGTGTGGTGGCACTACTGACTGCCATTCGAGCCTCACTACGCCACGCCGAAGAGTGCACACTTCACACTTCTGTCTGCCCTGCTGTTCTTTGCTGCTGTTGTAATTTTATTTCGTCGTAATTTATTGGCTTATAGACATAGTTTATTGACAGCAGCAGCATATTAGCAGCATATTTCAACTCAATTGTTGAATACCTAGGTACCAAACCCATTGTGTATAAGTGCTCAATAAATTACATTATCCCAATAATAACCTGTATGTGATTAAGTTTGCTGTGTTTATGGAATAAATTGAATAAAAAAATACAATATCTAGTACCATTGCAACATACATTTGGTTTTTCAGTACTTTTTACGACATTATTGCCACATTCTGTTACATTTCGAGAATTTTCAAATTTAGTACAATTTCGTGCAATCTATTACAATTTAGTTGGTACGACTGTTACAACTCTGCTAGAGCTCCGGAACAACCCTGGTTTGATCAATGGAAAGGTTTGATTTGGTTTTGAAGTTAAGGTTTTGATATCGCTACTCGTAAGATGAACATATTATACGAAGATGAATATGAAATTTACAAGCAGGAATTTTTATTATCTACAGTATTCCCTGCAATGAAACTGTTGAAGCAGCAAGATATGTTCTGCGATGTTACTCTGAAGGTAGGTAGGAGGGTTGTTTGTGCTTGCCAGTTGCCACTTGTCGAATCATCTTGTCCTTTTAATTATCCCAGCTTAGTTACGATTAGCCCTCGATGTGATGCAAAGATATTCAATATTTATTCAATAGATAGGTAGTACCTCATACAGTAGTAATAGAATGTACCAAGTACTAGGTAGGTACCTACCTACCTAGGTACCTACCTACCATAGGTACTACCTATACAGTGCTTAATTTGGGCATAAGCCCGGCTTACCCACCTTTTTTTCATGGAGATAAAAATTGCTTCAAATGTTTTACAAAAAGCGCACAAACGCACCAAATTCATTCCACAAATTCAAAATTTTTCCGGGGCTGCGCGCCCCGGACCCGCGATCTTCTGGGGGGCCCTCCCCCCAGTCCCCCCATTGATTCCATACGGTAATGCGTTTCCCATAACAACTGTGGGGTGGGCTTACCCCAAGATGTAGAATATATGGGTTACTCTAGAGATCTTGGGCTTACCCACCTTTTTTAAGGGCAGTCATATATTTTTTCCCGCCAAAAGTCGTTTTGGAGCGGTTTTAGAGGGACATACAAAATATAAATTGCCATATTTGGCAAACGGTTATGAATATTGAAAAAGCAAGAAAGACATGACATGGATTGAACCTTTATCTACATTTTCATCGCTAACTGTCATAACTTTGCTCCTACTATGTGGTCAGCAATAGTTGGGCACGAAAACGCTCTGTTTCTCGACCGTTTTTTGTCATCGCTCAAAAGGAACATTTTTCGTGCCCGACTAATGCTGACCACATAGTTAGTAGGAGCAAAGTTATGACAGTAAGCGATGAAAATGTAGATAAAGGTTCGATACATGTCATGTCTTTCTTGCTTTTTCGATATCTTTAACTGTTTGCCAAATATGGCAATTTATATTTCGTATTTCCCTCTAAAACCGCTCCAAAATGACTTTTGGCGGGAAAAAATATATGACCGGCCTTAATACAAATTAACAGTGGCGTGCGGTGGGGTTCAGACCTGGGTATGCGGTATTGAAATTGAATCCTATATTTAGTGCTTGGGCGGTTGGAGGGTTTGTCGTTGTTTGTCATACTCATATCCATGTTGAAGTCAAAGAAAAACACATAATAATTACAACACACTAAATAAAATACTTATAAAGCTCTGCCCAACACTCGGATAAGTTCCCGCGTGTGACTGGCGATCATAGTCACGTGATATGACGCCAGAAGAATGCTCCTCTCTCGAGCGCATAACCTAGGCTGTGTTTTCCGCGCTCCCTTCCCCGCTAAGATGCCCAGTACTTGCGCAGTAAATCAACTCCATCGCTACCCTGGGCATGCGACGTTCTTACTCGCATAACCTATCGCTGCAGTATGAATTACGATATACTACTCAACAAAAAAACATTGATTCGCAACTTCGAAAAAGCAATTTAATAAAGTTAAACCATAATCACTCAGCGATATATTAATATTATTATTGATTTATTTGCTGAAATCGCCTGGGTATGCTGCGCATTACCCGCATACCTGGACCGCACGCCCCTGCAAATTAACCACTGTACCTACAGTATAGTGTGATCCACACCACACTATACATTTTCGACATACCCTAACAAAAGGTGTGTTCGTTTACACTGCCAAATCTGCCAAAATGTTGCCAAAATGCTTGTTGTAGCCTGTGGTAGAGCCGAAAGTAGGCGGAGTTACAACAAGTTGCCACACAAAACGAACGCTTTTATGGTAGATTTGGCATAACCTCAAATGTATTTTTCTCATAGTGAGAGATTAAGACAAGAAATACTTATTAGTTTTAGCTGAAAATATTTTTACGTAATGGATCCAATGTTGTAGATGATTTGGGCCATGTCTTCATCGACGCATAGTTGGAAATCAATGCCATTGACACTCCTCAATATAAATAAATGTCGCCATTTTGACTTTACCACAACTCACACAACCTCAGAAGCATGTGTAGGAAGTGGGAGCTTTTGGCTACAGCAACCTGCCACAAACGTCAAATCGAACAGGCTGTGAGCTACCACAAGTTACCAAATTTCCAAAACGAACACCATTTGGCAGTTTTGGCAGATTTGGCAGTGTAAACGAACAGACCTTAAGGGGAAGGAAGAGCCTCTGAATGAGGACCTCGGCTGGAAAGCAGTTATCGTCCCGTCTCGTTGAAGATAGACTAGATGTTAAAGCGACAAAGTTGTGGAGAATGAATTGCAGATTATGCAGCGTTGACCACTTATTTGAAATTTTTAATCACCTTAAAGTTATAAGTAGTTATATGTTGCGTAATTATTGAGTAAATAAAACTAATAATTTTAAAAATTGGTTCAACGACGCTTAAACTAGATTTAATTTCAAGCAACTTTGCTCTTGAAACTTTTTTTCTAACTTGATCGGTAGAGGCACAATTTGCTTTCTCACACCATCAATGTTATGAGTTTTGCATAAAACCAGGGGCACTGAAACCGACTGAAGTTGCAAGTAAACATTCTGGGAGTTCCAGTAACGGTGTGGAAGGGGATGATGGGAGGGTCCTAAGAGACAGCATGGAAATATAAATAGTGCACTGATAGCGAGAGTTTGTATGTCAACAATAATCATCAGTTTCCCCGGCATTTACACAATCAACGACGACTGGAGACAGACGGACCTCAGAGTTGTCTAAATCATCTTACCTAATTTATAAAAATCTATCTATCATAAAGTGTATACCGTCTCAAATGTTGGAAATGGCCTAAAATTAAATTTTCATTGTAAGTTGATAAAATGTAAGTGAAAATTTTCAGAAACATAGAATGTTGATATTCAAAACAGCCATGTACAAATCTTCCCAACAATTTAATTTATCATAAGAAAATTCGCTGTTGTATTAATAAAGACTTCACTTAATATTATTTTTTATGCTATTTTTTAAATTTTTATTTGAATATTTATGTTTTTTTGAAGATATAAATATATTTTTGCTAATTGAATAACTGTTGAAATCGGCAACACTTCTCTAAGCATCCATAATAATTCACTGTAAATAGTAGCATCTCGGGCTATCTATTATTCTTGAGTCAATCTCGGCAAGGTTTTGTCACGATGTGTATGTATTCTCATTGTGACAACAATGTGGAACAGTTTTCCCGTCTACAATTGCTAGTGCAGAATAATAGATGAATTTCGACGCTCGCTAAGAGCACATCAATGTGTGTCTCTACTGCATGCACTATTTTATTATTTATAACTGAAAACTGTATGTTATAAAGGTAAAGAAATATTTTTGGTTGCAATGTGTATCATAGCAACTGAATGATAATTATACATTGTACGTGTTATTTCACACGTTAATCCCAAACACAGGTTTAGGTCACCGATAGCAATGATTTGTCAGACAAACGGCGAATAATTATTTAATTGTTGTATTGACCGTTATCATTACTCCAACCATTCCATTAAAAAAAAAAAAAAATTGATGTAGGTGTCAAAGGTTTCAAAATATAACATATGAAGTGTGTGACTTTTTGTTGATTTTTTTCTACTAGTTTTGAGCAATGAAATAATATATGATATTATTTCAAAATTTCCTAATTCATTGATTTATAAATTTCACAACATACCACTTATATAGGTAGTCCGGAGAAAAGGCTGGAAATATTCATGTGTATTTTTATTACTTTATTTCATTATTTTTCGTATTTTCTACTCTCTACTTACAAGAAGTAGACAGTAGACAGTGTCTACATTCTACTACAAGAACCACATGCACAAAAACTAAAATGATTTTCTTGCTCTGATTGCGATAATATTATTCTCTTAGTAAAGAACCCAGAGAGAAATGAGACTACCTATACCTATTTGTAAACAAATTTTTCCAATGGCATTATACTCTCAGGTGGTGAAATAAGATCAGTGTCATATATCGCCGTTATAATGGTTAAAAATCTATAAAAGGATTTGCAATCTTTGAATCTATTAGATAAGTGTTGAACACTTTATTGCGTGTGATTATTCTTGATCCTCGATGATTTTGTTCGTGTTGTGAAAGTGATGCCAATGATGTCATTTGAGTTGGTAACCAGTCTGGACCCAGCGATCATAACAACAATACTCGGGGTATACGATCTCACTTCTGTTTACATTTTTTGCATGGGAACTAAAGTCGGAAGAAAACATTCATATCAAACATTGTTCCCAGCTAGACCAATCACAGTAATGACAACAAATTCGTCGCCAAATCTGATCCCGCCTTATTTACCTTTAAAAACCCCGCCTACAATAGCAATTAGGGCTGATTCTCTAGGAGCAGTCAGCCGGTCCTTCCCCTTAAGGTCCCTATATATCACGTGACTTTTTAACCAAAAAGCTACACATTTTCTATTGGAAGGGTTCAGTTTAGCAAAGACTTCTCACTCATCAGATAAGTTAGGACACATCTGTTGGAACTTATCTACGCAGAAAAGAACTGCGAAAATAACATATTAGATGATTTTACATCCTTGCACCAAAATATTCTCAAATCAAGACCTGAAGTTGAAGGAAATTCTACGAGTTGCCAAGAACAGCAAACATTACTCTAATAAAAAGGCATATATGCATCACAAACCTGACGCAATGTCAGAATATAGAACATGCGCTCTTTTTTCCTCTTTCCAACGAAATGTTGAGATATTAATTATATCCACTATTATGAATGTAATGTTTAAACGAACAGCACTTGGTTTTGACAGTCTTCACACGCGTACGTATACACGATATTTGTGTTGTTTTTATTATAAAACCACTGCAAAATTAAATAATATTGACTGCAAATATTGATAAGCTCCAGTATGCAGTGAATTTCCTTCATAAATCACCTTGGATTACTCAACATGAACGATGTAAGGTATGTACTCATAGGTAACTATTTCTTTTGATCGGATGTAGAGAAATAAAGTCACGTAATATACAGCCACCTTAAGAGAGCTACCGCTCAATATTTTATGTTCTTACATGTAAAATACTTGAAAATAATTAATAAAAACTTGAACTTGAACTATCCTAAACTTCTGACAAGCGATGCTAAAAATTAAAAATAGCCAATCAAAAAATTAATGTGTCCCAATTACCACAGCATCTGTCAAATTGCATCATAGCTTGTACGCTGTTGAATGAAGTCCCAGGGTATTCATTTGAGTGCTCACTCGAGCGTGACATCTGTCCGATCGAAATAACATTCAATAAGTCAAATCAGTTCATTATTTGGTTTCGTCTGATGTCAGGCGGCCATGAATCCGAATGAAATTTGACTCGAACAATCAAAAAAATATGTCCCCCTGATGTGTCTCTTTCCTTCACGTACCTACCTACTCAACTGTTATCTTGTGTTCAGGTGGGGGGTAAATCACTCAACGCACATCGCATCGTCTTAGCCGCTGCCATTCCATACTTTCATGCCATGTTTACCAATAGCATGGCTGAGAGCAGGCAAAAGGACATCACAATTAAAGGCATCGATGCAATGTAAGACACATTTTTCTTTATAGTAGTCTTTAGATTTATCTATTTTAATTACCTAACTTGCTTAGTACATGATAGTACCTACCTATAGATAATATTTCGTGACGATTTCTAGATGTGAATTGAAATGTATTAAACTATTATCTTCTTCTTATCTTTTACAGAGCGTTAGAATATCTCATCAACTTCACGTACAGCGGCAGAATAAAACTGAATATTGACAATGTTCAGTCCGTGATGATGGCTCCCTCCTTCATGCAGCTGACAGCAGTCCAAGATGCGTGCTCTGCCTTTATGGCGGCCAGGCAAGTAGATCACTCTAACTAAACATACAAGATTACCTTTCACTCCTTCACTCCTGTTTTTCCACTGCAACTGAATCTTATTTTCTTTAGGTACCAAAATAGTGCTTAAAGGTGATATTTTCACGTTTCAATGAAATTTTATGTTGATTGAGTGGATCATATTTCAATTCAATGGATGTACCTATATGTTTTCTGTACGTTGTGTACGCATTTCCGGTTCGAGAATATGCACGTATACTGGTGCTCGCTCATCAATACGGTACACTGAGCGTTTTCCTAGTTTATTTACCTATGTGCTTGATATTTTTAGATTAAGCCCGAGTAACGTACTTGGGACTTGTTCATTGGCCGACTCGATGGACTGTGCGGTCCTAGTCGAAGCTGCAAACAGCTATGTGGATGAACACTTCCATGTCATTGCCATGTCCGAGGAATATCTCTCTCTCTCTCCATCCGATCTGCTCGACATCGTGCGTCGCGACAAACTTCTTGTCATCTCCGAGGAGCAAGTGTTCGAGGCCGTCATGCGATGGGTGAAGCAAGATTCTTCTGTCCGACGTAAACATCTCCCTCAACTCCTGGCCCAAGTCCGAATGCCGTTGCTGAGTCCGCAGTTCCTCGCTGATCGCGTGTCAATGGAGGAGCTCGTGCGTTCTTCCGATCAGTGTCGAGACCTTTTGGATGAAGCAAGAAACTACCAACTTTCTCCCGAATGCCGACCTTCGCTTCAGAGCTTCTGCACATTGCCTCGATGCTGGATCTCTCACATTTTCACAGTTATCGGCGTCGCTAACCCAAAGCCTGGAAACGTCTATGTGGAAGTGTTTGATCCTTTAGCTAGAGAGTGGCAGCTTGGAGTGGCGATGAGGAAGCCACCCTATATGGCAGCAGTTTCCGTCGTGCTGAACAAACTATACGTGTTAGGGGGATACCGTGACATAGATCAAGAGCTCTCCATAGTGGAAGTGTTTGACCCAAAGCATCGCACTTGGAGCACAGCGGCACCTATGCACAACAAGCGTGCAGAATTTGGTGCAGCCGCTCTCGATGGCAAGCTGTACGTCTGCGGAGGAGAAAATACGGCGTTGAGAAAAGTTGAATGCTACGAACCGGACAACGACAAGTGGACTGTTTTGCCAAATATGTTAAAAGGTCGATACGGTGCGAGCGTTGTGGCTTTGAATGGATTCATATATGTGCTTGGAGGATATATGGACATTACCTACAATTCGGTGGAGAGATTTGATCCCGTGACAAAGACTTGGACGTTGGTTGTGCCGATGCTCACCAGAAGGCACTATCATGGCGCCGCTGTGCTGAATATGAAGCTGTACGTCTGCGGCGGTGTTGAATCTGAATCAAACGGTGCTGTTCTGAAGACTGTTGAGGTGTTTGATCCTGAAAGTAACACGTAAGTTGGTACACATAATTTATAATGCAGAGTTTATTCCAATTTCAAGGCGGGAAACAATTTCAAATGAGGCAACAAAAAAGCCAGTTTTACCAAATAAGCTGAAAAGTAAACATGTTGTAAAGGAGAGACGTAAATTACCTTTTAAGGCCGGTCATATATTTTTTCCCGCCAAAAGTCGTTTTGGAGCGGTTTTAGAGGGATACGAAATATAAATTGCCATATTTGGCAAACGGTTATGAATATCGAAAAAGCAAGAAACACATGACATGTAGGTATTGAACCTTTATCTACATTTTCATCGCTTACTGTCATAACTTTGCTCCTACTATGTGGTCAGCATTTGTTGGGAACAAAAACGCTCCGTGTGAGAGACGGACGAGCGACGGACGAGAAACGGAGGGTTTTTGTTCCCGACAAATGCTGGCCACACAGTAGGAGCAAAGTTATGACAGTAAGCGATGAAAATGTAGATAAAGGTTCAATACATGTCATGTGTTTCTTGCTTTTTCGATGTTCATAACCGATTGCCAAATATGGCAATTCATATTTCGTATGTCCCTCTAAAACCGCTCCAAAATCATTTTTGGCGGGAAAATATTGATGACCTCCCTTAATGTATTTTGTTAGCCCAGGCTATTAAATAGATGATTTTATGTCAACAAATGATTAATTATTTATTTTATGGTTGATTTAAAGATCTAGTGGTCGTTCCAGCACTTGAGTGATATTCACCGAAGCAGAGTTTTAAAGGTAGGGGAAAACGGTACATAGTGGGTCAGAAAAAGCATTTTTGCTCTCATTCTCTCATTTAAGCATATTTTTTAAAACTTTTTTGTGGAGCCATTGATTAGATGATTGTGCACCATAACGTATTTATTTAATAATTTTATTTCAAATGGTGTTCACAAAATTTGGAGTGACCCGCTATAGACCATCGACCCGCTATATACCGACCCCCCGGTCTATAGCGGGTCGCTATATGGTACATACCGGGTCATGAAGGATTTTATGTAGGAATGGACTTAAAATAGGTACCTACATAAAAAAACTTTAGAGAATGTTGCTACAAGATGTCAACAAACATTTGATTGTCATATGAGCATGTCAAAAAGCAAATTGCTTAAGAAAAAGGTAAAAAAATATGAATATTGAGATTTCAATAATTAATCATCAAAATCAGAAATTATATTAAATAAGATCATTATATTACTTTAATATTATTATAATTTAATCATTTGGTTCAATATTAAATTATTTCATAACATTTTATTGTTAAGGTTTTACAAGATGGTATATAGTGGGTCAATGTTAAATGGTGACCCACTATAGACCATAGCAAGGGCGTATCCAGAATGAAATTTCGGGGGGGCCGGACATTACTAATATTTTGAAACACCACAGTGCAAAATGGGGGTTTCGGGGGCACAGCCCCTGAGAAAATTTTGGATCAAGGTCATTCATTTAGGCGCAATTTTGAATCGCAGTGTATAGCTATTTTGGGGAATTGTAAATTACAAATATCCAAAAATTGGTCCAAGAGGTTTAAGAATAGGTTTATTTATTGAACCCATTAGGATATGCAAGTCCGGGGCGCATAGCCCCGGAAATTTTTGGGAATTTTAACTCAATTCTAACCATTTTGGAACGTTTTTGACACGATCTGTCAATTTTTAAGTGTATTTTCACATATTATTTTAAATGTACTTATTTTCTTAGATGAAATCCTGATTTCGGGGGGGGGCCATGGCCCCCTCGGCCCCCCCCCCTGAATACGCCCTTGGACCATAGTGAAGTGACCCAGACCGCTAGACCTAAACTACTTTCAATTTTCTTTTTTCTTATGTTGGCACACATGAGGTCTGAAACTTGAGCCTAATCATTGCCTAAAACTTAGATCTACATGACCTAACTTTTAAAAGTGAAAAGTTTTGTTTAATAGTGAAGATATTCAACAAATAGTGAAAACACAAAGCTGCATAATGAAAGAAAAATCTTAGCAAGGTAGTGTTACACCAATTTCTTCAATGGAACGGGGTAACTAAAACACGATTGTATGATCCCAAATGGGATGAAATGCACATAGAATTTTTGTTGATTTTTTTCCTCCAATCGGTTGTCAGAAAACCCCTGTGACCCACTATGTACCGCTTTCCCCTAAGTATAGTGGACCCAGCGAGTATGCTGTGAAACATTCAACAATAGGGCCAGCTTGTAATCCTGAGTGTTTTGACGCATGTCAGGTTGTAATATCTCTCAACCACTGCAGATGTTCGGGAAAGGGTTGTTTTGTTGTGGTGCCAAATATCTTTCAATGCAGTTGGCTTTTAAAATTCAAGGAAAGTTGTTTAAAATGGCAACAGTGTATGTGGAAGTGCTGGCAGGTCATCACTCGGGTTGTGTCTTGTCAGAGCTTAACTGTGGATCAATAATGTTCGTCTCATGAAAGGAAAGGCTACACACTCGCTGGGTTTACTATACCTAGTGGTAACATGAACTAGGTATGCCATTTCTGGAGGAATATATGAACTTCTTGGAACCCAGATCTTGCCCATTCCCTTTTTGAAATGGAATAAACTATATTTTTTATTCTGAAATCAGCCCTTAAGTTGCAAGTTTTTTTAAATGTAGTCTTAGGTAATTTAATTGATGGTTTGGACCATGTCATTATACAATAATAAAACTATATGTGGGTGGGTATACTACGTACTGTACTTACAATTTAAATATGTAGGTTATAATAATTAGGTTACAGGTAAAGTAGATTAGTTTCTGAGATAAAATTAGTTGCCTTCCCATATTATCTGAATTAATTAATTTTTATTAAACAACTTAGGAAAATAATACAACATGTGATTACATAGTATACTATTTTGTCACAATTCCGGTGGCAGCCAAGTAAATTCGTACATTTTTAAGCTAGTAACGTACCTATAATGTTTTAATTTTTTTGTAGTACCGTCAGATTTTAACAAAAAGCTTGTTTTGTTCTAGACATGGACAAATTAGGTAGCTATAGTTCAGGACCCTTATTTAATATCCATTTGGGCTTCGACTACAGTGGTGGACGTGGACTAGCATTGTTCTCCTAGTCCAAGGCCAGTCTCGCAATGTTATTGATATAGCTATGACCTGGACTTCAAATGACCGTACTAGTGGTTTGTGATATTAAATAAGGGTCCAGGAAATTAATTGAAAAAAATACTGACATTGTATTACATATAAATTTGATGACAGAAAATTTGAAACTTAGGTATTATTGGGCACGAGTTGCAAACAACATGATATTATACCCAGTGTTGGGTAAGTTCCTTTTGAAAAGAAACTAGTACCAGTTCCAAGTTTCTCGCCGAAAAAAGGAACTAGTTCCAGTTCCAGTTCCTTCAATAATGAAAGGAACTATTCCGTTCCTAGTTCCTTTGTAAAAGGAACTTAGTTCCTTTTTAAAGAAATGTGTAATTTTAATTGGAACATTAAAAATTGAAATCTATTTTTTATTTTTTTTTTGGAAAAATCATTTTCCGTAAAATTGGGACAAATTTTTTGTAATTTTAAAAATCAAAGCATAAAAATCAGTGAATACTACCTAATTAAAATCAGGAACTAAGGAATTTGGAATTACTATTAGAAATGTATTGGAAATGTGGAAAGTGTAATTGTCATCTAGGAATGGAGTTTTTTGATCTGAAGGGTTGGCCACGCGACTACGGGTAGATAGATGTCCATTGTGTTAGGGTAGGTGACGACTGGTTTGAGTCATTTTTAGATGCCAAATAGTAAGGGGGGGGGGGGGACATCTGACTTCTGACAGAATTAAACAAATATGTGGCTTCTAGAAGAGTGCAGTTTTTCGGAGTAAAAATACAGTCAAGTTTAAAAAAAAGGAACTTAGCAAAAATCATTACAGTTCCTCTAAAAAAGGAACTAAACCGTTCCATAGTTCCTCCCTAGAAAAAAGGAGCTAAGACGTTCCATAGTTCCTAAGAAAAGGAACGGAACTATTTCGTTCCGTTCCTACCCAACACTGATTATACCTACATAAAAATAGTAGGCACCTAGTTGAAGGAATGTTGGAAACAGCTTTTCGAGTATCGTGAGCGGCTCTAAATGTCACTGATCACATTTAACTGATCTATTGTCTTCACAGATGGCAGTTTGTGGCCCCAATGAACACAGGCAGGTACAATTCTGGCGTCGTCGCCAACATGGGCAAACTGTGGGCTATCGGTGGTGAAGATGATATGGACTACCTCGACACCGTGGAAGTCTACGATCCCACCACCAACTCATGGTCTTTCAGTGCCTCGCTGCTAGCTAATAAGGGTCCAGTGGATGCGGGAGTGATTACCATCGGTTGAATAGGAATATCGCGGCTGTGTTACTCTCGAGCTGTCCATTGCTGCTACACCACATTGCTGTTGTTAAACATCCACCTTGAGGGTAATGCTACTCGCACGATTCTTCAGAGTGATTTAGGTATTTAGGTTCTTCTTCACTTTAACATAGTAGGTACCTACCTAATTACTAATTTTAAAAAATCATGGAGTAACACATGTTGATATACTGCGTAGGTACTTAATAATGCCACGCAATGGAGTACATTATGATATTAGATTAGTGTTAAATACAACGATTTTACAATTATGAGCGCTTGAAAGTTGTACCAGAGGTTGTATTGAGTAGAGTGAGCGTCAATAAGCCAATAAGCACTTTGGAGAACCACCTTTACCACAGTTGCGTTACAGAGGCATCTTTCAAACAAAGTTGGGAAGTATTTTTCAAGAACTCAAAGGAAAGTGATACTTTTTTGGGAATATGGAGGTAGGCATATTACATATTTTAAGATGTTTTGTGATCTTTAATTTTCCTTAGCAATAATCGTCCTTGTCACTGATCGATGAGTTAATATTTGGATAGGAACTTTTGTAAACTTATTTTGAGAACTGGAACGTTTGCTTTAGATTTAGAATAAAGCAGGGTCCACATAGACTGTTTTTGCGTTTTGCGTTTTTTTTTCTTACAGCCAATCACAAATCCAGAATCCACTCACGGCAGACATGTCATTTTGGTAAATAGAAAATAAACGGAAAATGCAAAAACGGTCTATGTGGATCCGGCTTTAATGTTCAGTTATTGAGGGATGTTCCCAACATTGATGTGTAAGTTACAACTCGTGTGCTTTCTATATGTGGTGTGATGCCCACAATCATTTTATTATCATGATCTGAGTGACTGAAAAAATAATCTGATGAACTACTATTTATTTAGGTTTTGAAATTCTGGGAGCCGTTCTTGATTATGTGACTGGTTTCTGCGGTAGTAGCTCCTTGTTCTTTTTGATGGAATGCGGGCCCAGTGGGCCCTTGTTGACGACGTTTCGACTGGAATCGTCCAGCCATCTTCGAGACTTCGAGACCTGAAGATGGCTGGACGATTCCAGTCGAAACGTCGTCAACAAGGGCCCACTGGGCCCGCATTCCATCAAAAAGAACAAGGAGCTACTACCGCAGAAACCAGTCACATACTATTTATTTATTTACTTCCTACTAATTCTTCAAATCAATTCACAAGAAAATTTGCTCCACCAAACTTAGCATGAACAATGTAAAGATATGGATGATTATTATTGATATGTTAAATAAACTTTGAAATATAAATATCTGACATGACTATTTAGTATCCCCCCTGGCTTCTGACTGCAATGTATAAATATCGCAGCACTCCGATGTCATCCAATAGGTACTTGTTCTCATGAAACTTGCCGGGAATGCCATGTAAAATATCTTGGATCATAACACCCAGAACAACCAACTTTTACAATGTTAAGTTAAGTTACTGATCCAAAATAGTTCAGTCTCCATAAAGCAATTCAGGTGGACACAGACAATGCAACAAAATTATTGATTTAATAATTTCCCTACATTTATGAACATTTTGGCTTGAAATAATTCAGTAATAGACGAGACATCCCCACGGCTAAAAAGCACATGAAGGAGGTATAGATTCTAGGTTTGTTCGTCCGCCTGTTCCGAACCTGCTCGGAGCAGGCGAAGTCGTCACCGATTATGTTAGGTGCATGAATTACGAATCAAAACTCGACGGATGGGTATAAGTAAACTTTTCCGTGACGACTTCCGGTGTGTTCCGAGCAGGTTAGACCTACTAGCAGATGTATAATTTTCCTTCATTTGTCTGTGCGGACATCTAGGGTTGCCAACAGCACAGATTCTCTCCGGCCACTGCAAAATTGACAACCTTGTCCGAATGCCGGAATTACCCACTGACAACCTTGTCCGTATGCCGGAATTACCCACTGACAACCTTGTCCGAATGCCGGAATTACCCACTGACAACCTTGTCCGTATGCCGGAATTACCCACTGACAACCTTGTTCGTATGCCGGAATTACCCACTGACAACCTTGTCTGTATGCCGGAATTACCCACTGACAACCTTGTCCGTATGCCGGAATTACCCACTGACAACCTTGTCTGTATGCCGGAATTACCCACTGACAACCTTGTCCGAATGCCGGAATTACCCACTGACAACCTTGTCCGTATGCCGGAATTACCCGCTGACAACCTTGTCCGTATGCCGGAATTACCCACTGACAACCTTGTCTGTATGCCGGAATTACCCACTGACAACCTTGTCTGTATGCCGGAATTACCCACTGACAACCTTGTCCGAATGCCGGAATTACCCACTGATCTCTATAACTTCCACTTCGATGAATTACCTCATTCCGGACAATTCAATATTCAGTGAATAGGTAATACTAATAGTAATATCAAATTGCTGAAGATTGCAGTCTAGAATGCATGAAAATGGCCCAAATGCCATTTATTTTGAAATTCAACATTTTTCCGGAATGTGGCCCAGACCCGCAAAGTCCCGAAAATACAGTATTTGTGAAACCTGTTTTACCCCGAGAATTTTACGGATTTTATAATTACCAATAATTCATGTCGATAGCCTTCTTGACCTAACATACAACAATAGGCATCTTATAGTTGGTTCATAAGATGTCTATCAGCCTTATGCTCAAAAGAAGTTGCGTCCGCAAGTAGGTAGATATTGTGGTCCTCCACACCACAAGACCGTGAGCTAATTCATAGGTTGCATGTGATGCCATCTCATTGTTGTCTGCCGCCATCTTGATGGCATGCAGAATAGCTGTGATTCTCTGCTTTTTTGACGATATTTTTTTAGTAATGGCTACCTGGGAAATTGTATAGGCTCCGGAGATATCTTTAGTACGAAGAGGAATCACTCGCATTACAAAAATACATCGATTTACCTCAATAAAGTTATCTGACCAGTAACGTAATGTCCGTCCTCAGGTGGAAAACTCAATAATTTTGCATTGCTGATATAAAACCAAAGCAGTTTGTGCTGAATAAACTAGGAAAACGCTCTGAGTAACGCGTTGATGAGCGAACACGGATACGCGCAACACCTCGAACCCGAAATTCTGTCTATCGAAAATGTCCTTAAACGCCAATAATTCTTGAATTTCGTCAAAGACTAATGTATTAAAATCTACAACAATTCCTAAAATATTGTTCCCAATAACCATGCAAAGTTTTAAGTTGATCGATTGAACCTTTTTATGATTGAACGATTTCTTGTTAACTTTCAAAAATCACAGGATCTCGTTCAAAAAATATACCTGGGACCACTCATATGATAATATAAGTGTGTGAACACAATATTAGATCGATCTGTTTGAACGGTAATATCAGTTTCATATACGTTTAAAAGTTTCTGCTCTAACTACCTTGGAACTGAAGATTCGAAGTTACCGTGAAAGATGAAATTCGAGAATTGTGACAGCCAACACGTTAAATGTCCGTAAACTGTCAATAACTTTAGAATTTAAACACAGATTAGTCTGAAAATTGCCAAAAATACAGATAATGTTGGTCCCAATGACAATGCAAAGTTTTAAGTTGATCGGTCAAACGGTTCTAGTTTAATTTAAAAAATCACATGAAATATTTGTTTAAATTTTAACCAATGGGAGGATTTGGCTGAAACTTTGTAAGATTGGGAACATTGTTGGTCGTAATGACTTGTCAAAATTTCAAATTGATCGAACCAACCAATCGAAAGATATTTTTTTTAAATTTGAACCAATCAGTGGATTTCAAAAAAAATTAGGGTCTGCAACGCCCATAAATGGTCCGTACATGTGTGCCAAATTTCAGCTCGATCGAAGAAAAACTCTGACCTGTATATCGTCAGGTAGCAGAAAAACATACAAAAAAAAACAGAGGTCCGTGCCAAATGATCAAAAAGGAGACGCTCGCTTCGCTCGCTCAATAATAATCTTATGGACGGAATCCAGTAGACTCTGGGCACTTGCGTCGATAAATCTGGACATTCTTTTGAGCATGAGGCTGTATGCGTACAACCACATAATGATGAGCAGTGTGGTACATTCACACTTAAGGTGGCTGGATCGATCGAGCGAGGCAGTCTCAGATCATAATATTTTTTGTGTACTACTTATTGATATTCATGCCAAACACAATCCCTGAAAAAATTATACACTTCTCGTGTCTAGTTTCTGAGATAATTTGAGTTTTCTCCCCTATGTTATCTTATAGCAGCCAAGTAAAATCGATACTTTTGAAATGAAGTTCCAATTTTTTTAGGCCGATAGATTTCAACAAAAACCTTTTTTCTTGTAGATACGGACGTACTATCAGGAAAAAAATTAAAACAATACCAACCTGTGCTATTTTAAATGTTAGAAACCAAATTCGAAATGATTTTACTATTTCTACCATGGGGCCAATTCTTGAGATTCACGTTTTGAAACCGTTTTACGTTTACATGTTATAAAACTGGAAACAGTTGACAACTATCGGCTAGCCTTCAACTTTTTTACGTTGTAAACAATGAAACCGTGACACGGTTTCAAAAAGTAAATCTCAAGAATTGGCCCCCATGTTAATTTGCTCATTCTCTAATTATATAAAATGAAACCTCACTTTTGGACTGGATTTGCAAACCAAAAGACCAATAGAAATAATCTTTTATATACTTAATATAGTTGGAATATTGGAAAACGTTTTTGAACTTCAAGAAAAAATATCTTTGTATATATCGATCGATCCAGACACAAGCATGTCGCTTTTAGTTGAATTTTTAAAAAATTTGTATTTGAGCGCCAAGCGTCCAGCCAATCACAGCAATGGAAGTAACAACGTGCCCATAGACAAGTTAAGGAAGGCGGTGGTGGGTAAGGACTGCCAACCATTCCTAAATTAGACTAATGTTTTTTAACAAATTTATATTTTATTTACATTTTAAATTATGATAATAATATTTGAAGCACTAAGTAGACCAATTAACGAGAATTATTTTTTTTCTTTTCTAAATATGCAGCTTTTATCTTCGCTCGCTCTTCAGGCCAAGGCAAAGCCGGTTCAATTCCTTTCGCTCTCCTCTCGTGTTTTATCTCGTTCTACAAAATTGAATGAGCAAGATGCAGATATTTAGAAATTGTAATTGAAGAAAGTAAAATTTAAGAAAAAATTGCATGTATAATGTCACTCACCCAAAATTCCTTGCAGTTTTTATAGTTTGCAAAGAAAATATTGCAGGGTTCTCTGTTATAATTATTGTCATTCAAGCACTTATAGGACATGTTTTGTTCTTTAATACATGGATTATTATATTCACTATTAAGATGGGACGTTCTTTTTATATTGTCTTCTCTTTCTTCTGGATTCTTTGATTTTGAAAATCCTGCTGTATTTGAATACATGACTGATTTTGACACTTGGTTTAGTAATTAGTTAGTTACTTCAATTCGTGTTGTGGCTAACCTGCCAAATTAATCTCGACACCAAAACGTAAACCAAATATCTTATTTAATTATTCAAGTTAATATATATTATTTTGATCTACGAGTGTTATTCTTAAATGTCATGATGCCATTTATAAGTTTCATTGATGTATTATATTTAATGAAACGGAAGTAAGTTTCAGTTGTTGGTACATTCAGCAGGTGCGCATGACGTCACAAAACACTGACTGTACAGTGTACACTCACTTCACTTCGCTTGTGCAGTGACGAGTAACTCAAGAATGAAGTGGGATTAATTCTCCTTGGTTTTACGTGTGTTTCGTTTTGTGATAGTGTTTAAAGTAGTGTTATGTCTTCTAGAATCAGTGCAAGTGCTAGCTGAAGTTTCAATGTTTTCGATATGTCGAAAACCTCTAAAACACAGCTCAAAATTGACAGCGGCACAGTGGAAGTGAAAAGCAAGGTAGGGAGGCCTGTACACCTGAAATACCTTGCCCTAAGCCAATTAGTCTGGCTTTGAGCATAGTTCCTCTCATCAGTTTTCACTTGTAATAGGAAAGTTAAGTGCGTCTATGCTTGTATGGTTTCCTCAATCTGTCATTCCATTAGTGTTGTTGACAACAAATTGACATTAAGGCTTGATTTTCTGTGACAACATAAAATGCTGCAATGTTGACCATTGGCTATTTACTAATCTTATCTCATTTAACCTACTAAAATACCTGTCGTATTATCATACTGTATACTGACATTTCATGCTGCTTTATACCTAGTTGTACTATTTCGTGTTTGTAAACAAATTCGAGTCAGCCGATTTTATTTTTTGCCTTCAATGACAATCCTCGGCTAATTATGCTGGAACTTCATTCTAGTTTGATGCGGAATTCCGTCGCTTTTCACTGTCGCGCTTGGATACCGGCAAGTATGAAGAGTTCAAGAGATTGGTGGAACGACTGCACAGTCTCAGCGACGTTCCGTTCCTCATCTCGTACACGGACCCGAGGGACAACGATCTGTTGCCGATCAACAACGATGACAACCTGGGGCGAGCGTTGCTCAACGCTAAACCACTGCTCAGGGTCATCGTACAGAGAAAAGGTAGGATTTTAAACTTTGTTTGAGTTGTATGATGCAAAGTATCGGCCGATTCTGGAACTCTTCGTTAAAGTTTATTTTAGGTCGGTAGGTACTAGTGAAAAACCGTTGTTTAAGTAGCTTACATTTTAACACGTTTTTGCCTAGTTGGATAAAAATTAGTCCACATAGAATTTAATGTGGTACTCATAATTTATTATAGTCGGTAATTAAATTCATTGGAAAGTGTTTGTAAATTGTATAGTGTCACTGTAAGTGAACTTTATCTTCTGGTTCAACAATAATAACAAATTACTGACAGCATTTGTCAACAAACAATCCTTGAATTGAAGGGAAGAGAGTGGGGATGAATTCCAGGAATTGGTGGTAAGCCTTGCAATATCAAAACTATCCAGCTAGGCAGGGATGGGCAGTATCTAAGATACGTATCTTGAGATACAATAGTATCTTAGTATCTGTATCTTAGATACTTTTTAGTAAAGTATCTTATGAAAGTATCTAAGATACATTTTTAAAGTATCTTGAGTATCTTATTTTTCCAAGATACTTAAGATACTTTTAAACTAAAAATGGTCAAAATATTCCGAATATTTTTGCAAACAAATACCTGAAACCTCAATCTAACTTCCTGTGGACTTTCTGAAGAAGTTCTTTAATTTGTATTTGTTTCTTTGGCAATTAAAAATAAATAATTGGTATGACTATGTTATCACCTAAAAGAGTTTAAAAAATTCTGAATTGACTCATATTTTTTTCCCCGACTCTTAATTCTTCTTTTGTTTTGAAGTATCTTGTATCTTAAGTATCTTCAAGATACTATAGTATCTTCAAGATACTATAGTATCTTGTATCTTTAGATACCTACTCTTAAATGAAAGTATCTTGTATATTGTATCTTTGGAGCAAATACTTAAGTATCTTGTATCTTGTATCTAAGATACTTTTTTTAAGTATCTTGCCCATCCCTGCAGCTAGGTAAACTATAGTATGGTGTTTCTGAAAATTATCCTACCTAATACAGCAATTTGCTTCTTCACGTGATGATTATTTTCAATCAAACTTACAGGGGGGTTATAATTTTGGGTTGGTTATTGATGGTAAAGAATGCAACATCCATGTGGGACATTTCAGGGGGTCATAAACTTTGGTTTACCTATAGATTGTTTACCGAAGCTCTCTTAGAGACCTAGGTACCTACATTAGAACCTTAGAACCAAGGTAGTAGATACAACTCAAACATTCGTCGGTGCAGTGATCTTTCTCTCTCATTGGTTGGTGTGTGACCAATGCAATGCTCGCTCGACCAAAAGAATCTCGTAGGTTCACATTCTCAAATTGTAGGAATATTTTGCGTTGTTCGGCTACCGCTGATTTTCCTTCAATCAACTGGACTATTGGCGACGAATGAATGATTATGATTGGTTAATGATGAAGCAGTGGGAAGTAGGCAGGTGTGGCCTATTAATTGGGAACCTTCCCATCATTTGCCTCTCTCTGAGAGAAACCATGTAAACGGCAGCGGGAGGGAATCGCATCCGTGACCTCCGGCGCGTCGCCCTCTGAGCCAACTTGCGCTGGCCATGCTTATTTGCTGTCATGGGGCAGGGGGAGGGGTGCAACCTGACTGAAAAGACAAAATTGTTGTGCGGCCTAAAATTGTCTTGAACAATAATACAAGATCTTTTTAAAATTAGATTCAAACCCTTCTGAAAAATATGTTATCTTCCCTGCTGAAAATTCTTGCCAAGATCTTGCAAGATCTTGCAAGATCTTGCTAAGATCTTGTATTAACCAAGATCTTGCCAAGATCTTGCTAAGATCTTATCAAGATCTTGGATTTACCAAGATCTTGACAAGATCTTGGTAAGGTCTTTGCAAGATCTTGTATTAAACAAGATCTTGCTAAGATCTTACCAAGATCTTGGTAATATCTTGATAAGATCTTATCAAGATCTTGACAAGACCTAATCAAGATCTTGCTAAGATCTTACCAAGATCTTGCCAAGATCTTACCAAGATCTTACCAAGATTTTTTCAAGATCTTGCTAAGGCCCTTAGGAAAATTTCCTATAGTATATTTTGAAGTAGGTATTCCAAAGTATTATGTAATAACGTGTAGTAAACTATAGTATGTGCTATAGTACTTGAAGTACATGCAAAAACTTACTCCATAATACCATAGATTACTGAAGTAAATTCTACAGTATCGGTGGTAAACTAAAGTATAAACTACAGTATTTTTACTACCACTGAAATAGACTGTTTTTTACTCTGGAGTAAATATACTTGACCTACTGTAGTAATTGTTGATAAATAAATAATAATAATAATTCAAAGTATGTACTATAGTGTTTTTACTACTTGCGATATATACTGCAGTTTCTATAGTAAAGTTATAGGGAACGTACTTCACTGTAGTAATTCGAAGTATGTAGCTAGAGTACTTTGACTACAGACAGAATAAGTTTGCTATAGTAAGTTCTATAGGTAGTATATATACTTCATTGAAAATCTATAGTATCTCATCTGTAGTAAAGAAAAGTGTAATCAACAGTATGTTTACTATAGCCGATTTATATTGTAGTTTAGTAAATTCTGAAGTATCTTCATTGACTTTTTACTACAGTATTTGTAGTAGTAAGGTATATAAACTACAGAATGTTTACTTCATTGACTTAGAAAATTTGCACCACATCACCTAGTAAAATAAACTATAGTAATTATACTACAGAGCGTGAGCTGATATATTTTATGGGGAAATATCACAGATCAATTTACTTTATAAATAAATCTTAATATTTATCGTTTCTCCTATTTTATCATGTTAATAACAATATAATGATCCACTAAATAATATAAATATGTTCACTTAAATATGAAAACTCAATATGATCACTATTAGCGCAGCTAAGTCTTGTCTGCACCGGTGGCCTACTCGGTAAGACGCTCGACTACGGACCACGAGATCGCAGGTTCAAAACACGGCGGTTCCACGGGATTTTATAATTGAAATGTGTAATCAAACCTTGTCCAATACTTCAGAAGAGGTTTCCCGAATGCAAATGAGTATTCATAAATATAGAAAATTTTATTTTTTTATGAAATTTTAACGTTTTTTTGGCAGCAAAATGTACAAGATCTTGCTAAGATCTTGCTAAGATCTCGCCAAGATCTTGCAAGATCTTGCAAGATCTTGCTAAGATCTTGCAAGATCTTGCTAAGTTCTTGCAAGATCTTGCTAAGTTCTTGCAAGATCTTGCTAAGATCTTGCAAGATCTTGCTAAGATCTTGGCAAGATCTTGCAAGATCTTGTTTACAATATCTTGGCAAGATCTTGGCAAGATCTTGCTAAGATTTTTCAGCAGGGTTGCATCATCTTGCTAAGATCTAAGGTGTCTTGATTGTTGAGCAGTGATCTTGTACCTGCTGATCATGCAATGGTGTGGGTGTTGGTCTAGCTCTGCCATCACACTGCTTGTCATTGATAAGGCCACATGGCACCTCTAGCTAACAAACATAGCTAAACTCGTTTCATGGGGTCTAGAGTCCTAGATAGCATGGGCAGGTATAGGACTACCCATGTTAAACAGGACTCTAGACTGCATGAAACGGAGTTTAGACACACGGCTTACCATCTATTACTACCACTGTTTTAATACCGGGTACTTAGTCGAAAGAAACAATTTTTGTTACTAAACCTCTATTTTTATACAACAAAGGACTAGAATGCAAGGTTGTTCCCACTGACTTAATACATGCCATTTTTTTAGAATATAAGTCAAAACGTCATTATTTGTCCACTTTTTTGTGCTATTGAGTCTTGTTGAAACAATGAGTATTTTTTGATCATTCCATAATTTGAGCTTTTCTTTCTTGAAGGTGAACTAAGGGCCGGTATAACCAAAGTCAATCTGAGCCGGATTAACTAAATATTGGACTAAATAGACAACATCATAAATTATCTAGTTAGCTCTGCTTTTCAAAAAATTCCATATGCAGTACCGTGATCCAAGTATCTATTATGGTTATGGTCCATTGTTGAAAAACCATAATAGATACTTGGATCACGGTACTGCATTTGACATTTTTTGAAAAGCAGAGCTAACTAGATAATTTATGATGTTGTCTATTAGCGGCACAGCCATTCAGATACCTACCTCAAAATTATTGAAACAGTTGAATTTAATCCAAAAGTTAGTTAATCCAGCACAATTTAACTTTGGTTATTCTGGGCCTAAGTGGACAATATTCCGATGTTCCTATCATGTTAAGTTACTCACTTTATGGTATTGTAGTCGTAAAATTTACATCAACCATGATTTTGTAGGTCTATAAGACATACCTAGGTAGTCTAATGACAATGGCATAATTTTGGGCACTCTATGTCACTCTTTAGTTAGTAATAGACAACATCACAAACCTACTTCGCATGCGCGGAAACCATATTATGGCGGTGCATTTGGGGCGTGACTAACCTACAGTCTTCAGCTCCAGAGCAGAATGCTCGCCTCTCATTGGCTGAGGAGCGTCATTCAAAAGGAAATTCACCATTATCTCATTAATTGACGTGAAAATGTCCCGATATTATATTTTATTCGTAATTTTTGGATTTGTTTACATCTAAGAACAAGTTGTTCAAATAGTTTTCATTTATTTAAAATCGTACAAACTTGAATTTATACCTAATCATATGAGATGTATACAGACTACGCATAGAGACTGCAGGTTGGATTGAACCAGGTACCCGATAGGCAATGCGCGCCGATATTTCTCCCGCCAGAGAGCTTTATGATGTTGTCTATTCGTTTTTGTTTGCAATAGTCACGCTGATAGGTAGTAGTACAGGGCCAGTTTTTCAATACTCTGCTAAATTTTAAACAGTCGATTAGGATCAAGTCAACAACCAATTGACATTCATTGAATGACTGTACCTATTTAAACTTCTATACATACCTAAAGTTCATTCACGATTAGAATAGCAACCTGTAATGGCGGCGTGTACTACCGACACCGTAGTCAAGTGAACGTATACCTAAACATGTAAATATCAATATAATAATCAAAAAATGTGTATAATACGGCTTTAGATAAAAATAAATCAATTTTATTGAATTTTTATAATATTTACTACCATTAAAAATTGTGTATTTGACATAATTTATACAATTTCAATAATACAAAGAAGAAAGTCTTGCCATTGACAGGGCAGTGTTCAAGTGACTGACCAATGAACGACGTGATCGACTAAAACGTCAGTGATATTCTTATCGTGAACGAACTTTACTGGTTGTAGCAGAGTATTGAAATACTCCCTTAGCATCAGATATACAGTTATACTAATCACAAACATGTAAATTGAATTGTCTGCCCTCTATTCATGAGCGCAAACTTGAGAGAGGTTGTGGGGCACTCAAACGATCCAAACGTCGCCACAATTCTAACGACATTCGTTTGTCCTAGAAGTTATGGACTAATTGACAATATTTCTAATTGTCCAAAGTTATGGACTAAATGTTTCTACGAATTGCTGAGAGATGATTACATACATTTGACTCATTAACGAAGCAAGTTGGCTCTGATTGTACCGGGTTCGATTCCCTTTACCTGACAGTGACAGGTTTCTCTCTGTAGGGGAATGTTCCCTTCTAGCATCACCCGGATTGCTAAGCTATGGTAACACATTTTTCAATAGTTCAATCTTACAGTAACCTATTTTTATCTACAGTTTTGAAAGAAAGATTGATAATAAAAAAGAAATAGGTAGGTACACTCAAACCAATAAAAATTGGTACTCAAAGAGAAATGGATTGGCTGCTGGTAGGATTCCTGGACAATCAATCCTTGTTATTATCAATGAAAGAAGAGCTCACCTACTAGAGGTACCTAGATGATGCGTTAACACAGCCTTCATGGGATGATGCCTTCAATCCTTATAATAAGCAAATTCTTTTCTTTTCGAGTACCGATTTTTATTGGTTTGAGTGTACCTAACCCTATATACAGCATTAGTATCAAATAAAATAAGTATGATATCGGTAATGATAATGGTTATAGTTAGGTACCTATGACTCAGTTAGATTTTGTACCTAAGATTTTTTATTTCAAAAATATGTCTTTAATTTTTTGCCTGAAAATGCATTTTTTTAAATCAATTCAGTCCTTTTCTTGCTATTTTAAGGTATTTTTTTAAATTATTGGGGAAAATATTAAATAATGTGAAATGTTTGATGCAAATTAGAACAATTTTCCATCCATCATTTGGATGGCCATCAACAATTGTGATAGGTAGGTAGTACTACAATGACAAGTTAATTTTAATTATACCTACTCCAAGTCCAACTCCTGAACTGATAAACCAAATATTAATATGTTGACGAATATTACAATTTTCCAAAATTTCATTGGTCCTTGTTCTGGATTTTGTGGGGTAGTAGGTACTATTTGCCAGCCTTTTAGGACGTTTCCTAGCCACTCGCCTCGTTGCAGTACCGTGCGACGTTAAACCCCACTAAGTCCGAGTGACTCAATGACAAGTGTGATTCTGAATCCACACGCACTTTCCACGCGTGCGTGACATTGACATCAACCGTCCAAGTTCATTCATTCTCTTTCTCAGCGTTTCACTGACAGCTCAAGACCATCACAATACAATGTCAATCGAGAAGAGCTGGCAAAGACAAAAACATTCGGCAGGTTTCTCTCCTCACACCTGCATCAGTTTATCAATTGGGGGGTACCATATTCTTGTTTTGTTTACGAATTCTATGGATCAATCTTTTAGCCTACCATGAGGAGAAATTACTGAATATAAATGGTCTATTTTTTTGGTGTAGGTTCGTTTTAATTTGTCAAAAGTCTACATTAGAGTGTTTTTTTTCTCCTCTTGAGGAGGGGGCCTTTTTATGTAGATTTTGTTGGCCGTTCTTCGTGATACGTGGCAAATTAGTAATTTTGGGGTAGGGGTCACCTTGCCCCGCAGGGAGTTTTTTTGTTTTTTAACACTTTGATATCAATTTTGAGACCTCCTGAGGTGTTTTTGTCGTGAGGACATAATTTAATGGATGACTCTGTACAGTCAGCTTCACGTGTTGTTTTCGCAACCGCAGTGACCTTGTCGTGCAATCAGACGCTAAGGGTGATATTCCCTTGTATTAGCACAGCAACTTGGACTCTACGGCTCCTCGCAATAACGGTCAGAGCACATGGCATGTCCTGCTAATTGATAAGTTTCGAGCCAGTGATTGCAGACGACCTTAGCTCTGCTTCGTTACCGACTTGGCCAACCATGCGAGATCCTAAAACCATGCAGCAGGCTTAGCTAGGCGATAGGCACGCTGATGAGATTTATAGCATCCTTGGTACTTACATTGCATTACACGGTTACGTTGTAACATGGAGAGGTTTAATATCTTGGAGGATTTCACGTCTCGGCCCCAAATGCGTTTTTAGGCCCTTGATTTTAAACCAAATACCTACATCAACATTATAACCTCCCTGCTGAAAAAATCTTGCAAGATCTGTGTACAAGAACATTTCCAGATCTTGACTGTAAGATTTTGTAATATTTTTCAAAAGGAGGGCTATTTTTTATTTTATTATGCAAGATCTTGTCAAAATTGCCAAGATCGTGTCTAAATTGGCAAGATCATAATTCTTGTAGGTAATTTTTTTTGAGGATTTAGACAATTTTATTATCAAGATGGAACAAGTTCTTGCCAAGATCTTGCTAAGATTTTACTTCAATTGTTGAACCTCAACGGAAATGATCATAATTTCAATTTCAAAAGCCTCTACAAAGTCAAAGCCCGACTAGACTTTCCAATGATGTTGTACCTTGACTCCACTGATCTCCCCTATGAAGCCATGTGCATTGGAATTTGATCTCGACTACAGTGTTGACAGCAATGTGAGTCAGAAGCTAACGTCCTTCCCGATAAGACGTCGTTAGGTCCAAGGCCACGCCACGGGTGTAAATCACACCTGCATTACACTGGGAGATAGAAGTCCATACACGGCGTGATCCGTCATCAAACACGGCTCAAATAGTCGGCTGGAAGATCATTTACTGTCACTACATCATGAGATTATTGTGAAGGAAATCTGTACGGGCAATGATGAGTCATCTCCTACACTGATCCGTATTTCAGTGTTCGGTTATTTAAACCGTTGATTAGAACTTAGTCATGACAGCAAGAATTGACATTCTGAGAATATCCAGTTAGCAGAGCATTGAAACCCCAGGCAAATTGTGGGAGGGCTGATTTTTCCATGATATGCTTAATAAATCAGTACCTAAATACATTTCTTATAAGGGCATGCAATTTTTCAATACTCTGCTAAAACTAGTACCTACCTAATTAAGTTAACACCATTCTAGGAATGCCATTGGCTGTTACCATGGCAATATTGTCCTAATCATCTGTTTAAAATTTAGCAGAGCATTGAAGAAGTGGACCTTCGTTAAACCAGTTGTTAAATCAGTAAGTTTAATTATTCGGTATTGTCATGGCAATATTGTCCTCCTAATCAACTGTTAAAACTTTTGCAGAGCATTGAAAACTTCGTTAGTTTTCCAACTTTTGTTATTTTGTGGAGTTGATGAAAACTTCCACTGCTACGATTACCTGGTGGCATCGTGTGAGCCAGGTATTGTACCCTACTTCCGGTCTGCTAATAGCCACAGAGTCGTCACTAATCCTCGCAGACATTACGAGTGGATTCCACGCGGTCACGCCTTATCAGAACCAAGCAGGTTGCTGCACACTCAGACAAACCTACATTCAAGTCAAGTACTTGCTTGGCAGTTGGCTCGGAAATCTCGGGGGATAAACATGGGGTTTTGCTCATAGCGCCCGCAGGATTTCTGCCAGGTGGGGGCAGGTCATGGAAAACAATATTTTATGGGTTTAAGGGGGGTGGGGGGCGCGCCCCCCACCCTGCCCCGCAGGCTGTTTTTTGGTTTTTGGACACTTTGAAATCAATTTTGAGACGTTTTGAGGTGTATTTTGTTGAAATATTCAATATTTTTTAATTATTGCACTTTGAGGTGGTGGGGGACATGTTCAAAACTGCCCGCAGGGCATTTTTTGGATTTTTTACACTGTGAAATCAATTTTTTTTAGTTCATTTGGTTACAAAATGATACTATACGTTAAACCCCATACAATTTTTATGTTTTCCTGACATCCAGGGGGGTGGGGGGGGGGGGGGGGGCAAGCGCCCCCCCCTTGCCCCCCCTGCGGGCGCCCATGGTTTTCCTTGTTCTGTGGAAAATTGTTTTGTTCGTTTTTTAGGCTTTTTAGCTTTTTAGCTTTTTATTTATTTTTTTAATTTTTTTATTTGTCAATATCGTAATTTAATAACCTATAATATATAAATAGATGCTAGCTCTAATTATGATGCAACAATTTGAATGAAAATGCGGGAACGATGAAAAAAATACTTGAAATCAGGAAACAAATGAACTTTTGTCAATATGTAGAATCAAAGAGTGTGAGTCTATGTTCAGATTCTACAACTTTTTCCTATTGCTGTCGGAATAGCAATCTATAAAGCTGGAGGCATTACATCTCATTGCTAGCGGATTGCTTACAGCTTTGCAGTTAGAATCACAGCCCTGGTTACAAATAGTATTATGTTATGGCTTTATGATGTTATTATGTGATGTGAGAGAATTTAAAATGTAATTTTTCCGCGGATAAAATTTATGACTTCTTTCAAGTAGGTAGGTACCTAGATAAATTATTATGAGAATATTTTCATCATACACTGTTCGAATGAAGTAGGTACCTACTACCTTGTAATTATCATGTAGGCAATCCATTTAATATGCCATGTTTTACTAAGTTATTGCCCACATTTGTTTTTAATAGTCTTAATAATTTTCTTCTATTCCGCGGAGCAAGTTGGCTCAGGTGTAACGTTCTGGTCTTGCATTCGTGTGCGCAGTTTCCCTCAGTCGATAGGCAAATGATGGGAAGGTGCCATTAGGCCACGACCGCCTTCCTCCCCCGTAGGTACGTCCATACATATTCATCATCTCCCAATCATCAACATAGTAAAAAATAACCGTTTATTACCATTTTTTAAATATAAATTACCTACTATCTTGCTAGGACCTTGTTTCTGCTAGCTATTAATGGACAGACTTTGGTTTTGAACAAAATACAAGTTTTTGCATACTGTGCTGAGTACTGTTCATCATTATACGACATCAATTCGTAATAATTATGATTTAGAAATCGATAAAATCACATTTTAATTGCAAAAGTGTCCAGACACTTTTTTATTTGTATGAATTGCCACTATTTGACAACCTGAGTCACTATGGGATCCCCCTAGCCACTATTTGATCCCTTGAGCCACTATTCGATCCCCTGAGCCACTATTGCCACTGTTTCGGTGGTGAGTGGAATGAGTGGCCGACATTATACAATGCACTTGCAGTGCAGAAGCCGATGAGCGAGTTAAACTGGTTTCTAAGGTTATTACCCCAACAATCGTAATTAACATGCAAGGTTAAATTAACCATAAACCATCATCAAAACGTGTTTCAGAGAAAAATTCGTTTTACATATAAATTAAAATGTTATTTTCTAATTAAGGGGAAGGACGTCCAACAAAGAACTCCACCATATTTGGCACTGTGTCGGTCTCATTGAAGTTGGACTATCGTAGTACTAAATGAATCGATGAAATTCATTAATAGAGAAGTCTCCTTAAAATGTGTATTGTAAATGTGTAAATATGAACACTAAAATGTAAAAATAATCACACACCTACTTCACCCGAAATAATTTACACTTTCATTCATAAAATATCTATAATTGAAATTTCATGTGACATTTTGGCAGGGAATACTATATGTGACGTATGAGCCCGGTGATGTCATTTCTAAGTCCACAATAATGTGTTACCGTGGCGCATAATTGGAATATTTTGAATTTCGACCAGTCGTGAGCATTTTTGAACCAATCAGAGGTCAGCTATCAAAAACTATATACACGATTAAGTTAGAATGATATTTGTAGGTGTGTGCAAAATTTCAGCTCGCGAAAAAGCAGCGATCGGAAAAATGTGTGACCTTGTGGCGTCGGGCCGGGCCAAAAACAAAAAGAAACAGAGAAAGTGTCCAAAAGTGCAGAATGGAGTCGCTCACTCAATCAGTTAATATCGAGGGATCATCCACTAATGTTATAATTTCTAATTTAATCTCAGTTGGAAATGAGGTCTTGATGTTCACATATAATTTCTATCGTCTTGCTTTAGTAGTTTTTGTGCCGCTCACTTTTAATTATGCTATCTATCCCTATGGTCACAGCGAGTGCAGTGAACTGTGGTCAGCGATGTTTTGTTTACGTATCGGCAAGTGAAAAGCGCCGCGGATGTTTCTAGGTCGAAGAAACGAATTGCTTGTGAGGTCTAAGTGGAGAGGTTCGAGAAGGCATCGTCTTAACTGCTTGTTTACTTGCGCGATGGCACACGCACGCTGATGGTCTAACTCTAGGATGACGCACACATCGGGAGTTAGAATTTCCCAAGAGCGGATTTTATCATTTTTCATTTTCTTGATTTTACGTTTTATCCAAGAAAATAAGCACAATTAAAATAATAGGTGAAAAAAAACTTTTAAAAGTTTGCAAATTTAGTTCCTACGCGCCCGATCCCCACGCTACAATATGAACAATATACATGTGAAAATACGTTTGCCCCCGTTTGAAACGTTAAAAAGTTGACAACTATTGCTTAGCCTTCAACTTCTTTACATTTTAAACAATGAGACCACACATGGTTTCAAAACATGAAAACTCAAGAAAAAAACTAAAAAAAAAACTTTTAAAAGTAGACAGATCGTGTCAAAACGCTCCAAAATGGTTAGAAAAGTTATAATTCAAAAAATTTCTGTGGCGCCCTGGAGGCCAATTCTTGAGTTTTCATGTTTTGAAACCATGTGTGGTTTCATTGTTTAAAATGTAAAGAAGTTGAAGGCTAAGCAATAGTTGTCAACTTTTTAACGTTTCAAACGGGGGCAAACGTATTTTCACATGTATATTGTTCATATTGTGGCGTGGGGATCGGGCGCGTAGGAACTAAATTTGCAAGGGGGGGGGGGGAATATTATGTAAAATAACTTGAGCTGGAGATACTAGTGTCTACGAAGACAATGGGGGTCTGGGGGGAGGGCCCCCCCCAGTAAAATGCAGGTCCGGGGCGCACAGCCCCGGAAAATTTTTGAATTTCAGACATCAATTTGGTGCATTTCTATGCGATTTTAACACTTTTTAAGCACATTTTTTTCTTTACACATAAATATATAAGTACATAGAGAGGGGTATTGACTCAGAGGGGGGATTCTCCCCCATTCCCCCCCCCCTTCCTACGCGCCTGGCGGGGATTATTAAAAAAACTGAAGCCTTCAAAAAATGATCCATACTAATTTTTATGCACTGTCCTCCCACCATTTTTCGTCCCTTACCATTATAAGACTCTCCACTTTTTCCACAGCCACCTTCACTCCACTCATCCACTTTGTTCACGGTCTCCCTGCTTTTCTTTTCCCTCCCATTGCTGCTCTATCTGCCTTCCTTCTCGGTATCCTCTCTTGTCCCATCTCTTTCAATCGACCAAACCATTTCAATCTCTCCTTTCCTAATTTGAAACTTAGAGTCTCCATTGCTAGATCTTTCCTTATCTTTGAGCTCTGTATCTTATCCAATTTTTGTCAACCCTGCTATACTTCTTAGGAACTTCATTATGTCTGGCATACGAAAGTCGCCTATTTGCAAAACATTGTCAGCTGAAGTTTTATTTGATAATTTGAACAGTGCAAAAAATTGAAGAAAAGTATAGACTTTCAAGATATTTATTTTCCCACATTTGGTTTGGGGGGGCACAAGGGGGGCCGCGCGAACGTTTGGGGGGGCCGTGGTCCCCCCAGGCCCCCCCTTGGCGTCGTCCCTGATCTAATAAGCAGTGCAAGAAGGGGTCATAATCCGGGCCCAGAGGCAGAGGGGCTCGATTCTGTTGAGTTGCACACTTTTGGAATGCTGTATCAAGCTTTTAATTGCCATTGACTGAATGTCAACAGATACAGTTTAATATTGAAGTATTCTCTTTCACTTGACTCATGTCGCCAAATTATAAATGATTTGATGAACACAGAATTACCTGCTGGTTTTCTCATCTCAGGTATTATTGACATTGACATCGGTCCTTCTACCTCTGAAGTGCAGATATGTGGGTGGACGCCCAATGATGGACAGGGGAAACACAAACTGTACAATAAGGGGGGGGGGGGGGGCCTAGCCTCGGGAACATTTTGAATTTCAGGAATGGATTCTTTGGGTTTGTATGCCACTGTTTTACGCATTGTGATGGTGTTATTAGTTCATACGCAATGTGTGTGCAATTAGGCCAATTCTTATTCCCTCGAAAACTATTTGTGTGGTAGGCATGTTAATAATTATCCATTTTTAAGTGAAACTAATTTTCTGTTTCTGTTTGCCTGTCACCACTTTCTCCAGCAAAAAAAGATTTGCTATTGGGTGTCAAGTAGTATGGAAAAGTGGAGACAAACAGTGGAGTGCGCGTGCTTTGCTGTCTGTCCTGATTGCATGTGTGTGACAGAGACAGAGCTAATGCAGAGCCATGTGTGTGACAGAGACAGAGCTAATGCAGAGCCATGTGTGTGACAGAGACAGAGCTAATGCAGAGCCATGTGTGTGACAGAGACAGAGCTAATGCAGAGCCATGTGTGTGACAGAGACAGAGCTAATGCAGAGCCATGTGTGTGACAGAGACAGAGCTAATGCAGAGCCATGTGTGTGACAGAGACAGAGCTAATGCAGAGCCATGTGTGTGACAGAGACAGAGCTAATGCAGAGCCATGTGTGTGACAGAGACAGAGCTAATGCAGAGCCATGTGTGTGACAGAGACACGGCTTCCTGAGTGCAACCTGTCTGGCGTTCCAAGCGGCTCGTCTAATAGCAAATCACAACAGCCGGCGTGCGTGCTCTTGCGATGTCTGTGGAGTCCTCCATGCATGTCACACAGAGCACTTCACTTTAACATGACCGGAGATGTAATTCCCCATGCGTTCGGACCGAATCACACGGAGATGGGTCCTCTTCATGGAATCCGGTCACGCCCATGAGGATGAACATTGCATGGAATCGGGAATTTAAAAGTTAGAGAATAGGACCCCTGCTCGACAAGTCTTCAAATTCATAAAACGGATATTTGATTCAAAGCAAGCATTTCCAAAGAAAACGCATGCAGGTTTTGTTGTTATTTTCCTCAGTCGAGAGGCAAGTGCTGGGAAGGTTCCCTAGTAATGACCCACGACCGCCTCCTTCCCGCCGTCCATCCTTGCATTCCTGCGTCGCCATCAGCCTAACGCGAATGATGATGTTCTGGGTGCTCTTACATTATCTCCACTCCACTGCCCTCGACCCACCCTCTAGCTGCCTAGCTGGCAGAAGTAGCCGCTGCTTGATGTTGAAACACCTCGAGACCCCCGCGCGTGCGTGGCAACTGCGGACGAGCGCCAGTCTTGTCGAGGTGAACCTAGGCCCAGGGGACTGCGTGGTGTTATACAGATGAGAAGATGTTCCCAGAGATTACGCATGTGAATCATATCCTCCGTCATCAACAGGTCCACGAATAGCAAGTGGAAATTAACTCAAGATCCGACTCGTTTTCAAATTGACAAGCTCTTATTGGCGGGAGTATAACTTATTCGGACTATATTCGGCTAGTTGCGTATCGCAGATTATCTGCCGGATAAAGATCGTGGCTAAATGCATGTTATACTACGATTGTAGGATAGCAATTAGGTACCTCAGAAGTAGAAGGCCCGATGTCCATGTGAACCTTCCTCCATTCTTATTTGTAATGGTGACGCGAGTCATTGTGTAAGAGAACACGTCAATGTAACTGCATTTGTTGACATCAGTCCTTCTGCATCTCAGGCACAGAATCCGGCTTCTCATTGGTTGACCGGGTCTACGCCGTGCCCAATTGCAAATGACAATGACAAGACAAAAACACAATAACATGTCGAATTCGTCGCAATTTCGAGGCTAAATGTTACGATTGTTTGCGCATATTATTTGCATTGGGCACCTGTTGCGGGATCCATGAGTAGTAGACCAAGTTGGCTCTGTCGAAATGATGGGCAGGTTCCCTACTATTAGGCGACGACCACCTCCTTCTCACTCTCCATCCAATTACATTCATTATCATCGGGGTAATAAAATAGATTTATTGAGAAAAAACCGCAGACGAGGAAAACGCTCTGTGTAAAGCTGGCTTTCCATGATCCGTCATCTTCCGTCAACGTCCGACACCGTCCGACGAAAACGACCACGTGACCCGTCTCGACCAATCCCTCGCCGTCCGAGATTTTTGGGGATGGCTCCGATTGGTCGAGACGGGTCACGTGGTCGTTTTCGTCGGACGGTGTCGGACGTTGACGGAAGATAACGGAGCATGGAAAGCCAGCTTGATTAGTGAGCCTTAAGCCCCATTTACACGGTGCAATTTCTTGAACAACTTCTGTGTCACAGAAGCTCTGCACATGTGCAGATTCCCTTTATCATCTCAAAAGTGATACTGCGCACGAGCAGAACCTCTGTGGCACAGAAGTTGTTCAAGAAATTGAACCGTGTAATTCAGGCTTTAGTAATATGCGTTTGAAAGACTCTGCTCTACAGACCTTGGAAAGAACAGACACGAAATGCGTCTAAGAAGCAGTGATAAAATATCTGGCATTTCCTTCAAGAAATATGTCAAACATGTTAATAATAACATATGTCCAACACGCATAACATGCCCGTGAAAGTCAATAACATTTGAAGATAACTACAGGAGGCCAATTCTTGAGTTTTCGTGTTTTGAAACCATGTGTGGTTTCATTGTTTAAAACGTAAAAAAGTTGACAACTATTGCTTAGCCTTCAACTTTTTTACGTTTTAAACAATGAAACCACACATGGTTTCAAAACATGAAAACTCAAGAATTGGCCTCCAGATTAGGTAGGTAGTGTGAAAATGGACAAAATCACCCAACATTTGCGTCTCTATAGGACGTACAAAGTTTGAAGTAGACCGGTCAAACTTTTAGATCGCTTAGGACGAAATTTGAATTAAGTTTATCGATAGTTAGTGGGATTTAGTGCATCCTATATATTGGCTGTGGAATTCGCGCCAAATGGATTCATTGGTTAACCATCGATCCAGAGTTGGTCCTACCCGGCCTTAGAATATTTTAGTACCTACCTATGTGTTAAATTTCATATCGATTGAATGCACTGTTAGACCTGGGATGGGCACTGCTGGGAAAATCACAAAAAGCCAACAAACACACTGAGAATAATATGTCATCATCTCATAAGAGTACCGTACACGGAATAGGTATGGCTGAGTGGTAACGCTCTGAACTTGTATTCCGGAAGCCCGGGTTCGATTCCCGCGGCCGTCCTTCCTGACTGTTTTTTTGTCGTGGTATTCCCTCAGTCGACAGGCAAATGCTGGGAAAATACGCTACTAATAGGCCACGACCGCCTCCTTCCCATCGCCTCCTCCTCATCATCTCCCAATCATTCATCCGTCGCCATTAGCCTCGCTGCAGAACAGTGCGACGTGACAACATGACGTGGTTTCCTGCACTGCGTTATCGCGTCATATATCCATGCAGATATCTCGTCGCCAAGGACCCTGTTGTCATGACTGCGACATGCTATGACGTCAGAGTGCTGGTTGCAGATGGCATTGCGCTGACTGTAGTGCTGCACATGTCATTGCGCTGACTGTACTGCTGACCATTCACAGCACGTCATGCAGAATACGCCCCGATCAGTATTGTTCATTCACAATTATACTCGCTTCAATTTGTTGATTCCAGGTGAAATTAGTCATGAGTTTGCTTTGGTTTCATGTTGAAATGGTATGTCAATTGTGCCGGTAGTGAGCAATCAGTCCACCTATGTATGTTGCAAATGAATACAAGTATTTTCATTGTTTGAAGTTTTCCAATACCTTATAGGTCGGTATAGGACATTTTCAAAAATAATTAAAATTCAAGACATCTACTTTAAGATGTGTCTTATCGTAAAATACACCTCCAAGTACATGTTTACTGATTGCTCTTTGGGGCAGGATTGACGGGCACCCTATCTTCTACATTGTTCGTGATGTCAAAAGAGTCCAACATTATAGACAGTCGTCGTAAAATCTATAATTTCTCTTCATTTCGGCTATCAAACCTCAATTCATTACCTTTGTCTTCATAGTTTTAATATCTTTGAGACTTTGACCCAATATAAATATTTGGGCAGATGCCATGTAATTTTGCTGATCTGTCCAACACCTCCCTGATGCATAATCTAGTCCACGCGTTTAGGCGCCTCTGGTGGTGGAGCTGCAATGTGATGCGTTATCGCTTCAGAGGCAGTCGTGTTGTATGTTGTTCAATGTTCTGTTAATTGTCAGATAACAATTACAAACATTGTTCGTGCGCCCGCTCCGTTTGACACCGCCTACATTAGTTCCAGTTTCATTCCAGCGTGTTTACATTTTGGACATTAGGAACGATCTAGAATTCACTTCACATTATTGAGCGAGCGAAGCGAGCGTCTCCATTTGGCTCTTTTGGCACGGACCTCTGTTTTTTTTTTTGTTTTTTTTGTTTTTTTTCTGTTACTGACGATATACAGGTCAGAGTTTTTCTTCGATCGAGCTGAAATTTTGCACACATGTACGTAACATTTCTGATTGTTGCAGACCCTAATTTTTTTGAAATCCATTGATTGGTTCAAATTTAAAAAAAATTAACTTTCGATTGGTTGTTTTGATCAAATTGAAATTTTGACAAGTCATTACCCCCAACATTGTACCCAATCAAACAAAGTTTCAGCCAAATCCTCCCATTGGTTAAAATTTAAAACCATCTTTCCTGTGTTTTTAGAAATTTTAACTATAACCGATTGAACGATCAACTTATAACTTCGCATGATGGTTGGGTCCAACATTATCTGCATTTTTGACAATTTTCATACTAATCTGTGTTTAAATCCAAACGTTATTGACATTTTACGGACTATTAGCGTGTTGGCTGTCAAATTCACGGCGACTTCGACTCTTCAGTTCAAGGCAAGGTAGTTAGAGCAGAAACTTTCAAACGCAAATGAAACTGATAATGACCGTTCAACAGTCGATCTGATATTGTGTAGACACACTTATATCATATGAGTGGTCTCAGGTATATTTTTTGAAGGAGATCCTGTGATTTTTGAAAATTAACACGGAACAGTTCAATCATAAAGGTTCAATTGATCAACTTAAAGCTTTGCATGGTTATTTGGACCAATATTTTAGGAATGTTTTGAGATTTCTATACAAATCTGTGGCGAAATTTTAGAATTATTGGCTTTTAATGACATTTTCGATAGACAGAATTTCGGTTCGAGGTGTTGCGCGTATCCGTGCTCGCTCATCAACGCGTTACTCAGATTAATTGGTTAAAATTTAAATAAATATCTCCTGATAGGCTGAAAAATGAAAACGGTCTTCGATAATTCTGATCAAACTCATATTTTGCATGATCATTAAGACCAATATTGTCTCTTATTTTACAAAATTTCATCCCAATCAGTTAAGAACGTATGAAGTTATTTACATTTTTAATATCTGTCAGTAATGAAGTATCGAAATGAATGTTTTCCAGTGCCAATTGAAAATTGATTCTGATTTGCTTTATGAACCAGGTGCTTAGATGCTATTTTAAAGTTTCGATGAAAAGCATACACTTTTAAGTTGATATCATAATCAATTCCATATGGATGTATATGTTTTCTGTGCGTTGTGTACGCATTTCCGGTTCGAGAATTTGCACGTACCCGTGCTCGCTCATCAACGCGTTACACTGAGCGTTTTCCTAGTATTCTATCTTGTTATTTGTCTGGTTTCTCTACCACTTATAAGGTGGATTCACACGGCCGTTCCAAACTTCCCAAGTTTGCCGAAGTTCCAAATCGCCGTTCCCAAAACCTTCGTGTGAACAATGAAAAGATTCGAACTGCGAAGATTGAGTTTCAAGTTTTTATAGTTCACACGGGAGTTTTTGGAACGGCGATTCGGAACTTCGGCGAACTTGGGTAGTTTGGAACGGCCGTGTGAATCCACCTATAGAGAGTGGTGGGACTTCGAAATACACGATTTATGCACCAGCACCAATTTATTTTTAATTTAAATGTCATAATCATGTTCTTATTTCATTACATCAATTACGCAGAACACAAAATATCCTAAGTTAAAAAGCCCGAAAAGAGGAGATCTCATTCTTGCGAGCGGGCTTTCTAAAGATATTACAAATGAAAGAATCACCCATTTGAACAAGTTATTATTTTTGTAATTAATATATGTGGAACTGGAAAGCATGACCACGTATGCAGCTTGCACTGTTTAATCATAGTTTCTTATTCAATATGCAGAGATTTCTTCTTCTGTCATGTTCTGTGAGTTTGATGTTGGAATAATATTCAACATTTGTCACGTTGTTCTCGACGTGTCTAAGAAACTGAGCCTGTTTGCGGGTAAAGGTCAACGCCTGCACGAGTACCTACAGCGAGTGACACACGTACGTCACGTATACGTCACGTATAGTACGCGTCTCTCACGGGCCACGGCTAAGTGTATTGCAAGAGTACCTACAGCGAGTGACACACGTACGTCACGTATACGTCACGTATAGTACGCGTCTCTCACGGGCCACGGCTAAGTGTATTGCACGAGTACCTACAGCGAGTGACACACGTACGTCACGTATACGTCACGTATAGTACGCGTCTCTCACGGGCCACGGCTAAGTGTATTGCAAGAGTACCTACAGCGAGTGACACACGTACGTCACGTATACGTCACGTATAGTACGCGTCTCTCACGGGCCACGGCTAAGTGTATTGCACGAGTACCTACAGCGAGTGACACACGTACGTCACGTATACGTCACGTATAGTACGCGTCTCTCACGGGCCACGGCTAAGTGTATTGCAAGAGTACCTACAGCGAGTGACACACGTACGTCACGTATACGTCACGTATAGTACGCGTCTCTCACGGGCCACGGCTAAGTGTATTGCAAGAGTACCTACAGCGAGTGACACACGTACGTCACGTATACGTCACGTATAGTACGCGTCTCTCACGGGCCACGGCTAAGTGTATTGCACGAGTACCTACAGCGAGTGACACACGTACGTCACGTATACGTCACGTATAGTACGCGTCTCTCACGGGCCACGGCTAAGTGTATTGCACGAGTACCTACAGCGAGTGACACACGTACGTCACGTATACGTCACGTATAGTACGCGTCTCTCACGGGCCACGGCTAAGTGTATTGCAAGAGTACCTACAGCGAGTGACACACGTACGTCACGTATACGTCACGTATAGTACGCGTCTCTCACGGGCCACGGCTAAGTGTATTGCACGAGTACCTACAGCGAGTGACACACGTACGTCACGTATACGTCACGTATAGTACGCGTCTCTCACGGGCCACGGCTAAGTGTATTGCAAGAGTACCTACAGCGAGTGACACACGTACGTCACGTATACGTCACGTATAGTACGCGTCTCTCACGGGCCACGGCTAAGTGTATTGCACGAGTACCTACAGCGAGTGACACACGTACGTCACGTATACGTCACGTATAGTACGCGTCTCTCACGGGCCACGGCTAAGTGTATTGCAAGAGTACCTACAGCGAGTGACACACGTACGTCACGTATACGTCACGTATAGTACGCGTCTCTCACGGGCCACGGCTAAGTGTATTGCAAGAGTACCTTCAGCGAGTGACACACGTACGTCACGTATACGTCACGTATAGTACGCGTCTCTCACGGGCCACGGCTAAGTGTATTGCAAGAGTACCTACAGCGAGTGACACACGTACGTCACGTATACGTCACGTATAGTACGCGTCTCTCACGGGCCACGGCTAAGTGTATTGCAAGAGTACCTACAGCGAGTGACACACGTACGTCACGTATACGTCACGTATAGTACGCGTCTCTCACGGGCCACGGCTAAGTGTATTGCACGAGTACCTACAGCGAGTGACACACGTACGTCACGTATACGTCACGTATAGTACGCGTCTCTCACGGGCCACGGCTAAGTGTATTGCAAGAGTACCTACAGCGAGTGACACACGTACGTCACGTATACGTCACGTATAGTACGCGTCTCTCACGGGCCACGGCTAAGTGTATTGCAAGAGTACCTACAGCGAGTGACACACGTACGTCACGTATACGTCACGTATAGTACGCGTCTCTCACGGGCCACGGCTAAGTGTATTGCACGAGTACCTACAGCGAGTGACACACGTACGTCACGTATACGTCACGTATAGTACGCGTCTCTCACGGGCCACGGCTAAGTGTATTGCAAGAGTACCTACAGCGAGTGACACACGTACGTCACGTATACGTCACGTATAGTACGCGTCTCTCACGGGCCACGGCTAAGTGTATTGCAAGAGTACCTACAGCGAGTGACACACGTACGTCACGTATACGTCACGTATAGTACGCGTCTCTCACGGGCCACGGCTAAGTGTATTGCAAGAGTACCTACAGCGAGTGACACACGTACGTCACGTATACGTCACGTATAGTACGCGTCTCTCACGGGCCACGGCTAAGTGTATTGCAAGAGTACCTACAGCGAGTGACACACGTACGTCACGTATACGTCACGTATAGTACGCGTCTCTCACGGGCCACGGCTAAGTGTATTGCAAGAGTACCTACAGCGAGTGACACACGTACGTCACGTATACGTCACGTATAGTACGCGTCTCTCACGGGCCACGGCTAAGTGTATTGCAAGAGTACCTACAGCGAGTGACACACGTACGTCACGTATACGTCACGTATAGTACGCGTCTCTCACGGGCCACGGCTAAGTGTATTGCAAGAGTACCTACAGCGAGTGACACACGTACGTCACGTATACGTCACGTATAGTACGCGTCTCTCACGGGCCACGGCTAAGTGTATTGCAAGAGTACCTACAGCGAGTGACACACGTACGTCACGTATACGTCACGTATAGTACGCGTCTCTCACGGGCCACGGCTAAGTGTATTGCAAGAGTACCTACAGCGAGTGACACACGTACGTCACGTATACGTCACGTATAGTACGCGTCTCTCACGGGCCACGGCTAAGTGTATTGCAAGAGTACCTACAGCGAGTGACACACGTACGTCACGTATACGTCACGTATAGTACGCGTCTCTCACGGGCCACGGCTAAGTGTATTGCAAGAGTACCTACAGCGAGTGACACACGTACGTCACGTATACGTCACGTATAGTACGCGTCTCTCACGGGCCACGGCTAAGTGTATTGCAAGAGTACCTACAGCGAGTGACACACGTACGTCACGTATACGTCACGTATAGTACGCGTCTCTCACGGGCCACGGCTAAGTGTATTGCAAGAGTACCTACAGCGAGTGACACACGTACGTCACGTATACGTCACGTATAGTACGCGTCTCTCACGGGCCACGGCTAAGTGTATTGCAAGAGTACCTACAGCGAGTGACACACGTACGTCACGTATACGTCACGTATAGTACGCGTCTCTCACGGGCCACGGCTAAGTGTATTGCAAGAGTACCTACAGCGAGTGACACACGTACGTCACGTATACGTCACGTATAGTACGCGTCTCTCACGGGCCACGGCTAAGTGTATTGCAAGAGTACCTACAGCGAGTGACACACGTACGTCACGTATACGTCACGTATAGTACGCGTCTCTCACGGGCCACGGCTAAGTGTATTGCAAGAGTACCTACAGCGAGTGACACACGTACGTCACGTATACGTCACGTATAGTACGCGTCTCTCACGGGCCACGGCTAAGTGTATTGCAAGAGTACCTACAGCGAGTGACACACGTACGTCACGTATACGTCACGTATAGTACGCGTCTCTCACGGGCCACGGCTAAGTGTATTGCAAGAGTACCTACAGCGAGTGACACACGTACGTCACGTATACGTCACGTATAGTACGCGTCTCTCACGGGCCACGGCTAAGTGTATTGCAAGAGTACCTACAGCGAGTGACACACGTACGTCACGTATACGTCACGTATAGTACGCGTCTCTCACGGGCCACGGCTAAGTGTATTGCACGAGTACCTACAGCGAGTGACACACGTACGTCACGTATACGTCACGTATAGTACGCGTCTCTCACGGGCCACGGCTAAGTGTATTGCACGAGTACCTACAGCGAGTGACACACGTACGTCACGTATACGTCACGTATAGTACGCGTCTCTCACGGGCCACGGCTAAGTGTATTGCACGAGTACCTACAGCGAGTGACACACGTACGTCACGTATACGTCACGTATAGTACGCGTCTCTCACGGGCCACGGCTAAGTGTATTGCACGAGTACCTACAGCGAGTGACACACGTACGTCACGTATACGTCACGTATAGTACGCGTCTCTCACGGGCCACGGCTAAGTGTATTGCAAGAGTACCTACAGCGAGTGACACACGTACGTCACGTATACGTCACGTATAGTACGCGTCTCTCACGGGCCACGGCTAAGTGTATTGCAAGAGTACCTACAGCGAGTGACACACGTACGTCACGTATACGTCACGTATAGTACGCGTCTCTCACGGGCCACGGCTAAGTGTATTGCAAGAGTACCTACAGCGAGTGACACACGTACGTCACGTATACGTCACGTATAGTACGCGTCTCTCACGGGCCACGGCTAAGTGTATTGCAAGAGTACCTACAGCGAGTGACACACGTACGTCACGTATACGTCACGTATAGTACGCGTCTCTCACGGGCCACGGCTAAGTGTATTGCAAGAGTACCTACAGCGAGTGACACACGTACGTCACGTATACGTCACGTATAGTACGCGTCTCTCACGGGCCACGGCTAAGTGTATTGCAAGAGTACCTACAGCGAGTGACACACGTACGTCACGTATACGTCACGTATAGTACGCGTCTCTCACGGGCCACGGCTAAGTGTATTGCAAGAGTACCTACAGCGAGTGACACACGTACGTCACGTATACGTCACGTATAGTACGCGTCTCTCACGGGCCACGGCTAAGTGTATTGCAAGAGTACCTACAGCGAGTGACACACGTACGTCACGTATACGTCACGTATAGTACGCGTCTCTCACGGGCCACGGCTAAGTGTATTGCAAGAGTACCTACAGCGAGTGACACACGTACGTCACGTATACGTCACGTATAGTACGCGTCTCTCACGGGCCACGGCTAAGTGTATTGCACGAGTACCTACAGCGAGTGACACACGTACGTCACGTATACGTCACGTATAGTACGCGTCTCTCACGGGCCACGGCTAAGTGTATTGCACGAGTACCTACAGCGAGTGACACACGTACGTCACGTATACGTCACGTATAGTACGCGTCTCTCACGGGCCACGGCTAAGTGTATTGCACTAGTACCTACAGCGAGTGACACACGTACGTCACGTATACGTCACGTATAGTACGCGTCTCTCACGGGCCACGGCTAAGTGTATTGCACGAGTACCTACAGCGAGTGACACACGTACGTCACGTATACGTCACGTATAGTACGCGTCTCTCACGGGCCACGGCTAAGTGTATTGCAAGAGTACCTACAGCGAGTGACACACGTACGTCACGTATACGTCACGTATAGTACGCGTCTCTCACGGGCCACGGCTAAGTGTATTGCTTGCAATTACCTCCCGGCTTTGTTTCGCAGACCTTCCCACCGGCGTGTCATTCACATGTTGCTTGGTGGCCTTCAGGTCCCAGGGTCAAGGGTGCCCATCCCGAATCTGCCAGGGAGGCGGGACGAGTGTGCACGCACAATACCCGCATTTCATACCAAGGCAAATGACAGACATTCCGCTCTTCGAAACTAAGCCCATTGTCAACCATGTCATTTTAATAATGACAGTTCAATATCGGCATTGATTTATAATGTTTAATACATTGTTGATAACTGTTTGCTGGATGCCCATCGAATGTAGATTTTAAAGTCGTGTATTCTAATGTGGAATGGAATTTAAGTTAAAACTATACAATCATGAATACTTTTAGAATTCTCGTGAATTTCAAATAAATGCTCTGTCTAAAAAATTTATATAAATTCGTAATGTTTGGAAAGTAGCAGATTTCAGTTTTATATCCTCCTCCAATAACACTGAAAATATCACTCGAGGTTTTGTAGTTTCACTGACACAATCTTCAGTTTGAAATGCAAACTGGAGCAAAAATAATTATTATGGACACTTGTTTCACTTGTCCGTGATTTTCAATGTAAAATATCTCGTATTGAATCGACCGTCATTCAGGCGGGAAGAGCGGAGTGAGACGGCAAATAACTTTTACCTGTGTCTGTTTAAATTATCTGCTAATAGGTATGTAGGTAGACTAGAGGTATTTGTGTGCGGAATAAGAATCACAGACGCTTTCCAGTTAGTTACCCACTGAGAGAGATGGCATAATTCATTCATTCAAATTAAAAACTAGAGCAAAGATAATCAATAGAAATAAGGTGCATGTTTGTTTACCCTGCGAAAACCCTGCCACAAGCTACACCTCCTCTCCTCGGTCCGGGATGATGTGTAGAAAGTAAAGTTGTAGGTTTTGGCAGTTTCTGGCAGGGTGAACGAACATACCTGTTGTCTGTTGTTTTCAAAGTGAAATCTCGCATTGAAGTCAAGCTGGGCTCTGACGTAACAGCAATGTTATCAGCAATGTTATCAGCAACCAGAGCCATCATGATTACACGTACAAGACTTTGACGTCAGCTGTTCATTGGGCAGTTCTGGAGCTTTCGTTGGGGGCTGTTCATAAAGTATGTACTGTGACAATCTGTGACAGGGAGAGAGGGGGAGGGCGGACGAGAGTGATGTCACAGTTTATTGTATCTATTTTGTTATATGTAATATGTTTCAGCAAAAAGATAGATTACATTTATTGTTCTAGATTTTAATTTTCCCTCTCTCCATTTTTTGTTTGTGATATTTTGCAATAAATCGATAAAAAGTTTTGTGGCTTATTCTTGCAATTTATTTTTTCTTTGCAATATTAAATAACTATAGTGAAAATGTGCATTTCAAGTTTTTTGTGTGGGGGGAGGGGGTGGGTCTGCAGGTTTGAAATACTTTTAGGGGGGTTGCAAAAAGTGTGACAACTTAATACAGACAATGGTTGGAGGGGGGTAAAAAGTGGCGTATTGTGCGTGGCATACTTTATGAACAGCCTCTTAAGCCTCTTACTCAAGTTGGGAATAATAATTCTCAACAACAATTTAGGCTCTCACAGGAATAGGAATAATTTTTATTTGTCGAGGTGAAAACCACCTATTGGTTTCAACTACTATATTTTGTGAATTTGGCTCCAATGTTGGGGGGGGGGGGGGGGGGGGGATTGTAGGTTTCTTACATGTTGAAGTGTTGACACAATCACGAATGGTTGCTTGGACTGATGTATTTCGTATGGTTTGTCTGCATGGGAACTGGCGTGAGCATTGGATATGGTCACGGATGATCTGGTTTCACCTCTACTGGTACATTCCTGTGGGCGTGGCTTGGATTCCCGCGCCACATGTTGATCCTGGAGCATTCCTGAAGGATAACCAGGAACATCATCATGCATAGATTCAGATGCGCTCTAAACATTTGGCTTGGCTGATTAGAAGGCGGCGTAGGGGATCATCCATTGATTAAAGGCGTCAAAGTTTTTTTATAAAGTATTTTCCCTCTCCCCCCCCCCCCCCCCTCCCCTCCCCTCCACCCAACTCTTATAATTTCGTCACATATTGAGATTCATATGAGAAGTTATTAAAATTACGACCCCATAATTTGGATATTTGACCTTGAGCAAATCGTAATAAAATGAAAAAAATATGTAGTATGTAAGTTTAGTTTGACAAATGCTACACCTATGTACCCTATACCCCAATACTCATTGCCACATTGTCACAATTTGGATACCTCCCACTCCTCAGTCGTAATCCTGTATAATAATTGGACATTCCATATGATATTTAATTTTTTAACGAAAACTGTCCACTGGTAACTTTTGATTTCTATTTACATTTAGTTTTGTTGACAGACATTGATTCAGCTTGACCATGTGCTAAGTGACTCGAGTATCTTCTGTTGAATGAGGAACGGAATGAGCATGTTTTAACGAAGTATCTTGTGTTTTGCAGGAGACAGTCTAGAGGAGCTGAACGGCTACGGCACGGTGAAGCCTCGGAATCTGATCTCGTCGATACTCGGCACGCCCGGCCGACCCAAGTCGCACCTCTGCATCTCGAACCCGCACGACTTCAGACAGGTGAGTCGTCCTTCACTCTCTTCGTTCCCACCAGTCTGGTCGGTTCCCACCAGTCTGGTCGGTTCCCACCAGTCTAGTCAGTTCCCACCAGTCTGGTCGGTTCCCACCAGTCTGGTCGGTTCACTCTCGCTTGTTGACGCTTGTTGAAGCTTGTAATGTTGGTTTATACATTATACAGATCAAGAGTGTAACAAATTCATGGCCATTCATATGTTGCCGTAAAGAATTTAAAAGACTCAACTGTAAATATTTTTGAACTATAACTATTAATTTTGTTTATTAAGTAAGATTATGCCAGCCACAAATCGTACTTGACCCTGCCAGCATTTTTTGAGAGGGTGTAGGAAGGTGTACTCGAACAAAATTAATAAACAGTATTGGAAAGAAATGGATTGGCTGATAAAGGCATGATGGCATCATTCCGTGAAGTCTGAAGCAAATGCATCATCTAACTCTAGAAGGTGAGCTCTGATTTCATTGATGAGAACAAGGATTGATTGTCAGGGAACGAACGTGACCAGCTGCCTATCTGTTTTGTTCAAATACCATTTTTAGTTGGTTTGAGTGCACAACATAAATTGATCGGTGAACAAATTTGCATTACTGCTGGTCAAGTTCCATAACAATTAATGCTTGTTAAATTATAATTGAAATGTGAGGTCACCTAACCTACTAGAGTGAGACAAGGAGATCACTTTATTGAGATTCAATCAGATTTATTGAGCGATCAATTTTTGTTGTGCCAAGTGTACACATTCAATTTAAACTTAACAGTTTTGCCCATTTCTATCCATACAAAACAATTGTAGAATCCATGATAACATTTTTCACCTATGTTTGTCAGTAGAGAATAGAGATGTATAAGCCAATAACATTTTCATGGCTTATTTTTCTGGAAAATTTACCGCATTTTTTTAGTATTCTTTCAAATAAATGTTGTGCAAATTCTTTTCAACGATTTGAAGAACTTAAGAGGGCTTGGTAGTGAGCGTGGCCTTGACGAGTTTTTTAATCGATTTTTATCAATATTTTTTTCCAGTGTAATTGTTAACAAAATAGGGCTATGGACGTGAATTCAGAACAATTCACTGAAAATAATTTCATGGTTTGGAATAAGCTATTAATTTTACAAAATAAAACTAATAACTTATTCCAAACTATGCAATTATTTTCAGTGAACTGTTCTGAATTCACGTCCATAGCCCTATTTTGTTAACAATTACACTGGAAAAAGATATTGATAAAAATCGATTAAAAAACTCTTCAAGGTCAAACTCACTACCCAGCCGTCTTAACTTGAATATTTACCTCAGCAGAAAAGTTACAAACTGCATATTTCAAATTTCCTGCCAGTACTGAACAAATGCAAGGCTAGAACAATTGAACAATATAATAATCTATTGGGGGGTTGCACTGCAATACTGATCTTATTGAAAGGTACGACAACATCAAATATGTAGTGGAAAGTGACAATATGATTTGCCAAAACAATTGTAAGACCCCCCCAAAAATAAAAAAATGTTCGATATTATTTTCCGGAAAATTTACATCTCTATTTGTCAGTAAGATTGCGTTGTAATAATAATGTTGTCGTCTGTCAGGTGTCTGCCATCATCGATGTGGGCATAGTGCCGGAGACGTGTCGTCGCGTGCGTCTGCTGAAGCACGGTTCCGACAAGCCGCTGGGCTTCTACATCCGCGACGGCACGAGCGTGAGAGTCTAATGTTGTTGTGTCTGCCAGGTGTCTGCCATCATCGACGTGGGCATCGTGCCGGAGACATGTCGTCGCGTGCGTCTGCTGAAGCACGGTTCCGACAAGCCGCTGGGCTTCTACATCCGCGACGGCACGAGCGTGAGAGTCTAATGTTGTTGTGTCTGCCAGGTGTCTGCCATCATCGACGTGGGCATCGTGCCGGAGACGTGTCGTCGCGTGCGTCTGCTGAAGCACGGCTCCGACAAGCCGCTGGGCTTCTACATCCGCGACGGCACGAGCGTGAGAGTCTAATGTTGTTGTGTCTGTCAGGTGTCTGCCATCATCGACGTGGGCATCGTGCCGGAGACATGTCGTCGCGTGCGTCTGCTGAAGCACGGCTCCGACAAGCCGCTGGGCTTCTACATCCGCGACGGCACGAGCGTGAGAGTCTTATGTTGTTGTGTCTGCCAGGTGTCTGCCATCATCGACGTGGGCATCGTGCCGGAGACATGTCGTCGCGAGCGTCTGCTGAAGCACGGTTCCGACAAGCCGCTGGGCTTCTACATCCGCGACGGCACGAGCGTGAGAGTCTAATGTTGTTGTGTCTGCCAGGTGTCTGCCATCATCGACGTGGGCATCGTGCCGGAGACATGTCGTCGCGTGCGTCTGCTGAAGCACGGCTCCGACAAGCCGCTGGGCTTCTACATCCGCGACGGCACGAGCGTGAGAGTCTAATGTTGTTGTGTCTGCCAGGTGTCTGCCATCATCGACGTGGGCATCGTGCCGGAGACGTGTAGTCGCGTGCGTCTGCTGAAGCACGGTTCCGACAAGCCGCTGGGCTTCTACATCCGCGACGGCACGAGCGTGAGAGTCTAATGTTGTTGTGTCTGCCAGGTGTCTGCCATCATCGACGTGGGCATCGTGCCGGAGACATGTCGTCGCGTGCGTCTGCTGAAGCACGGTTCCGACAAGCCGCTGGGCTTCTACATCCGCGACGGCACGAGCGTGAGAGTCTAATGTTGTTGTGTCTGCCAGGTGTCTGCCATCATCGACGTGGGCATCGTGCCGGAGACATGTCGTCGCGTGCGTCTGCTGAAGCACGGCTCCGATATGCCGCTGGGCTTCTACATCCGCGACGGCACGAGCGTGAGAGTCTAATGTTGTTGTGTCTGCCAGGTGTCTGCCATCATCGACGTGGGCATCGTGCCGGAGACATGTCGTCGCGTGCGTCTGCTGAAGCACGGCTCCGACAAGCCGCTGGGCTTCTACATCCGCGACGGCACGAGCGTGAGAGTCTAATGTTGTTGTGTCTGCCAGGTGTCTGCCATCATCGACGTGGGCATCGTGCCGGAGACATGTCGTCGCGTGCGTCTGCTGAAGCACGGCTCCGATATGCCGCTGGGCTTCTACATCCGCGACGGCACGAGCGTGAGAGTCTAATGTTGTTGTGTCTGCCAGGTGTCTGCCATCATCGACGTGGGCATCGTGCCGGAGACATGTCGTCGCGTGCGTCTGCTGAAGCACGGCTCCGACAAGCCGCTGGGCTTCTACATCCGCGACGGCACGAGCGTGAGAGTCTAATGTTGTTGTGTCTGCCAGGTGTCTGCCATCATCGACGTGGGCATCGTGCCGGAGACGTGTCGTCGCGTGCGTCTGCTGAAGCACGGCTCCGACAAGCCGCTGGGCTTCTACATCCGCGACGGCACGAGCGTGAGAGTCTTATGTTGTTGTGTCTGCCAGGTGTCTGCCATCATCGACGTGGGCATCGTGCCGGAGACATGTCGTCGCGTGCGTCTGCTGAAGCACGGCTCCGATAAGCCGCTGGGCTTCTACATCCGCGACGGCACGAGCGTGAGAGTCTAATGTTGTTGTGTCTGCCAGGTGTCTGCCATCATCGACGTGGGCATCGTGCCGGAGACATGTCGTCGCGTGCGTCTGCTGAAGCACGGTTCCGACAAGCCGCTGGGCTTCTACATCCGCGACGGCACGAGCGTGAGAGTCTAATGTTGTTGTGTCTGCCAGGTGTCTGCCATCATCGACGTGGGCATCGTGCCGGAGACATGTCGTCGCGTGCGTCTGCTGAAGCACGGCTCCGACAAGCCGCTGGGCTTCTACATCCGCGACGGCACGAGCGTGAGAGTTTAATGTTGTTGTGTCTGCCAGGTGTCTGCCATCATCGACGTGGGCATCGTGCCGGAGACATGTCGTCGCGTGCGTCTGCTGAAGCACGGTTCCGACAAGCCGCTGGGCTTCTACATCCGCGACGGCACGAGCGTGAGAGTCTAATGTTGTTGTGTCTGCCAGGTGTCTGCCATCATCGACGTGGGCATCGTGCCGGAGACATGTCGTCGCGTGCGTCTGCTGAAGCACGGTTCCGACAAGCCGCTGGGCTTCTACATCCGCGACGGCACGAGCGTGAGAGTCTAATGTTGTTGTGTCTGCCAGGTGTCTGCCATCATCGACGTGGGCATAGTGCCGGAGACATGTCGTCGCGTGCGTCTGCTGAAGCACGGTTCCGACAAGCCGCTGGGCTTCTACATCCGCGACGGCACGAGCGTGAGAGTCTAATGTTGTTGTGTCTGCCAGGTGTCTGCCATCATCAACGTGGGCATCGTGCCGGAGACATGTCGTCGCGTGCGTCTGCTGAAGCACGGCTCCGATATGCCGCTGGGCTTCTACATCCGCGACGGCACGAGCGTGAGAGTCTTATGTTGTTGTGTCTGCCAGGTGTCTGCCATCATCGACGTGGGCATCGTGCCGGAGACATGTCGTCGCGTGCGTCTGCTGAAGCACGGCTCCGATAAGCCGCTGGGCTTCTACATCCGCGACGACACGAGCGTGAGAGTCTAATGTTGTTGTGTCTGCCAGGTGTCTGCCATCATCGACGTGGGCATAGTGCCGGAGACATGTCGTCGCGTGCGTCTGCTGAAGCACGGCTCCGATATGCCGCTGGGCTTCTACATCCGCGACGGCACGAGCGTGAGAGTCTAATGTTGTTGTGTCTGCCAGGTGTCTGCCATCATCGACGTGGGCATCGTGCCGGAGACATGTCGTCGCGTGCGTCTGCTGAAGCACGGTTCCGACAAGCCGCTGGGCTTCTACATCCGCGACGGCACGAGCGTGAGAGTCTAATGTTGTTGTGTCTGCCAGGTGTCTGCCATCATCGACGTGGGCATCGTGCCGGAGACATGTCGTCGCGTGCGTCTGCTGAAGCACGGCTCCGACAAGCCGCTGGGCTTCTACATCCGCGACGGCACGAGCGTGAGAGTCTAATGTTGTTGTGTCTGCCAGGTGTCTGCCATCATCGACGTGGGCATCGTGCCGGAGACATGTCGTCGCGTGCGTCTGCTGAAGCACGGTTCCGACAAGCCGCTGGGCTTCTACATCCGCGACGGCACGAGCGTGAGAGTCTAATGTTGTTGTGTCTGCCAGGTGTCTGCCATCATCGACGTGGGCATCGTGCCGGAGACGTGTCGTCGCGTGCGTCTGCTGAAGCACGGTTCCGACAAGCCGCTGGGCTTCTACATCCGCGACGGCACGAGCGTGAGAGTCTAATGTTGTTGTGTCTGCCAGGTGTCTGCCATCATCGACGTGGGCATCGTGCCGGAGACATGTCGTCGCGTGCGTCTGCTGAAGCACGGTTCCGACAAGCCGCTGGGCTTCTACATCCGCGACGGCACGAGCGTGAGAGTCTAATGTTGTTGTGTCTGCCAGGTGTCTGCCATCATCGACGTGGGCATCGTGCCGGAGACATGTCGTCGCGTGCGTCTGCTGAAGCATCACTCCGATATGCCGCTGGGCTTCTACATCCGCGACGGCACGAGCGTGAGAGTCTAATGTTGTTGTGTCTGCCAGGTGTCTGCCATCATCGACGTGGGCATCGTGCCGGAGACATGTCGTCGCGTGCGTCTGCTGAAGCACGGCTCCGACAAGCCGCTGGGCTTCTACATCCGCGACGGCACGAGCGTGAGAGTCTAATGTTGTTGTGTCTGCCAGGTGTCTGCCATCATCGACGTGGGCATCGTGCCGGAGACATGTCGTCGCGTGCGTCTGCTGAAGCACGGCTCCGATATGCCGCTGGGCTTCTACATCCGCGACGGCACGAGCGTGAGAGTCTAATGTTGTTGTGTCTGCCAGGTGTCTGCCATCATCGACGTGGGCATCGTGCCGGAGACATGTCGTCGCGTGCGTCTGCTGAAGCACGGCTCCGATATGCCGCTGGGCTTCTACATCCGCGACGGCACGAGCGTGAGAGTCTAATGTTGTTGTGTCTGCCAGGTGTCTGCCATCATCGACGTGGGCATCGTGCCGGAGACATGTCGTCGCGTGCGTCTGCTGAAGCACGGCTCCGACAAGCCGCTGGGCTTCTACATCCGCGACGGCACGAGCGTGAGAGTCTAATGTTGTTGTGTCTGCCAGGTGTCTGCCATCATCGACGTGGGCATCGTGCCGGAGACGTGTCGTCGCGTGCGTCTGCTGAAGCACGGCTCCGACAAGCCGCTGGGCTTCTACATCCGCGACGGCACGAGCGTGAGAGTCTTATGTTGTTGTGTCTGCCAGGTGTCTGCCATCATCGACGTGGGCATCGTGCCGGAGACATGTCGTCGCGTGCGTCTGCTGAAGCACGGCTCCGATAAGCCGCTGGGCTTCTACATCCGCGACGGCACGAGCGTGAGAGTCTAATGTTGTTGTGTCTGCCAGGTGTCTGCCATCATCGACGTGGGCATCGTGCCGGAGACATGTCGTCGCGTGCGTCTGCTGAAGCACGGTTCCGACAAGCCGCTGGGCTTCTACATCCGCGACGGCACGAGCGTGAGAGTCTAATGTTGTTGTGTCTGCCAGGTGTCTGCCATCATCGACGTGGGCATCGTGCCGGAGACATGTCGTCGCGTGCGTCTGCTGAAGCACGGCTCCGACAAGCCGCTGGGCTTCTACATCCGCGACGGCACGAGCGTGAGAGTTTAATGTTGTTGTGTCTGCCAGGTGTCTGCCATCATCGACGTGGGCATCGTGCCGGAGACATGTCGTCGCGTGCGTCTGCTGAAGCACGGTTCCGACAAGCCGCTGGGCTTCTACATCCGCGACGGCACGAGCGTGAGAGTCTAATGTTGTTGTGTCTGCCAGGTGTCTGCCATCATCGACGTGGGCATCGTGCCGGAGACATGTCGTCGCGTGCGTCTGCTGAAGCACGGTTCCGACAAGCCGCTGGGCTTCTACATCCGCGACGGCACGAGCGTGAGAGTCTAATGTTGTTGTGTCTGCCAGGTGTCTGCCATCATCGACGTGGGCATAGTGCCGGAGACATGTCGTCGCGTGCGTCTGCTGAAGCACGGTTCCGACAAGCCGCTGGGCTTCTACATCCGCGACGGCACGAGCGTGAGAGTCTAATGTTGTTGTGTCTGCCAGGTGTCTGCCATCATCAACGTGGGCATCGTGCCGGAGACATGTCGTCGCGTGCGTCTGCTGAAGCACGGCTCCGATATGCCGCTGGGCTTCTACATCCGCGACGGCACGAGCGTGAGAGTCTAATGTTGTTGTGTCTGCCAGGTGTCTGCCATCATCGACGTGGGCATCGTGCCGGAGACATGTCGTCGCGTGCGTCTGCTGAAGCACGGCTCCGATAAGCCGCTGGGCTTCTACATCCGCGACGACACGAGCGTGAGAGTCTAATGTTGTTGTGTCTGCCAGGTGTCTGCCATCATCGACGTGGGCATAGTGCCGGAGACATGTCGTCGCGTGCGTCTGCTGAAGCACGGCTCCGATATGCCGCTGGGCTTCTACATCCGCGACGGCACGAGCGTGAGAGTCTAATGTTGTTGTGTCTGCCAGGTGTCTGCCATCATCGACGTGGGCATCGTGCCGGAGACATGTCGTCGCGTGCGTCTGCTGAAGCACGGTTCCGACAAGCCGCTGGGCTTCTACATCCGCGACGGCACGAGCGTGAGAGTCTAATGTTGTTGTGTCTGCCAGGTGTCTGCTATCATCGACGTGGGCATCGTGCCGGAGACATGTCGTCGCGTGCGTCTGCTGAAGCACGGCTCCGACAAGCCGCTGGGCTTCTACATCCGCGACGGCACGAGCGTGAGAGTCTAATGTTGTTGTGTCTGCCAGGTGTCTGCCATCATCGACGTGGGCATCGTGCCGGAGACATGTCGTCGCGTGCGTCTGCTGAAGCACGGTTCCGACAAGCCGCTGGGCTTCTACATCCGCGACGGCACGAGCGTGAGAGTCTAATGTTGTTGTGTCTGCCAGGTGTCTGCCATCATCGACGTGGGCATCGTGCCGGAGACGTGTCGTCGCGTGCGTCTGCTGAAGCACGGTTCCGACAAGCCGCTGGGCTTCTACATCCGCGACGGCACGAGCGTGAGAGTCTAATGTTGTTGTGTCTGCCAGGTGTCTGCCATCATCGACGTGGGCATCGTGCCGGAGACATGTCGTCGCGTGCGTCTGCTGAAGCACGGTTCCGACAAGCCGCTGGGCTTCTACATCCGCGACGGCACGAGCGTGAGAGTCTAATGTTGTTGTGTCTGCCAGGTGTCTGCCATCATCGACGTGGGCATCGTGCCGGAGACATGTCGTCGCGTGCGTCTGCTGAAGCATCACTCCGATATGCCGCTGGGCTTCTACATCCGCGACGGCACGAGCGTGAGAGTCTAATGTTGTTGTGTCTGCCAGGTGTCTGCCATCATCGACGTGGGCATCGTGCCGGAGACATGTCGTCGCGTGCGTCTGCTGAAGCACGGCTCTGACAAGCCGCTGGGCTTCTACATCCGCGACGGCACGAGCGTGAGAGTCTAATGTTGTTGTGTCTGCCAGGTGTCTGCCATCATCGACGTGGGCATCGTGCCGGAGACATGTCGTCGCGTGCGTCTGCTGAAGCACGGCTCCGATATGCCGCTGGGCTTCTACATCCGCGACGGCACGAGCGTGAGAGTCTAATGTTGTTGTGTCTGCCAGGTGTCTGCCATCATCGACGTGGGCATCGTGCCGGAGACATGTCGTCGCGTGCGTCTGCTGAAGCACGGCTCCGATATGCCGCTGGGCTTCTACATCCGCGACGGCACGAGCGTGAGAGTCTAATGTTGTTGTGTCTGCCAGGTGTCTGCCATCATCGACGTGGGCATCGTGCCGGAGACATGTCGTCGCGTGCGTCTGCTGAAGCACGGCTCCGACAAGCCGCTGGGCTTCTACATCCGCGACGGCACGAGCGTGAGAGTCTAATGTTGTTGTGTCTGCCAGGTGTCTGCCATCATCGACGTGGGCATCGTGCCGGAGACATGTCGTCGCGTGCGTCTGCTGAAGCACGGCTCCGACAAGCCGCTGGGCTTCTACATCCGCGACGGCACGAGCGTGAGAGTCTAATGTTGTTGTGTCTGCCAGGTGTCTGCCATCATCGACGTGGGCATCGTGCCGGAGACATGTCGTCGCGTGCGTCTGCTGAAGCACGGCTCCGACAAGCCGCTGGGCTTCTACATCCGCGACGGCACGAGCGTGAGAGTCTAATGTTGTTGTGTCTGCCAGGTGTCTGCCATCATCGACGTGGGCATCGTGCCGGAGACATGTCGTCGCGTGCGTCTGCTGAAGCACGGCTCCGATATGCCGCTGGGCTTCTACATCCGCGACGGCACGAGCGTGAGAGTCTAATGTTGTTGTGTCTGCCAGGTGTCTGCCATCATCGACGTGGGCATCGTGCCGGAGACATGTCGTCGCGTGCGTCTGCTGAAGCACGGTTCCGACAAGCCGCTGGGCTTCTACATCCGCGACGGCACGAGCGTGAGAGTCTAATGTTGTTGTGTCTGCCAGGTGTCTGCCATCATCGACGTGGGCATCGTGCCGGAGACATGTCGTTGCGTGCGTCTGCTGAAGCACGGCTCCGATATGCCGCTGGGCTTCTACATCCGCGACGGCACGAGCGTGAGAGTCTAATGTTGTTGTGTCTGCCAGGTGTCTGCCATCATCGACGTGGGCATCGTGCCGGAGACATGTCGTCGCGTGCGTCTGCTGAAGCACGGCTCCGACAAGCCGCTGGGCTTCTACATCCGCGACGGCACGAGCGTGAGAGTCACGCCCGCGGGGCTCGAGAAGGTAGCCGGCATCTTCATCTCCAGGCTCGTGCCCGGCGGCTTGGCGGAGAGCACCGGGCTCCTGGCTGTCAATGACGAGGTGCTCGAGGTCAACGGCATCGAGGTCGCCGGCAAGACACTCGATCAGGTAAGTTCAGTCTCTTATAGGCTCTCACTTATAGGCTGGTTTCACCAGTGACTTCCGCTCTATGGGATTTGTTACGGCTATGACATAAAGCTAAATGCTTTCAATTATCAAAATCATCAAATCCTGGCTTATGAAGACTTATTATTACTTCTGTTCGCAAGTAGATCATCTATATTTAATATATGACAGATCAGAAGAATATTACTGTACTGTGTCAGGTTGTGTGAACCATGTCAATAACTTCAAAATCAAATGAACAAACAATAAATCTATAAATCATTGTGTTTATCAATGAAATTAAAGCTCACTACTTTAGCTTTGATATCATTGATAATATGACCGGTCAAAATAGTTAATTTGACCGGTCAATTGACCAAGTTTCATGATTGTTCAAAAATAGGTCAAATTTGAAATTAAGTGCCCAATGAAAGTATTGTACAATTAGGTAATTTGTAACTTGGAAGGAAAGATTTCAACCTTCAGAAAGCAGTGGGTGCATGGCTGAAGGCTATTTATTAACTGTTCTGTGATGCATGTCTGTGCTCTACTATTGTAATAAATTGGTTTTGAAGCGAACATGCCAATGAACATCTTAAATTGTTTCAGATCAACCTTATTATTTTGTTACTTTGAGGTCAAGCTTAAATAATATTCAATGCATTCTTAATAGATTCTAAGGTCTTGGTGAAACCCAATAAATATTAAGTGCTGTAATTTGTTTATGCAAAAGACATAATTTTACCGGGGTTCATGGTCCGCTGACCATGAATTGAATTTCATTTGACCGGTCAAAATGCCATCCCTAGCATAGACTAGATGGGATGATGTCTCCAAATCATTGGCAGCAAATCCCTTTCTTTTGTGAAGAAGGGTCCTGCTTAGCGTGGACCAGCCTTTCCCTGGCCATGCTAGCTGGACACTTCTTTAGTTGACACAGACTATACACAATTAAATATCTGTCAAATCAAACAGGGTTGGGCAAGTTACCAAAAATAAATTAACTTTAGAAAGTTACGCTACTTTCTCCAAAATAGTAACTAGTTAAATATAAAGTTACTGACAAAATATAGGTACCTAACTGAAAGTTACATTTTCTATGAAAGTTACTATGAAAGTTACTCTGATACAAATTGATAATTTTGAGGGAAAACTTGACAACGGGTTGGCAGTAACCACTTGACATTATGTGGACTGCCGATGTATCAATGCGGTGGGGGGGGGGTGGGGAGGGGGGGGAGAACGGATAGATGACCATTTCATTTCGCATGTAGAGCAAGCTAAGACGAAAGGAGGGGGAGGGGAAGGGTTGGTTAGGGTCGCGCGTACTCAGGTAGGCAGGAAATGAAATGATTTGATGCGTGCTAAATTTAGATACAGGTAAAATGTTTGGTTTACAATGTCAAGTGTTCTCTCAGGAGAGAAGGTATAACGTGTTCTAAAGTAACTTTCTTGGTAACTTTTAAAAATCAAAAAGTTCCCGTAGAAAAAGGAACTTAGGCGTTATTAAGTTTACCAGGTTTAAAAAGTATTGAGTTACCATAAAAGTTACTGAAAAAGTAACGCGTTACTATTGTTAAGTTCTACCCAACCCTGAAATCAAATAATGTTTGAATTGAATAATCACTGCAGAAAAACTATTGACATGATGACTAAATGAATGTCTGTTTGCTCCAGGTAACGGACATGATGGTGGCGAACAGCTCGAACCTGATCATCACTGTGAAGCCTGCGAACCAGCGCACTCTGGCGACGCCGCGCCGAGGCTCATTCTCTCGGAACAGCCAGCTGTCGTCGGGCTCGACCCAGTCGGCCGCCACGACCACGGGCTCGGACGAGGACCACTTCGACCGCGACGAGATCGTCGACCTCACCGGCATCACGCTCGACGAGTCCACCACCAACCCGGCCGACGACGGCATCTTACACTTGTAGCTGACGTTTCATTTGTAGTGGTTCACGTTTCGTTGCGGGAAGTTGCTTTTTGAAATGTTCATTTCATTGAAGTTTTAAGAGACCTAAAAACTATTAGTCGATTCCTTTTATGATGTTTGAAGGTAAAAGCTCAAGTTGACTAAACAAATTCTTGTATGTTCAGCAGGTTTATATTTTATTTGATGACATGCCAAGGGTTAGTGAGCGAAGGAAAGAATTTGGTTTTAATAAATAGGTCTTTTTGACCTATTATTTTTTAACCTGGCCTAAAAATTTCAACAGACAAAGACACATTTCGAATTTTATCTTTAATCACGAGCTTTTAACCTTCAAAGGTACAAGAACTCTTTCAGCAGTACTTGAAAAAGGAAATCATTTCTCAGAACTTGGGCTTTTCAAAAGTTCCTTCGTGAACACTTGGTTCTACGTACAGATGTGCTTCACACTCCAAGAGAACCTCGATGGATCGGCAGCTTCATTTCATTTTATTCCACAGTTGTAGATCAGAGTCTTATTTAGTCCTCGATGCGGCAGGTATATTTTAACAAGTTGACGAGTCATGTTGTCGTGGTCATTGCATTTCATTTGACATAACCTCCCCGACGCTACAAGGTCAGGAGCGTAATATATGTGTTCGCAGGTGTACTTTCTGACGAGAGTTAAGTAGACCTGTTGCATATTTTAACAATTGTTTATTGCGTGGTCTTGGAAATTAAGAATTGTAATTGTGAAGAATGTAATATGTTTTTATTGCTTAGGTTTTGTGTATCTTTTACACAAAGTTCCCTATTTACCGTCTTTACTCAAATGACACAACCATCTTTTGTTACAAATCTATTAAAAGTAAAACACATGCATTTTTCAGTGAAATTCATCCAACTTTCATCTAATTTGAGTGGAGCAAATAGTTCAACATTATATTTATAGTGGAAATGTTCTTGGAGTGCAAATAAAAGACATCTTTTAAAGAGCTGTGAAAATCCCTCCATCATATTTGCAAACATTATGGTAAATAAATCAAGACATTAAAATATGCAACAGGGCCACTCTGCCCTCACGATAGCCTTATTACATTTTAAAGTGAGATAAAATACAGTGGAGTTCTGTGGCCTAACTTTCAACAACAGTGTTACTTTACAAATATCCGCAGCTGGACTTATTCCGTTCTTGTACAAAGCTAACACAATAGCAATAGACAAAACATTTTATTCTAGCTATGTTTGTATCTAGATGGATACTTTGTGATGCAAGTAGGTACCTATGTATATGATAAAATAATCAAATTATGATATTCTTGAATGGACTTCGAGTACGAAGGATGCAATTGCGTACGACGGTATTTTTTTATATAGAATTCTAATATGTATATGTAGACTTTACGCAAAAATCCGATACTTTTGATTAGGTATTGACATTGTTGATAAAGTATTATTATTGTTGCAATTTAGTATATTGATGAAAGAATAGGTACTTAATGAAATCCTTTTGATGGATGATAATGTAGTCTGTAGAATTAGTAAACAAATTTTATTAGTTTTTAAGTGAATTTTTGTAAACAGGTGCATTGTTACAACATTTTGTAAATGTTGTAACATTATATTGTTTTATTTGAAATCAATTATCGACTCTTTTAGACTCTAGCGTAAGATATCGGCAGTTTCCGCAGCTCTAGGGCTATTCCTAACATTGTGCAGCTAAATCTAAAATCATTCGAGCGGGAAGCAAGTTTTCTTTCTTCCCGCCGTTACTATTGAGTATTTTGTGATCTCTGAAGGCCTGCTATCTTAAAATATCATAATCGTTGTAAATTGTACTACTAACAGTAGAACTATGCCTTGTCAAGTTTAGCAGATCATTTGGGATCTACAGCATTTCAGCGCTCGTAGTACCGAATTAATCTCACGGATAAACTTAAAACGTAGAACTTTGCCTTATATTCGAATGCGCCACTGAAAGCGAGCTCCGTCCAATTGACACCGGTCACTTGCCTTCTACAATGCCTTGTGTACGGACATTATGATTTCAACAAGACTAATTACAAATGTATTCGTGCCTCAACATTCCGTTCTGTTCATGACTTTGATGTATGTTGCCTTTAAACATTCCATCCACAGACTTAACAGATGTTTCTGTGACTTGTAATGGCTTTTCATTGAATTCCAGTGTTTGTTAATATTATTATTTTAATTAATTGAATTATCTGAATACAGCTTGCATCTGTTACAATAATTATATTGTAATTTTTTACATAAATAAAAATAATTATCAAAGTTTATTCTTGATGCTTTTTTTCTTCCTTTACTCTAGTATTTTTCCAAGGCTCAGTGCAGAGCCTATAAGGCTTACAATTTACGAACATTTAAGGGCCTAAAATAGTAGGTATTTCAGTATTTCATTAGAAGAAATAAATGATTTTACCTACTAGTATGCCAAAAAATTTAACAATTAGCATAATAATAATTTAATTACTACATCATCCTAGTTCTATATTTAAACATTTGATACCTGTTTATTCATTTAGATACCCCTACAATTGTCATATTTCAAAATTATGTTTTACATTTCTTATGTTAGCAACAAATATGTAAATAAGCATTGCCAACATTCATTTTGACATTGACATTTTCTATTGAAAGTAGCGAATGGTGTGTTTCTTATTCAATTACAGTAAACCCTCGTTAATTCGAATTCAAAGGGACCCAAAAAATCCCAGTTCGAATTAAAAAAGTTCGAAATATATAATTAATGCAAAAAAATTTGTGTGCATTTTCCTGAAGTTTGAATATTCCCGCCTGTGGAATATTCCCGCCATTGCAAAAAAGTGGGGTTGGCAAACCTGTAACAGCAGTTTGGCCAACCTTGCAAGCCAGATTATCTCATTTTGATGCCATTGAAGGTTGTGTTTTGTTTGGAGTGTTGTTTTTTCGTAGTTTGTTCGCGATTATTTTATCAATCCTTCTGCAAAGTTCGAATTAAAACAACTGTATGCAAGGAATAACATGGGCTGGGACCAAAATTCAGTTCGAATTTCGAATTAACCTAAAATTCGATTTATAAAAATGATTTAACATGTAAAAACCTATCCTGTGCACTGGGACCATGCACCTAGTTCGAATTTACCCCTAAATTCGAATTATTGAAGTTCGTAATAACGAGGGTTTACTGTACTACATACCCACAAGAGTTCTGCTCTGGGAATGAAGTACCTACTCAAAAATAATATTCATTTATTACTAGGAAAACGCTCAGTGTAACGCGTTGATGAGCGAGCACAGAACATGCAACATCCCCATAGTAACGATGCACGACACGGCACAAGACGATTTTCTCTGCAATTTTTCAATCTCCATAATACTCTGGATGAATAACAGATCCATTGTGTCGTGAAGTCTTACCTACATACCTTCTCGAGAAATCTCTTGTGACATCCCATACTAAACTCGTAAAATTACAATTAATACTTTGATTGGGCTTACAATAATATGTAAAATTTAATATTAAGTTGGTCTTGATCACCATGCAAAATTTGAACTTAATGTGAACATTTTTATTGTCGACCAATCAGAAGACATTATTGAAACTTAAACCAAGTAGAGGATTTGGCCTTCGTACTGCATCCGATTTTATGCGCTAACTCAAAAATGCTTTCATTTTACTGTACATTGTGAATAGCTTGGCTGCTCTACAGGCCTTGCCTTGGAACAGAAGTTTAAAGAAGGCAGGGATGACAATTTAGTATACATTTTTCAAGATTATGGAATAAAATGACCTAAAAATGACAAAACTTTTTAAAATAACGACAGATTAGACTGAAAATTGGCAAAAATATCTAAAATGTTGGTACCAATGACCACGCAAAGTTTTAAGTTGATCGGTCATACGGTTCTAGTTTAAATGTCAAAAATCACATGAAAAATGGTTTTAAATTTTAACCAATAGGAGGATTTGGCTGAAACTTTTTATGATTGGGTACAATGTTGGTTGCAATGTTTTTGCTAAATTTCAAATTGATCGAAGTAACCAATCGAAAGATAATTTTTTTTAAATTTGAACCAATCACGAGAGCCCGTTCAAAAACGATCCCAGGGACCGCATAGAGTACGTTAGTATGTGTACAAAATTTCAGATCAATTGCTTGAGCGGTTTGACCTGGGCTGTGACCACAAAAAAACAACAAAAAAAAAAAACAAACAAACACACAGAGAAAGTGCCATAAGAGTACCGTGGTGACGCTCGCTACGCTCGCTCAAAAATGTTTCCAAAAAGGAAGTAAGATTTTGGACAGATGGGCATAATGCCTACAAAGGTTTAAATTAATAATGTGGTAAAATAAAAAAACATTGTTCTTTACATTTATTATTATTTAAACTTACACTTAAAATAAACTAACTCTAGGTCTAAAAGATCACAAATAACTTGTTTTCCCACGGGCTTATGCTTTGGATGGCGTCATGCAGTTGCCGTCTGGATACCTCTTCCTGAACGCCTGAATGAGCTTGGGATCGAGCAGTCTGACGCCGTCCACTTGGTTTCCGAGCGTGATCCAGTTGGGCTGGACGTTGTGCGGCCGACCGAACAGCTCGATCTTCCTCGTGCCGGGGGACAGCCGCTCGATGATGCCGTAGATCTCGTCGGGCTTGTGACTCGTGGCTCGGACTTCGGCCACGATCACGTCGCAGTCGAGGCCGCGGTTCAGGTTGTCCGGACTGCCCTTCATCCCCACCTGCATACGATCAGGTCAAACAGTGTTCGTTCAGAGACTAATACTCATGGTATTTTAATGGACACAAAGATCCCTCAATGCAAGGGGAATTGCAGAAAAACTCTACACTCAACAAAATCATAAAATGGTATTTAAGCGAAATGGATTGGCTGGTGATCAGGTTCCTTGACAATCAATCCTTGTTATTATGAATGAAATCAGAGCTCACCTACTAGAGGTAGATGACAAGTTAGCATAGACTTCATCGGATGATGCATCATATCTTTTTCAGCCAATCCGTTTCTTTCGAATTGTTTTAACTTTTGTTGGGTGTACTTTTTAGGTATAATGTACAGATTTTCAAGAAATTACTAGGAAAACGCTCAGTGTAACGCGTTGATGAGCAAGTACTTACACAAGCAACATCTCCCGCCAAACATGATCCACTCATTCAAAGATAACCAACGTACTTCTGTTTTTCATCGTATTGAAGAATTTGGCTGATATTTTGTAAATATTTATAAAATGTTGTTCTAAATGAGCTTTTAAAATTTTAAATTGATCAAATCACGCAATAAGCAGCCAGTTTTTTTTTAAGTTTACAGTCAAGGGATTTCGAAAAAAATCGTTCTGCATGTGACACGTGTGATAAATATCAGGTTGATCAGAGAAATGGTGCAACCTTTATAAGCAGGGACAGAATAAAACAGAGGCCCATGTCAAGAGGGAATAGCCTCAAGAGCCTAAATACCATGCCAAAATATGTCTTTTTGCATGGACACGCTTGCTTAAAAATGTTACGTTGACAAAGTTTTTTAATAAATTTATGTCAAAAATATTTAGAACCCTAAGGCTGCATTTCACCAAGATTCCAAACCCGGGTTAGAGGCGCTAAACCTGGTTTAGAGGCTCCTAAACCAGGTTTACCGCCTCTAACCCGGGTTTGGAATCTTGGTGAAACGCAGCCTATGAGTGATGTGCGGAGATCTTCAAAGGGTTTTTTTTTCTTAATTTCTTCTCACTAACAGAATTATTAAACATCAAGGTATCGCGTACAAGTCCCGCGGAACGACTCACCAGACAGTGCTCCTTGCCGTGGTTCAACCAATGACCCGTGCGACCGGTGCGGATGATCCTCTGCAGCTGATTGGTCTTAACCCAGATGATCTCGTCCACTCTCTCGTAGCCCCACAGCTTCAGACACTCTCGACCCAGCTCCATGGCTCTGAAACACATCGGCAATTCATACACAACACATCGACAAACACTCTTGTACGGGATTCCAAACTCTTTCGTAGATGTTTAAGGACAAACGTCATCGCACAATGTAATTCCTCGCCGCGTCGGCTGTGACCGTCAATAGGGTTGTTCCAACCGGACCCGAACGTCTAGCTTTCTGAACCCAAACCTTTAACAACTGTGAAAATCTTAGTGATGTGGATTTTACCGTAAATTTTTTTCTCGGTAAATTTACCGTCAGGCGGTAAATTTTTTTTATTTTTGTCTAATTCAGGAATCATGCTATTGGCTCTTGAAATAATTGTTTTAAAAGTGTTTTGAGGGTGCCAAATGTGTATTAAGTGATCAGGAAATGAAGGGGATGCCGTGGTTCTTCCAAGTGATTTCTTTTTGCATCGTTTGGTCTTCACACTCTAAAATTTAATAAAATGTAATACTTGCACATAATTAAAGCTCAATAAATTAAATAATGCCATAATGGAGAACGTTACTGCCCCTGTTACACTCTCAAAACGTTATTTATTATTATAATTAACAATATTTATTTATCGAATTTAACGTTTTGAAGATGTACAATGTACCTACCTCAAGTCATAAGCTATAATATTATCTGCAAGTTTTGTTTCCACATAAATTATATGGGTGTAGACATATCCAACAAAACACTTTGAAGAACTATTTGCTTCCCCTAATCTTCCCCAGGTCTCTTACAGTCATTTCCAAGTTGCAATTTAAATAATACCTTCATTTAAAACAAATCGTAAAATTTTTTGTATTTTTGTTTATACTTTGAATATTTGCACACTTCTCTGCTCTGAAACCAAAGAAAATATATGAAGAAACACTTCTAGGGAAATCAAGTATAATTTAACAAGTACTCTACCTACAGAAAATGAAATAAAATAATAGATAAAATTAAGTTAGTATTCATGAAATAAAATGAACATTTTCTGCATATTTCTACCTACAAAATCGACATTGGTCAACATTTCACTTTGGTATAGATAGGTAATTAAAAAAAACATAACAATTTCAAATTCATAAAACTTATTATGTACCTATGAACACCTACAAATCAACATGGACTACATTTCACTTTACTGTGAGGTCTGCTTGATATCCCTGAAAGTATTTCCCTACTATGTCCTTGGTTTCACATCGGAGAATGTGTGCAATAGGTACATTGTATAATGCAACATTTTAATGATATTCACTAGATCCCTCCACTTCTCATTTCAAGTGTAAATTTCACTGTTTTCTTGACCTATGCACTTGGCTGATTCCATAGAATATAATGATGATAATTTTGAAAATTTTACCATGGTAAAATTTATTTGGTAAATTTACGGTAAATTTACCTGACCGGTAAATTTACCTGACCGTAAATTTACCGACTCACATCACTAGAAAATCTATTCAAATATGGCTTTTGTACAGAGATTACATAAATATTGGGGTTCCTGCTTATTAATCATGGAAAAACACGTGTTACCTTTGCCAGCAATACTTTCTCAGTCTAAACACTTTATGAAATGTGATGTGACCAAACAAGAAGCGGTTATTACTGATAACAGTAACTAGTAGGTGGTTTTATTGAATAAATGGCGCTAGTAAACAGGTCGTAAAAATAAGGTTGGAGAAATGAATGAAAAGGAACCTCGAGGCCTGGTTTTCGAACCAGTCATCATCTTACATTTCACTAGACTGCAGGGAAACCTGACACAGTACTACAATATTCTTCTTATGTGGTCGTTAAACATGTAGACATGATCCCGACAACCCGATCAGAGAGAAGGCTGTTGTGAACGCACCTGCCGGTGACCCAGAGGAATATGAGACCGTCGTCCTGCAGCGTCGGGATCCCGAGCTGTCTCATCTCGTCGTCCGACATCGTGCCGTACGGCAGCTCCATGTGGATGTCCCACGGCGGGTCGGCCATGATCACAGCAAACTTACCTGCACAGACAAGCGGGTTACACAGAGCCAACACTCACCATAGCAGTTTACACACTAGAGGTGTGCGAATTCATAGTTTGCTCGAGCTTCTTTTGTTTTATATCCACAATGTAAAAAAGTATATTTTAGGCCATTTTGGTGTACAGTTGTCAAGTCGATTATAACTAGTTATTATCGGTTAGTTGAAGACAGTTTGTAAATGAGGTGGTTTTATACCTATAAGGCTGCGTTTCACCAAGATTCCAAACCCGGGTTAGAGGCGGTAAACCTGGTTTAGAGGCTCCTAAACCAGGTTTACCGCCTCTAACCCGGGTTTGGAATCTTGGTGAAACGCAGCCTAAGTAGAGCCAGTTTTAAATGGTAATTTTATTTCTTAAAATTCGTTTATAAAAATCATCAATTTCGTTTTATGTGTTTTTTCTAGAAGAGGGATTACGCGATTTTGTGGTGATATTAAATTGATTATAAAACACATGGTAACAGCCCCCAGAAACCCTAATTTGAAGAAAAACATATATGTTACATGTATGCCACTTGGAGAAGGGATTGGAATGGATTGGTCATGCACTATTAGCACTGAAATAGGCTATCTAGAATGGCGTTTTTAATGCTCTGTACTGTCTTTTCCCCGACCCACATTTTCTCTGTGTAAATGATACATACATAATATTTAAAATTTCATGACGCAAATGTGTAGTTTGACAAGATATTTTCTCTCCCAATCCAACAATTTTCAGTGCAGTAATAATTGTTCCAAAACATCATATTGTTAGTGATGAATACCTAGTTGTGACTGACTAGTTGAGTGAGAAAGGGGTGGTTGAGGAAACCGGTCGACCTTGAAGTCGACTTTACGCACTTTGGATTGCTTTACCTTCTGATAGGCTAAATTACTTTCATCAATTAATTGGTATCGATAACGATCCATTATCTCGGCTAAGAAGTTATACAATCGCACTGCTGGTTAGACTAGTTTTTTTGAGGGTGGGTAGCACAGCGGCTGGCGAGGGGGAGGGGGTTGAGTGACTGGCACTTAGAAAGAAACTGGTTTCGTTTGTTGTTGTGTCTGTTAGGGGGATAAAAGCAGTAATTTTAATAGAAAGCCCTCATTTCGTTGTCATTTCGCGGAAAATGTTGAATATCGCGATCATGGTTGGATTTAGTTTATTTTCGCAATGTAAAAATGACAGATTTGGCATCTATACATAATGAAATGGATTTTAGTAGAAGAAAATAGTGCAATCAGAACAATTCCCGAATTCGCGCATCACCATTTAAAACTGGCTCTACCTATAAGAACTTCTTCTGCAGCCTACAATTGCACAGGTAACCATAAATACTATCAAATAAATACTGAAAAACAGATTGACAACCGTTCTGACATGTTACACCAAGATGGCCGCGCAACAATGAGATGATGTCACGTGCAAACTATGAATAGACATAATAATAATAATCATCTATCCGCTGGTTCCAATTTAATGGGTCAGGGGGTGGGTGTTCCCACCAACACTAGGGCCGCAGGACTACTGGAGACCGGCTGGCCACGCCTGGCGTCTCCTCCTCGTCATCTTCTTCTTCCTCCACTTCCAATTGTTTCACAAATTGCCTCCACCTTGTTCTGTCCTCCCACTGTCTCTCAGCCTCCAACTCACTCCAACTTCCTCCTCTCTCCAAAACATAGTCCTTAATAACTCCAATCCACCTCTCTCTTGGTCTTCCTACTCTACGTGGTCCCGAAGTAGCCGACTCAAACACCCGCCGTGGCCCTCGCCCTGTTCCCATCCTCTTCATGTGGCCAAACCACCGAAGCCTCTCTTTGCCCAATTTAAACCCCAATCTCTCTACCCCCAGCTCACTTCTTATCTTCTTACTTCGGATCTTGTCCATTCTTGTGACTCCCTTCACACTCGTCAAGAACTTCATCTCCCCTGCCTGAAGCTGATCCATTTCCTGGCCTCCCGCTGATCACGTCACTGCCCCGTATGTTAGAATTGGCAGGAAATACATTTTATTTAAGCTATCATTTTACACACTTTTGGAAACTTCTCATGCCAAAGCAACTTCCTCACTGCCTGATAGAAACACTCTGCTTTCCTTCTTGTTTCCTGTACTTCTCTATCTACTTTTGCCTTGTTGGTGAGCAGGCTCCCCAGGTACTTAAATTCCCCTACTTCTTTCAACCATCCATCTCTCATCTTGATTCTGGCATGTCCTTGTCTTGTCTTCTTCCGTTCCATTGTCATTACTTCACTCTTCTCTTCGCTTATTCTCAAACCCATCTTCTCTGTCTCTTCACTCCACTCATCAATCTTTAACTGCACTTCCTCCCTAGTTTCTCCCCACACCACCACATCATCCGCATAAATTAGTGTTCGTGTATCATCCCCCTCATTTGGCTCCACTTTCTTCAGCAACTCGTCCATTACTATGATGAACAGCATTGGTGATAGAACACTCCCTTGCCAAAGCCCTTCACTAATATTAAACCATTTCGATCTCCCCACTCCCGACTGCACACAACTCACACTGTTCCGGTACATACTTTTGATCCGCTCAACCAACTCCTTGCCTATTCCTCTCTTTACCAGACACTCCCAACTCTTTCCCTTGGCAACCTATCATATGCCTTCTCCAAGTCCAAGAAGGCCATATTTAGGATGATAGCTTGGGGGGGATTGGCAACCTAATGACGTCACCCACGTTAGCTGATGCAGTACGCATTTGGCCATGTATGATACTGACGAGGGAAATGTTGCCTTTTCTTGCTGCATCGTCTATAAAATATTGGAGAGATATGTGTGTAGAACCATTGTCTTCATTACAATGCAGAGCATTGTGTGATTGTATTTTAAAATACATTATGTTGTGTAGTATACTTGTTTTGACAGGTTTAATATCTCGAGGAACTAGATCAAAATGTTAAAACCTGAGCCGATGGAAAAATATCACTTCAGCACTTGTATTCACTACGTCTTACTTAGGTAACGTGTTGATGTCTGAGATACATCATTGTCTTCCTTAAAGATTAACGAATTGTGAGAGATATAATGTGTGACATTTTATTGAATGATTCGATGTATTTTCAGCTGTTCTAAAAGCGCGGCATTTCCGTTATCACACACATGGTTTTCAAGGTCACACGGGATGCCAATCCCCCCAGTAATCGTCCTAGGCCATATGCATAGTTTGACCCTTCTCCCACTGCTGCTCCATCATCTGACACACAGTGAAAATTGCGTCAATTGTAGACCGCCCCCTCCTAAATCCATACTGCTCCTCTCTCAATCCCTCTTCCACGCAATTCTTCAATCTACACTCCACTATTTTTTCAAACACCTTTGCACACTGGCATAGTAATGTCACTCCCCTATAATTGCTGCATTTCTTGCGATCCCCCTTCTTGAAAAGAGGGACCCCTTTCTCCCAGTCACTCGGAATCTTCTTCTGCTTCCACGCTGCTTTTATCACACGGTAAAGCCATCTTTTACCCGCATCCCCCGCTGCTTTCACATCTCTATCGTCACCTCATCAATGCCTGGTGCTCGGCCATTCTTCATCTCTTTGAGGGCTCTTGTTATTTCCACCTCAGTAAGATCATCATCCACTCCACTTTCTTCCACTTCCTCTCCAAACGGCTGCTCTCCTTCCTCCACTGGTACCCCCCGTTCCTTTCCTACATTTAGGAGATTCTCAAAGTACTCTCCCACAGACTATTTATTTCTTCAACGTTACATACTAGGTCCCCGTTGTTATCCTTCATACTCTTTAATTCCTCTCTTGTTCCCCTTTTGCCTTTGATCAATCCATAAAACATCTTCTTGTTTCCTTCAAAATCTTTCACTAATTTTCCTGCTAAATCTTCCATCGACTTTTCCTTTTCCTCTACAACAATACGTCCGACAATTCTTCTACATATTCTGTACCGTTGTTCATTCTCCACAGTTCTCTGTAGCTCATAATTCTGCCATGCTTGTCTTTTCTCTCTCACTGCTTCTTTGACTCGACTGTTCCACCATCTTGTTTCCTTCTCCTTCCTCTTACCCCCTGATCTTCCGCACAATGTTTCAGCCTCCTTGACCAGAGTATTCCTGAAGTCCTCCCACACAAATATTTATTGCGATATTCAAAAACTATGCAAATTTCAAATAGTTTGCATGTCTTTCCATTCAAAATAATCATGCCACCTCTCCCATTAGTGTTTTTCAATGCTACCAACTGCTCCAAAGTCAAAAATAGTCATGGCCACCATTTGGATTTTGAAGTTCCATAATTTCTATAAGTTAGTCCTGTTCAGCCAAGTAGACCGTCCTCCTACTTCTTTTGATTAATTTCATATTTTTCTTGTATTGAGTAGTGACAACAATATTAGCCTTGAATATGAAATCATAGCACAATTTCACTACCATCCGTCCGTTCATCTGGCTACAGATAACTGTAAACTATAGGTACAAAGAATAAAGACAGCATCTAGTAATGAAATGAGAGTTCACCTAGCACCGCCATGTCGAGGTATCTGAGGTCGCACTGCACCCACTGCTGAGGGTAAAGTATCGTGGACTCTTGCCCTCGCACTTTCAGCTCCGAGACGACCTCCGTCTTGCTCTCCGCGTCCTTGGGGTACTGCACTTGTCCGTCCACTTCGTAGTGCACGTATCTGCAACAGATCCGCTGTCACTTCTAGTGTTGTCAATAGGGAACGCTCATGATTTGATTCCAGTGAATATGAGCACAAAGGTATAATGCACTACTCCATGTTCAACGTAGGCTTGAAATAGGCCACCATTGCAGACATTCCAGATCCAAAGTCATCCCATAAGACGTAATGTAAAACAGCTCGAACGCGAGTTCTTATGGGCTACGTTGAACAGCCCGCAATCACCCAAGAAATTTAAAATTTGCTTTCATAAAAATCAAATTCATACATGATGGGACATTTAAGCGGGAAAAATGGCAAGTTATGAGAATCAGAACCGTGATGTCATTGCCAAGTCTCCAATTTAAAATTAGAAGAAATCTATCAACTTTATAAATTAATTCCTTGAAAACCATTCGTTCCACAACAAAAATTATGTGTGTTCAGCAACATCTCAACTTTCATAAAATACAGTGGAACCTCTTTAAAGTACATTTCATCTTAATACGTTTTTCAACCTACTACGTTTTTTCAAAGGTCTCCCAACCCATAAGAACACATGTTAAATTGTTTTTCTAGTACGTTCTTCACTTTAGTACTTTTTTTATCCAGGTCCCTTCAAAAACGTACTAAAGATGTTCCACTGTAACTACCTAGCTATTACATAGTCTGTAATCTAATTAATTGGTAATTTGCAATATTTGCGCCTGTTACATGCACCAGAGATGAAGTTGCTGGCATGTTTGTGTCAACAACATATCAACCCGGATGTTCTACTATAGAGAGCAGCCTGCACCATACGTACTTGCAGGTGTCCATGTGGAAGCAAGTGTTGAGGAAGGAGCAGTCGCCGAGTGACTCGTCCGTGTGCATCTGGATGATCTTCTTGAAGTGCAGCTTCTTGCACGGCTGCGTCGCGCCCACGCGGCTGCATTCCGTCTTCGTGCCCAGCGGACAGAACTCCATCACCTGCGCTCCTGCGGGATAGACATTGACATGGACACATGAGCCACTTCTTGCACGGCTGCGTCGCGCCCACGCGGCTGCATTCCGTCTTCGTGCCCAGCGGACAGAACTCCATCACCTGCGCTCCTGCGGGATAGACATTGACATGGACACATGAGCCACTTCTTGCACGATATACACACATGTAACACTTCTTGTAACACATGCAACGAGGACCAACCAGGGGCCTATTATCGGGTTCAGTCCGTCAATGCAAACAATCAATTCTGCATGCAATAAAATGTAAAATTACACGGAATTGAACCATTTCATTGAGGAATACATTCAGACTTCCAGAACACTTGTTCGAACCCTGGATGAGCTGTTCCCCACCCCTCTTACCTCCTTGGGATTTGAATCTCTCGGCCAGTGATCTCTCCTTAGCTGTCGGTTTGCTCAGCAAGTCCAGGATCTCCTCTCCTACCTTCTTGTTCGAACCCTGGATGAGCTGTTCCCAACCCCTTTTACCTCCTTGGAATTTGAATCTCTCGGCCAGTGATCTCTCCTTAGCTGTCGGTTTGCTCAGCAAGTCCAGGATCTCCTCTCCTACCTTCTTGTTCGAACCCTGGATGAGCTGTTCCCCACCCCTCTTACCTCCTTGGGATTTGAATCTCTCGGCCAGTGATCTCTCCTTAGCTGTCGGTTTGCTCAGCAAGTCCAGGATCTCCTCTCCTACCTTCTTGTTCGAACCCTGGATGAGCTGTTCCCCACCCCTCTTACCTCCTTGGGATTTGAATCTCTCGGCCAGTGATCTCTCCTTAGCTGTCGGTTTGCTCAGCAAGTCCAGGATCTCCTCTCCTACCTTCTTGTTCGAACCCTGGATGAGCTGTTCCCCACCCCTCTTAACTCCTTGGGATTTGAATCTCTCGGCCAGTGATCTCTCCTTAGCTGTCGGTTTGCTCAGCAAGTCCAGGATCTCCTCTCCTACCTTCTTGTTCGAACCCTAGATGAGCTGTTCCCCACCCCTCTTACCTCCTTGGGATTTGAATCTCTCGGCCAGTGATCTCTCCTTAGCTGTCGGTTTGCTCAGCAAGTCCAGGATCTCCTCTCCTACCTTCTTGTTCGAACCCTGGATGAGCTGTTCCCCACCCCTCTTACCTCCTTGGGATTTGAATCTTTCGGCCAGTGATCTCTCCTTAGCTGTCGGTTTGCTCAGCAAGTCCAGGATCTCCTCTCCTACCTTCTTGTTCGAACCCTGGATGAGCTGTTCCCCACCCCTCTTACCTCCTTGGGATTTGAATCTCTCGGCCAGTGATCTCTCCTTAGCTGTCGGTTTGCTCAGCAAGTCCAGGATCTCCTCTCCTACCTTCTTGTTCGAACCCTGGATGAGCTGTTCCCCACCCCTCTTACCTCCTTGGGATTTGAATCTCTCGGCCAGTGATCTCTCCTTAGCTGTCGGTTTGCTCAGCAAGTCCAGGATCTCCTCTCCTACCTTCTTGTTCGAACCCTGGATGAGCTGTTCCCCACCCCTCTTACCTCCTTGGGATTTGAATCTCTCGGCCAGTGATCTCTCCTTAGCTGTCGGTTTGCTCAGCAAGTCCAGGATCTCCTCTCCTACCTTCTTGTTCGAACCCTGGATGAGCTGTTCCCCACCCCTCTTACCTCCTTGGGATTTGAATCTCTCGGCCAGTGATCTCTCCTTAGCTGTCGGTTTGCTCAGCAAGTCCAGGATCTCCTCTCCTACCTTCTTGTTCTCCTTCTCCCGGATTGTTGGCATCGAAAGAAGCGACTGGAATCAAGCAAAACAAATTCAATCCTAATTTCTCATCTGATTTGTATAAGCACTTTGTCAAGGGAAGAAATAAAAGGATTGGAGTTTGTACTTCGTTACAGGAATATAATTAGGAATGCAGTTTGGCATTTCTAACTGAATTAGTGTTGCACGTAAGCTCAATTTCAGTATCTTTTTTGGATCTTTCTCATTAATTGTAGTCCGGCGAATACCTACCGATAAATGATTAAATTTATTAATTTAAATAGAGTTGAATTGTGACTGACAAGCAATACTAATGTATTTTATCATGTTCCAAACAAGTGTGTAATGTTGCTTTGTCAAATATTTTACTGAAAAAGAGCCTGGAATATTATCAGCAGAAGAGTTTGATTGAAGATGTGAGTGCAAGAGCGGAAGACTAGAAGATGGTTGTAGAGGAACGGTGGTGGGAAGATAACGACATGTGTAATGATTTGATTATGATGCTGGAGGTTGAAGAGAGTGAAGAAGATTCAAAAGAAATTTTAACCAGGGTGGCTAGCAGGCTAAGAAATGCATAGCCCAAGCATAAGCTGGTTAGACAATGTATGTAAAAGTCTTGTCAACCCCCTGACCCAAATTATTGGAACCAGGGCATGTTGAAATAGAATCGAGAAATTATCACTTGTGGACAATTTCAAATCCAGCAGTCAATAGGCTTGGTGCTGGCCGTTAGCAAACAATAATCAAAAACTAAAACGTAAAACTAAATACACATTTGAATCAGTAATTCAGTAAAATCAGTAATTACTTTAAGTAGAGGTCGGATTCGGGTAATGTTTTGTACCCGGGTACCCGCTTTAATTACCCGGGTAATTACCCGGGTAATAAATAACTAAAAAAAAAAAAAAAAAAAAAAATGTTTATTTGAAAATGTTTTGAAATTTGTTGCATTGAGCCCGCCGCCCTATCCGTGTCCTTGGGGAGATATACACAACGTCCATACAATGGAAGGTTGAACACAATGAATCCCCTCCATCAATAATTCATCCTCAACTCACCAGCATTCTCATGAAATTACTAACAATGAATTTACAAACCAATTATTGGTTGGGATTGTTGAGATTTGGGAAATATGAATAAATATTAAATTCAGTTTATATTACTATAAACAATGCAGCTGGTGATTAAGTGGCAGCATTCGCAAATAATGCAAACAAACCTAATAACTAAAAAAAAAAAAAAAAAAAAAAATTTTTTTTTTTTTTTTTTTTTGATACCCGAGTACCCGTCATTGTACCCGGGTAATGGCGTACCCGGGTACCCTAACTGACCTCTAACTTTAAGACAAGATTGAAGGAGCTTGAACTTGAGCTTGACTGACCATGATGTCCGTGGCTTTGGGATCCTTCTTGTCCTTGAGCTTCCTGGCGTTAGCTTCGTCCTTGTCTGCGCCGACAGACTTGCTCGACTTGGCCGGTGGTTCGCTGTCGGCGTCGCCCTCTGCCTTGCGCTTGCTGCTCTCCTCCGCCACGCTCTCCGTCGCCTTCTCTCCGCCCTGCTCGTTCACCATGGCAACCAGCTTGTTGTGCTCCGCCGAGACGATCTCCAGCTCCGTCCTGCCGTCCTTCACCGCCTCCTTGCAGCTGCCACACAAACACGATGTTACAAACATGCCCTCTGCCTTGCGCTTGCTGCTCTCCTCCGCCACGCTCTCCGTCGCCTTCTCTCCGCCCTGCTCGTTCACCATGGCAACCAGCTTGTTGTGCTCCGCCGAGACGATCTCCAGCTCCGTCCTGCCGTCCTTCACCGCCTCCTTGCAGCTGCCACACAAACACGATGTTACAAACATGCCCTCTGCCTTGCGCTTGCTGCTCTCCTCCGCCACGCTCTCCGTCGCCTTCTCTCCGCCCTGCTCGTTCACCATGGCAACCAGCTTGTTGTGCTCCGCCGAGACGATCTCCAGCTCCGTCCTGCCATCCTTCACCGCCTCCTTGCAGCTGCCACACAAACACGATGTTACAAACATGCCCTCTGCCTTGCGCTTGCTGCTCTCCTCCGCCACGCTCTCCGTCGCCTTCTCTCCGCCCTGCTCGTTCACCATGGCAACCAGCTTGTTATGCTCCGCCGAGACGATCTCCAGCTCCGTCCTGCCGTCCTTCACCGCCTCCTTGCAGCTGCCACACAAACACGATGGTACAAACATGCCCTCTGCCTTGCGCTTGCTGCTCTCCTCCGCCACGCTCTCCGTCGCCTTCTCTCCGCCCTGCTCGTTCACCATGGCAACCAGCTTGTTGTGCTCCGCCGAGATGATCTCCAGCTCCGTCCTGCCGTCCTTCACCGCCTCCTTGCAGCTGCCACACAACATGGCATTAGGTAGATGATTTCGATCACAACACTGGCCTCAATGCAAGTCAATACAAAAATATGGGAAATGGTTAGTTCAAATTTTGAAATTTGCAAAGTTTTGTAGATACCTATAGGTAAGTAATGTTGAAATAATTTTAAAGAGAGATATAGCACTTTTAAACGTTGGTAAATGTTAATTGTAAAAAGCGCTGATTTTTGTAATTCTCAAAATATTTTGTCAAACTCACTGAAATCTTGTTAATGTTGTCAAAATATTTTCATTTTGCTCTATTCAATTCAATTATCTTTATTTGCATGATAAACAAAATGGCGAACATTCAAACGGAAATACACTATTGTGTCTGTTGATCTTCCATGTAACCAACTAACTAAATCTTAACTAAATCTAAATATTTTAAATATAGATAGAGAATTACTAAGACATAATAAAAGCATAATATTTAAAGTCGTAGGTGTACTTGTATTTCTTCTCCTGTGTGGCTATTTTGATGTTATTATTTAATATTTATCTTGAAGTAGAAAATTCTTTAGCTTGTGTTTAAACGATGGCAAATTGAGGTCTTGGAATTTTTCTGATATTGTATTGTATGTTGAAGCGGCAGAGTAAGTAAACGATGATTTGAATTTCTGACAGTGATGAGCGTGGATGTTAAGCTGATTCGAATGTCTTATTGTCCGTGTATGGCAGTCCTTCCGTTGGATGAGCTTCTTCTTGAGGTATTCTGGCTGTCCAGTGGTAAGAATTTTGTGCGTTACGCAACATAAATGCAATAATCGTCGTTTCTCTAGTAAAGAAGTGGTATCCTGGCAGTGTACAATTTCATTAGTTTCAGTGTTGATAAGCTCTTAATTGTGACAAATTTTCTTGAAAGTCTATTGTACTATTGTGTTTTGTATATTGTTCTCTGGGAAGTGTATACCTACCTATACTCCAGTCGGCGCAGATCTTTCAGCGCCTGAGGGCAAATGCCAAAATACATTGCCAATAAAATGCTGTACACACCACAGAAAAGTGGATTTTCTTTGCTCCTCTCTTGTTACGGGGTGTGTAGGGATGGGATTTTTCCGGAAAAATATAAATGAGAAATTTCCGATAGAAATTTCTAGAAATTTCTGGAAAAATATGGAAAAATTTGGAAAAATTTGAAAATATAGCTCTTAAATGAAATGCATGACATTATTTCATCGTGATAATCAATATTCACATTCAAGTAGCTACACTAGAAAATACTTAATGTTTTTGTAATTTATTAGTATATACAATACAAATAAAACATGATAATTAAAGAACAAAATATTAAAAGATACCCAATAAGTTAAGGTTACCTACCGATATAACTTAATTGTCTGGCATGTCATACCAGAAACAATTACGCACATACTGATGAGGATAGAATATTTGGGAGGGATGCCCAAGTAGATTTTCCGAAAATATTTTTTGTTGAAATGTACGACTTTTATTAATTTTTTCAACATTTTAACTAGGTATATTTTTATGTAAAAGTTTCATCAAATCTAGTGGAGCGGTCGCTCCACGCCAGCCAAGTCGTACGGCGCGCGCACACACTCATTTAAAAAGGCTGGAGCAAACCCACTTTAACTGTAAGCATCAAAGTGGCATTTTCGGCCTACTGGATCTTAAAATTGGTAAATCTCACATTGTTGCGATATATCTTAATTTCGAGCTATGGCCCACCCTACAACATATACCAAATTTGGGAACAATAGGTTACGCCCTTTGCGCGCTAGAGGGCCGTGAAAACAGTGTTTTAGGGCGGTTTTCATAATAATAATAATAATAATAATCTCAGTAGTAGTAGTAGTAGTAGTAGTAGTCTCCTGGAATTTAAATCCGGTAAACAGGCCACAGCCTAAACGGCTGAACCGATTGATCCCACATTTTTACCACGTGTGCACTTTTGGCGTCTGATTTAACCTTCACCCCATAAATTTTTTGTGCCGCCATTTTGAAACCGGAAGTTACGTCATATCTCGTCAACGGCTGGACCGATTGGAACGAAAATTGCGCCAAACGATCCAGACGGTCATCTATATGCATGATAAGTAGCAAAAGACTAAACATTATGTTAAAGAAACCGGAAATGACGTAATGAAATTTGAAAATCATCGATTGGCTTTTTGGCAACAAAGGTTGATCCGATTATTTTGATATTTATGTAACGTATGTACTTTTGACGTCTCATGTGACTTGTTATAAAACCAACCGGAAGCCGCCATTTTGAAACCGGAAGTGACATCATATCTCAATAACGGCTAAATAGATTTCAACGAAACCAGCGCAAAACAATTGAGACGGTCAACTTTATGTATTATCATCAATAATATTTGCAGTTTCTTATACCTAAACCGGAAATGACGTCACACATTTTAATAATCTCACAAATTTTTATTTTGATGCAATAAATATACTATTTGAGACAGCTTATAAAATTGTAATCATGTTTCAAATATACTTCAAGGGGTCAGAGATTTCAGCCGCCATTTTTAAACCGGAAGTAACGTCATATCTCAAAAACTGGTAGACAAATCGGTATGAAACTAGCGCCAAACGATTCGGAAGGCCATCTCTATGGAATATGAACAGTACAAATAGAATTTTCCTATTTATGAGACCGGAAATGACGTCATTCAAATGTATAAATTATTATAATTCCCTCCTATACAATAAATACATATTTAGAAAGCTTAAAATGATACACATCATTTATAGAAATAAATTCTATGTGGCATTGCAGAAAGTTCAGCAGCCATTTTGAAAACCGAAGTGTTTCCATATCTCGGAACTGGGTTGACTGATTGGAATGAAACCTTTGCTATTCTTCGTGAAAGATCATTTAAAGCAATTATTTAGGACCATACGCTGCTATTCATTAGTGGTAACGAAATTGTAAAGGGTGATGATTTTTTAAAAGAATTTAGTAATTGTTCATTTTATATGTGTCACAAGTTGTTATAGAATAAACTAAAAAAAGGAGTGATATCCCCATAAAAAACACTTCGTGTAAAAATACCAGCCAAGTCTCTTCTACTAAAAAAAAATATATGAAATCTAAAAATTCTGCACTGAAAAGTAATGATATCAAAAAATTTGCCAAGTCAAAACTTTATTTGAAAATCAAAAAATACTTGGCGCATCGATTTTTTAGGGCATTTTAGGTCTACTATATGTTTGTATATTTTATGTATATTTTATATCTGGCCTATACTTCTAAGCTATTAATATACACGATGCGCCAAGTATTTTTTGAGTTTCAAATAAAGTTTTGACTTGGCAAATTTTTTGATATCATTACTTTTCAGTGCAGAATTTTTAGATTTCATATATTTTTTTTTAGTAGAAGAGACTTGGCTGGTATTTTTACACGAAGTGTTTTTTATGGTGTCTTTTAACTTGCAACTCTCGAATTATATTGAGTTTTTAATATGATGTCTTCGGAAGATTAAGAAATTTGAACACAGGAGGTATAGGAAAATTATTTAGAATTTGGCGTCTAACTTTTAAAAACGTACGGCTAGGTGTATATATAAAAATCTTAATAAATACCTCTATGTCTAATACACATAATATTAGTTTTTGGAAAAAATCTATCGGTGGAAAATAGTTTAAATCTAATATTTACTAGGAAAATTACCGTGTTTATTCGACTTACCATGTTAAAGATAGGGCTAACTAAAATTTATAAAGTGATATACTACAGTAAACCCTCGTTATTTCGAACTCGGATAATTCGAATTTGAGGTTAATTCGAACTATCTGGGTGGTCCCAGTGGCCAGAATAGGGTTTTCTATGTTATTTCATTTTGATAATTCGAATTTTAGGTTATTTCGAAATTCGAATTGAATTAAAGTCCCAGCCCATGTATTTACTTGGATAAAATTGCTTTAATTCGAATTTTTCTTCAAAAGTGTGGGTTTGTATAAAATTCATAACGCGTGATATATTACGCGCAATAACTTGGAGCCAGCGCCATGCGCCGCAGGCAGAATAGGGGGGTGCGCCGCAGCGGACTGCTCAGAGCATGGCTCGCGCACAAGCGCGGCGTGGCTCGGCTATCCTCGTGTTTTAGATCGGGTGCGTCCGCCTCGGCTATCCTCGTGTGTTCGATCGGGTGCGTCCGCCTCTAGACTTACTGACGACGTGGCGACTGGCGGCATTTCACCCCTCACGCCTCGAGCTAGACTAGCTAGCCTAAACAAACAAGTGTGGCTGTGTCAAAGTTTCGTAAACAAGTTTTGACGATGGCTCCGAAGAAATACCACGAACTGAAATTAAGTGAGAAGGTGGCGCTTCTAAAAGAAGTAGATTCAATAATATGCACCTTGGCTTCCTTTTCCCCAATCCCCTCATCCTTTAAAAAAAAAAAAAAAAAAAAAAAATATATATATTTTAATTTGAATTTTTTTAATTCGAATTGCAATTTTTTGGGTCCCTTTGAGTTCGAATTAACGAGGGTTTACTGTATCTTGGAAATAAGTTCGGCTACCCTACTTTTTCTTGCGTTTATATGGTGCACAAGGAAATTATCTATAAAATAAGCATATTAATTCAGATATCTATCGGAGACCTCAACTTGGGCATCCCCCCTTAATGGGTAGGTACCTAATTAAATTACTTAATGATTCTGATATTGATTAGAGATTTGGATTGAGCTAACTCCCCAGTTCACTCAACTATTGTGATGCAATAGCTTGTTCATATCAAAGTGTTACTACTCTTCAATCATCATCATCATCATCTTCAGACAGAATGATTCATACATCAGACTTCACACATGTTACCCCTGTTCGTTTTCTGAGTGGCGGGAAATTTAAATCCGGATGGGCACATTACAACGAGGCCGCTATAGTTCAATATGCTAATACATTGAAGAAACACTACTAAGAGAGGACTGTCGTTCACTTTACATATCCTGAGGGTGGGAATATGCAATCACTTGCTATGGAATACAATTACACACATTTATACTAATAAATAATCATTTTGACAATATTTTTCCATATTTTTCCGAAAAGACGGAAAAATATATGCTGAGAAATTTCCATATTTTTCCATTTCCGCAGAAATTTCTGAATCGGAAATATTTCCAGGAACATCCCTAGGGGTGAGGAGGAGTTAGTGCCAGGAAAATAGCCTAAATTAGCATGGAAAATAGGTATTTCAAACAGAAAATAGTTCGCTGTTGCAAATTCCGTGACAAACGTATAGGGATGTCGGCGTGTACTCAGGTGGTTCCGGGTACTTAATCAATTACTCGGACTCGGTTAATAAATAATACTCGCGGGCAAATGTTTTATTGGGGAGATCAATATTTTTAGTTTGGATTCAACACTCGCCAGCTGCGCGTTCAAGGTCGCGCGCACTGAACTTGCTTTAGGGGGAGTTGTAGGGGTGTATTCAAGTGGAGCCTTGCAACATGGGACAGAAAGCGTCTGTATTTTCATTTTCAAGCACATGCTGCAGGCCAGAGTGCAAGTTGACCGCCGCGGATGCAAAATGTGCATTAAATCGTGTTTTCTTAAATGATTGTCGTTCAAGTGAACTATCTCGATTCCAAGTGCCAAATCCTACCCTGCTTTCTCGAATACCTGTCAACAAGTGCTTACATGGCCCGGTGAGATGGGGTCATTAACTCTTTCAAGCAGCTGGCTACAAGCGCCGCGTGTTTATTTACATCAACTTCTTTTTTGGTGAGGGAGGGGCAATTACTCGATTCCAACCCGAGTATTTATGACGGGTACCCGATTCCTGATTTTCTGACCCGCCGACATCCCTAGTACCTACCTAGTTTGTAACATAACTTTGAGATGGTGTATTGTTTACATTGCCCGGGTCATGCTATGTGACAGCTTCCTACCAGATCAACTGCTGTGTCGTGAACTTCTGCAGCAGGTTGACTACTGTCTCGTGCAGCGAGCTCTTGGTCTGGACCTCCTTCTCCACGGAGTCCGCTAACTCCCTGGACGTCGTCGGCAGAGTCAGCGACGCCTCGCAGAGACATCGCAGCAGCAGTCGCTCAATCCCAGGGTCAGGCTTTATTGTGTCGGGCGTTTCTTCCGCCTCCTCTGAAACAGAAGACTTCCAGAATAAAGAGAATAGGAGAGTTTCGTGCACAAAACATTTTTAGATATACTTGGCAAATCTGTTTGTAAAATACGTAGGTAGAATAGGTACCTAGAACAGTTTGACTGTTTGTGTTACTAATAGGTAAAATAACTGCATTGTTCCATGGTGCAATCAAAGTAGGGTTGGCAGCTGCAGAACCCATACCTAAATCTCTTGCCACTGGGGACTTACACGTATGTATCAGGGTTGGGTCATTACGCGTAGAATATTCATTTTCTACATACACATAGAATAACACGTAGAATATGTAGAATATTATTGTAGAATATTTTTTTAAGTGCCAGTGGATTGACAGTGGTAAAATTTGAAAAAGTTGGTAAAGACCAACATATATTTTTTAACCTTAGTTGCCCTATTTTCAATTAGCTTTAGAGCGGTCGAGTTCAAATCTTTTCTATGTATTCTACTCATATTCTAGGTAATTGTATGAGACGGTCACAACTTTAATTTTGGCAAATTAGAGAGCAATCCTGCTCTTAATAATAAGCCCATTCATAGCACACTTCCCCTACAATGCTACAATAGGGGCTGATTTGAATATGTATTGCAGGAAAAGCCATTAATTAGCAAGATTGTAAAAAAATTGAAATTAAAACAGTTCATTTCAAAATAATTTCTAATTCAATTTGAAGAGACATAACCATGAAGAGTGGAACGTAAATTTCTACTTAAAAGTTGTGCACGTATATTCTTCATCTTTGGATAATTGAATCTATATTTGGTGACAGGCAAAGATGAACTCTGTTTAGCATTGCCAGGTATAGGCCGGCCCATGCTAGCACGGGTTCATCTTTGCCTGTCACCGACAGGGTTGGGTAGGTATAATACTCGACGTCTAAAATGGGTATAATACCTAGTATAATACGCGTCTAATATTACACGTCGTAAATTATATTTTGCAACACATATTTTACCCGTCTAAAATTAAAATTTGTAGGAAATGATAGGGTTGCAGTGATCGACATGTAGGTAGTTGATTATTAATTAATTACAATACAGGGTATCTTTTTAATATTAGTTAAATACCTAGTTTCCCATCAACATGTGGATCAGGAAACAAATTCTGATTGTCAAGAGTACAATATTTATCTTCAGTTTGAAGTAGGTACCTATAGGGGCGAGTGAATATTTAAAAATTAAGATATTTAGAACATTGTTTTGAATATTTGAAAAGATTTGTGCGTTACAATCTTATTTTCTTAACTATTCGATATTCGCTTCGATATTCGAAATATTTTGTGTCAAATATTTGATATTATTCACATCAAAGAAAATAATCACCATTTGAACACCCCTAGATCGAAATTATAAAGTGCAACCTAGGAGTGACAAAATCTTGATTGTTACCTATAAAGGTGGATTCACACGGCCGTTCCGAACTCCCCAAGTTTGCGGAAGTTCCGAATCGCCGTTCCAAAAACTTCCGTGTGAACTATGAAAAGATTCGAACTGCGAAGATTGAGTTCCAAACTTTCATAGTTCACACGGGAGTTTTTGGAACGGCGATTCGGAACTTCGGCAAACCTGGGAAGTTTGAAACGGCCGTGTGAATCCACCTTAATGGTTAAAAGTTTGATCATTTAATGCAAAAATTTGAAACTTTCCATTGAGTGGAAACAAGGTGTAAGAGTGTGATTGGCATAAAATATGAAGAAAATAATTTACGACGTGAATATTCTACATATTCTACATTTTCTACATATTAGACGCGTATTTTAGACGTGTATGTCTAATATTATTTTAGACGCGTCACTACCCAACCCTGGTCACCGACCTTAGATATCAGCATCCAGCATTACAGCAAGCAACTCCTAAAGTCCCAATGAGATGATTGAGTATCACTTTGCGTTTTTTTTTTATGTTAATATTACATTTCGAAGAAAGAAATTGTATAGTTGGTCTCTCTCGTTCGTATCAATAATTTGGTAGAGTTGTTATGTACCTACTAGGTAGGTACTCACAGTTAAATAAAAAGCTGTTATATTGAAAACAAATCAATAAAATGATCATTATAAACCAAATCAATATGTTTTTTCTAAAAAATAATATTCTACGTGTAGAATATGTCATCTACATCAATATTCTACATTACATATTCTACGGTAGAATATACGCGTAGAATACCCATTTTTTACGCGGAATATTCTACTGACCTAACCCTGGTATGTATTATTAAACTTTTTGGTATTTATATTTTGCTATTATTTATTAGACCTACTACAGAATTGATTTATACAGCAATAAAAATGTCCCTACAAGAAGAAGGTCTGAATGTGTTGCAAGACTTACCTTTAGCAAGCGCATGCGGTGGGACTGGTGATGCAGATTTACTGGCACTGGTCTCAGCGACAAGTGGTTTGATCTTGGACAGAGCCGACGTGTTGGCGTCTGGAAGAATATTCAACACATCAACTCTCTTCATCACATCAACTCTCTTCATCACATCAACACATCAACATCACATCAACTCTCTTCATCACATCAACTCTCTTCATCACATCAACTCTCTTCATCACATCAACACATCAACATCACATCAACTCTCTTCATCACATCAACTCTCTTCATCACATCAACACATCAACATCACATCAACTCTCTTCATCACATCAACTCTCTTCATCACATCAACTCTCTTCATCACATCAACATCACATCAACTCTCTTCATCACATCAACATCACATCAACTCTCTTCATCACATCAACATCACATCAACTCTCTTCATCACATCAACATCACATCAACTCTCTTCATCACATCAACATCACATCAACTCTCTTCATCACATCAACATCACATCAACTCTCTTCATCACATCAACATCACATCAACTCTCTTCATCACATCAACATCACATCAACTCTCTTCATCACATCAACATCACATCAACTCTCTTCATCACATCAACAACACATCAACTCTCTTCATCACATCAACTCTCTTCATTACATCAACATCACATCAACTCTCTTCTTCACATCAAGTAGTTTATGACTCCATGCTGAATATCTTGCAAAGATATTGTGAAGGTTTATCAGCATGGCTATTTATTAGGGGTGTGCGAGTACTCGAAATTTCGAGTTCGAGTCGAGTTTGGGGGGTAAATCGAGTCAAAAAGGGTTAAACTCAACTTTTTCGAGTTTTCCAAAAAAAAAAAAAAATGAAGACAATATCTATCCTGCCTACATCCTTAACAGACCCCTACATACTTCTTCCATCAATAATCCACTCCTCAACTCACAAGAACACATGCATTTCTGTTAAAATGTTTCACAATGAAATAATAACGAAGCATTGTTGGATGAAATTGTTGAGATTTGGGAAATATGATATTCCTGCTGATAAAGTGACATACCGTATTAACTCGTGTATAAGACGCACTCGTGTATAAGACGCACCCTTGTTTTGAGAAGTCTATTTTAAGAAAACACTTAGCATGTGTGTATAAGACGCAGTAAATGATGAAAACAGTGTGTGTTTGTATACATGATATCCATCTAAATGTTGGTTTTCCAGCTAACTGAGCTATTTTAATGAAAATCACTGCCAACTTGTTGTAAACAAACATTAATGTCCTGCTTCTGAGAAAGGGGGAGGGGGTGTCTCTTCCCAGCAGCTGTTGCTTGCTCTAAGAGGCATGCACCTGCCTTTCCTCTGCATTCCAAAACAAACCCAACTCCCCCCTCCTCCCCTTCCATTAAGATTGCCATTCAACAGTGTTTAGTCTATTTTATACCTCTCAGAGCAATGTTTTTCAGATGTAAACATATATTTTGTCTCCTGATCTAAATGCAAGGGAAAACATTTTATTGCACAAATGTAATATGTTAATAGTGTTGTGTCTAGACACAGTATGAGTAGTCCAGACAGAGTGAGAGGGAAAGGCAGAGATAGACAACATGTGGCAGTCTACCACAGCTCTGTTTACAAACATCCACCTTGGATTTACTGGGAAAAAAGCTTGGTATGCGTGTATAAGACGCAGGGCTGTTTTCAGAATCAAAATATTGACATATAATTGCGTCTTATACACGAGTTAATACGGTAACTCAACTGCAGGTCTAAGTGCTCCTGACAATACTTCTGGGAAAGCAAAAACCCAGAATTCTTGGCCTAAGGATGTTCTAGGGTCTTTGGCTTTACATTCTATGTAGTGCCTAGTACCAAGTAGTATTTCTAGTTGCAGATTGCATGGATTTTCCCCCCCAAAATACAGTAGCTGTTTAAGCTTAGATCTTTACTTGTCATTCCAAGCTACAAATTTCTAGTAGCAGCACTTCAAACCCCAGTAGTATAAGAATCAAAATTATTTACCTATACACATCTTATCTTATAATAAGAAATTACATGAATTAGCAGCCCTACAATGTATAGATGATGTATGATTAATGTAAATATTTCTATTCATTTTGTGATGGTTGAATAATAATTTTATGACCTAATAGTACATAGGTGAACATTTGCTGAACATGACTCGAACTCGACTCGAAAAACTCGATTCATCTCACTGACTCGACTCGAACTCGACTCGACCTTAAAATATCAAACTCGCACAGCCCTACTATTTATGCTTTTTAACGGTGGTAAAATGTGAAAAGGTAATTTTCATTTTCAATCTACACACTTACAGTAGGTTCCTGTTGTAATTTGAAACATGAATAGTGAGAAATGTGTAATTTTAAAATAATCTTTGAAAAATAAATGCTTAAGTTCACATAAGTAAAAGTGTCTCTTTACCGAGACTCAGAGTGCTTCCTGATTGGCTCAATATGTCCTGTCGTTCCTTCTTCCTCTTCTCTAGCTTCTCCCGGAGGCTGTTCCGCTTGCTCTTAATCGCCTGGATTTCCTCCCACGCATCCGACATAATGAAGTGTTCTGAAAAATATAAAACACGAATACAGGCTTTAGAGATCTAAGGATGAGATTAGGTAGGAAGGATTAGTTTGTAGAATTCACCTCTTGTTTTTATATGAACAACAATGAGCCCAATGAAATGTTACTTAGTCCAACGCAGTATCAAACTTCCAGGCATGTCAAGTAAGTTTGTCATGCAAGATTGACACTTTACAGTGTAAAGTTGTGAACAGGTTGAGATGAAAGTGGCTTGTAAGTAAGTAAATGCCTCTAGGTTACTCTTCCAGTTAAAAGAGTTAAAAAATCGGCTGTTTTTAGGTTAGGAATAAAGCTTTCGTCCTAAGGTAACTTGTACCTCCACAATATTATGACATTTAACTTGTGGTTAAGTAAAAATACCTAGATCGTTCTTTAAAGAAGCTAAAACAACATAAACTCGAAGTAATATTCCCTTAAACACTTTATAAACATTGCTTACAAAATCACTGGATGCGTCTGACAGTTCTGAGTTGTGAAGTGTTGTGAAGTGAAGTGAGCAGAAGTGAGTTTAGCACCATGAAATTGGCACTAATGTGCAACTCTGACCTTGACTTTTGACTTTCCAGCAGTTTCTGAAGTCTCTGCTTGTCATCATTGCGTGAACCACTTGACATCTGATAAATAATAATTATATTTTAAGTTTTGTGGTCTTTCGAGACATTTAAATTGCATTATGGTAGACGTAAAAGATATACCTAAGAAGTTAGCACTGTATTTTTTGAAGGAAAACGTCCTCTTTCCTTCAGCATCCATCAAAATATCTGTTTCGCCAGGAAGCAAAAAGTAAGTTTTGAGATGTCCTACCTACATCTTATAACAGGACCTTTTTTTTGCAATGTAGAGATCAAACACTGAACTAGCCTGACACGTTTATTTATTTCCTGAACCTGATGGCAAACATAACTGTTTCTATTTGTTATGTCAGTTAGTAGGTTACGTAGGTACCTACCTAGACACGTATAATTAGTAGGTAGGTAGGTAGTATGTAATTAGTAAGTAGGTAGGCTTGCAATTCAATCAAGTCCTTTTCACCACTAGCTGGTACTGTAGGTACTTATCTTATTTCTCTTCCAACAGCTTCGAGTTGATAAAAAGCAAGTTTCTGGCGGCAAACTCGGAATCTGGCTTGACAAGTTTGATCGTCGGAGTGATGCCGTTTCAGCCGTTGGACGAACCTACCAACGTAAGAAACAAACTATTACTTTTACATCAGTTTAGTTTGCATTTCAGATATTTCTGCTAACAGAAACTGCCCAAGAAACTTGAATAGTGTGAATTCTTAAATATATTTTGCAAGTATAGGTAGGTAGACTTATTGATTTCTTCTTTTTTAATATCTTATAATATCTAGGATTTTTGATAACTACATCTAAAGAGTCTACAAGAAGGCCTAGCAATAATTTAAAAAAACAAAGCTTGCCTTCACTGTTCGGGTCAACTGTTCAACCATCGATCTAAAAATTTCGACTGGAACCTAAAACCTTTACACCAATCAACTTAATTTGTTCTGGTGACTGTAAAGTAAAACACGGTTCACACTGTCAAGTTACTTTCTGCTTTTTTGTTGATGACCGAATAGCAGAGAGGCAAGTACGGTCACATGACAGCTGTCAGCCAATAAGTGAGCTGCTTCACTCAACTCTCTGCTTTTACTTGACAGTGTGTCCCGTGTTTCAAAGCAATCACTCTTATTATGAGGACTAGTGTGCAGCTGTCAGATATCCGCTATCTTTCAATGGTTTGCTATGGCAACTGTTCTCATACTATGGGCACCGTGTGTTCAAACCCCAGCGCCACGAGTGAAAGAAATAGTCAAAATTTGTGGGAGATGATCTTCAACTGTTTTCTTTCTCATTGGCAGTGACCTAGCTACCGATCAAATGTCAACAAATTACTCAAATTAGCTCCGAATTTTAACCAAGGGGCGCGAATTAATATGTTGATCAGATTCAGTGAAATTTTGTATAGTAATACTTTATATCATTATTTTGATTGCAAACAAACATTTGATACACTTTTGTTTATTTTAAGAAGTGATGCGTAATATATGCAGCAACATGCATATATATATATATGCATAATATAATATATGCAGCGACTTGGACGCCTTGCCAAGCTTTCCTTCCCACAGCCCAGGCGGCTCTGTCTGTACTTTTCGCAGCTCGCTCTGTAATCTAAACTCGCTGCGTATTGCCATGTCTTGTTGTTTTACAGGAGTGGGGCATGGGGACGGCGGCTGTGCTAGAGCAGGTCACGACGCACGGCTGGCCGCAGCCGACCTTCTCCGCCATCATCACCGGCATGTGTCGGATCCGCGTCAAGAAGATGGTCATGGAGGAGCCGTATCCCGTGGGAGTCATCGACGTGCCGCCGCAGATCTACCTGACATGGGACGACTGTGAGTCACTCCGCTTCCTTACTTGGTAGTGCAGCCAAGAGGCATCGTATTCATAGCTTGCATCAACTTCTTGAAAAACTTTAAAATTCAACATTTGTAGGTACACTCGACAATTCATAAAACGGTATTTGAACGATACAGATTGGCTGCTGGTCAGGTTCATTGGCAATCAATCCTTGTTATTATCAATGAAATCAGAGCTCACCTACTAGAGGTAGATGACAAGTAAGTATAGACTTCATCAGATGATGCCATCACATTTTTTTCAGACAATCTATTTCTTTCAAATTTACCGTTTTATGAATTGTCGAGTGTATTATTCTAGTTTTATATTGTTGTTATATATTGTATATATATTTTTGTAAATAGCTCTGACGATGCCCATATCTGTATACTGTACTGATCTACGGGAAGATAATAAATACAATACAATACAATACAATACCTACCTAGTACCTACACATATTTTCTCTGTGAGTGGCCATTAAATTGGCCATGACTAGTCATATTTAACTTGTACGTGGAGATAATTGTTAGCTTAGGGCGGCACATGCTAAAGCGGTATCAACTCAGCCTGTCGCATAGGTACTTTGGGATAGTTTTTAGTAGGTAGGTACCTAGGTACCTAATCTAACAACATTAAAATATGATTAACTTACCTATCTCCCACAGGCAATTCACAAATTATTACCCTAGATGAATTATACTGTTGAAAGTGTGTAGGTAATGTTATCTTGCTATGAGCCTAACTTAACTGTACCTACCATACCATTGCAGGTAAACCGGAGTTCAAGCAAACTGTGGAGCAGTTCCGTGAGAGTTTTGTCAAGTTGGTAGAACTGTCGGCCGGCTACGATAGTCCACACATCGTTCGTTTCAAGGTTAGTCATGAAGTTCATCTTTTCTTATTGCCTTTTGTTGAGAAATAATTGCCTAAAAGGTCAATTGGGGAGTTACTACATTTCGTGCTCTAAACTGTACCTAAACATCTTGAAACATCTTAAATTAGTGAGTATAAAGACAAGGATCGGGAGGCTGAAGTTAGCCTAAGGGTTACAACTTGCACCCCCTCAGTGTTGAGTAGTTTAACATGATACAAAGTAACATGTTAACTTTTTTGAGTCAAAGTAACTGGCACGTGTTACTTCACTGTTGGCGGCGTCGGCGGTCCGGTTCAGTTAGTGGACTATGTTCGCAGCTGTTGGCGGGGCCCGATGGAGGAAAATAAAGTATTTGTATTCGAAACATGCTAGGTACTTATTTTGGGGAACTTAACTGATTGTAACATGATACACATTTATTTTCTTTCCATAGAATATCATTAAAGTTAAAAATTAAAAAAATATTTGTTTAGGTTATAAATTGAAAATTTAATTACAAAATGCCTCTTGGCAAGACTATATTACTGACTTTTTTTTTAACTTTGTTCGGTTAATTTCATATTTATTTGTGTATTAATTATACAGATTTTAAAAAAAAAATAAAGTAACTGTGAAAGTAACTGCTGCCATTGAGCAAGTAACTGTAACACTGATCACATTTTAAAAGTAACGTTGTGAGTTACAGAAGGTCATCGGGATGAAGCCCATCGAGCAGCTGCCGGACTTGGGCATGTCCTACGCCGCAGCCTCGTTCTCCGAGAAGCTGGCCGTGTTGACCGAGACCGACGTCGCCAAGCGGTTCAAACTCGTGGAGCCGATGCTCATGAGACAAGTCAGAGGTGCGTTACCTGTCGCTTCGGTAGATGTCATATATATCATTAGTCTATGATAGTTGAGACTTGAGACACACATGTACAGTGGCGGCCAAATGATCGCTGCATTCTGCCTCTCTCTGACCCATATCATAAACATGTTTTGATATGGAGCAGAGAGAGATAGAGTACAAACAACTTTGTGCCGCTAGTGTACACTAGAGGTCACTTATAAGTAGAGCCAGTTTTAAATAGTGATTTTATTTCTTAAAATTCGTTTTTAAAATCATCAATTTCGTTTTTTGTGTTTTTTCTGGAAGAGGGATTTTGCGATTTTGTGGTGATATTAAATTGGTTATAAAACACATTGTAATAGCCCCCAGAAACCATAATTTGATGAAAAACATGTATGCCACTTTGGAGGAGGGATTGGAATGGATTGGTCATGCACTATTAGCACTGAAATAGGCCTGTCTAGAATGGCGTCTTTAATGCTCTGTACTGTCTTTTCCCCAACCCACATTTTCTCTGTATAGATGATACATAATATTTAAAATTTCATGACGCAAAATCAAAATGTATAGTTTGAAAAGATATTTTCTTTCCCAATCCAACAATTTTCAGTGCAGTAATTGTTCCAAAATATCCTTCTGTGTAAGTAGACTATTGATGAATAGTTGCGACTGGTTGAGGGTGGAAAGGGGGTTGGGAAAACCGGTCGACCTTGAACAGATGGGGGCGCAAAACAAAGCAGGCTGGAGGCATCATCAACTGGTTAGACTGGTCTGGTTCACTTTGAGGGTGGGTAGCAAAGTGTCTGGCGAGGGGGAGGGGTTGAGTGAGTAGCACATGGAAAGAAACTGGTTTCGTTTGTTGTTGTGTCTGTTAGGGGGATAAAAGCAGTAATTTTAATAGAAAACCTTTATTTCGTGGTCATTTCGCGGAAAATGTTGAATATCGCGATCAGGGTTGGATTTCGTTTTTTTTCGCGATGTAAAAATGGTAGATTTAGGTTCTATACACAATGAAATGGATTTTAGTAGAAGAAAATAGTGCTATCAGAAGTCAGAACAATTCGCGAATTCGCGCATCACCATTTAAAACTGTCTCTACTTATAAGTTATAGGGTACCCGGTGCAATCATACCCCGGTACAATTTTTAGATAGGTAGGTAGCAAAAAGTAGCAACCAAAAGATTTATTTAAATATTATTTTTGCAGTTTTCCCTGCAAATCTGCAGCCTTTTCATCCCATAAAACGCTGCAGGTTTCTTATGGGATGAATTTTCCTGTCTATAGTCGGTCCCACCCTAATGTAATGTGGCAGTGGAGTCTTTCAGCCAAACAAATGTTTTGATTATTCCCTGATGTCTTGTAACTCGTCACTTAAAACTGTTCTTCTAATATCCAAGTCAAACAACGAATTTACACAAGCAATGTTGGATATACACTTCAATTCAATTCAATTTATTTAAACATCTTTAAATGTACCTAATCAAAGAAAAACAATCTCATTCTACTGCCACGTTAGGTTGGGACGGACTATTGTGTGTTATTTTTATCAACCAACAATGATGCTGCCATGGTTACAATATGACATCACTTCGCAGGAATACCTACCGTTTTCTTGCCAAAATGTCATTTGAATTTAAATTTCGTATTTAAGCATGAAAATTTCCACTTTTGAGTGTACAAATAGTATGTATCATCAACAAATTTGTTGTTATTTTGAAAATGTGATACGATAGTAAACGCAAAAACGTTCTATGCAACTTCCCTATTACGCAGTTCTGCTGGTTGTTTTACTCCGTATTCGATGCTGTTGTTGCCGGTAGCGATGGAATACTTCCACAAGATCAACAGCTCGATGCGCTCTCGGTTCCGCATGGCGACGCGGCCCGAGACGTCCGATCTCCTCCGCCTGATGATCAAGAGCGGCCTCCCCTCCGCTCCCCCCTCCAGCGCCAGGTTCAGCGAGGCGGGGGGAGAGGGGGAGGAATCAGACCCACTGCAGGAGCTGCACAACAAACTCAAGTGCGTACACTCTTTTGTATCCTTAATCACCATACCTTTCTAAACCACCTGTCTCTTGCAATATTATACGTACTTCTGTATGATAAAATGGCATTTGAAAGAAATTGATTGGCTGAAGAAAATGTGATGGTATCATCCGATGAAGTCTATGCTAACTCGTCATCTACCTCTAGTAGGTGAGCTCTGATTTCATTGATAATAACAAGGATTGATTGTTAAGGAACCTCACCAGCAGCCAATCTGTTTCGTTCAAATACCGTTTTATGATTTGTTGGGTGTACATTGTAGTAGGTACACCCACCTCCAAGTGTTCCTACCGGTTTATACATTGTGCTCTTATGAGAAACACAGTACGAACACTTGGAGGTGGGTGTACCTACAAACTGCAACTTATTTTCTTCTCCTTTGTCATTTAGGTAGGTACATCGATTTTTCGATTTGACATCGATGTCAAATGAAATATTGAGTTTCGATTCGACAAAGATTTGAATTGCTTAATCAAACAATCGTTTGACATCGTTAAAAAAAATCTGAGAATTTGTGCGCAGTATTGTCGAGCTGGCAACAGTGCCGCGTGCCCCTCAAGATCAGCTGAGTGGCCTGCTTCCACCCTTCCTGCATACCGCGTGTGCAGTTGAGGGTGGTTTGGTCAGTTGTCTCTTGCCATATTAGTGCGTATTGTTTTTATTCTCTCGTCAAATAATGTTTCCACGCAAAAAAATAATAATCCCGCCGTGGAGACGAAGTGAATTATGGAAAGTGTTCGGATTTGAGGTTAACATTACGGGCAACATTGCTAAAGGATGTTGAATGCAGAAAATGTTATGCTTCACGGGATATATTCCGGCAACAAGTCTAATAAAACCATGAATTTGCAACTGGATTTGCGACAAATGTTTTTCATTAATTGTTCCCTTTTACATAAATAAATGCTTGTAGTATTTTAAATGAAAAAATTACTTTATTTCAATCATTTCCTCGTCATTTGTTACGCGAGGGGGATGTGAGAGGTAGATGGGCAGGCGCAACTGCAGTGTTGCCAAATTTCGCCGCAATTATTTCGATGTGCCCCATTATTACGATGTCAAAACTATTTCGATGTCGAAATCATTTCGATTTAATGTCGAAATTTTCAGTTTGTCATCGATTTAGAAATTCAAATTGAATCGCAACCCTAGTATCTAACATTGATTCCCCAATTTTAATTAATAATTGAGAATTGTTATTCCCTTGAGAAAATTTCAGTCTACTCTTGGAGGTAGAAGCCGTTACTGAAAAATATTGCCAAAATGTTGGGAAGATCTCGTATAATTATGTCCACAATTTTTAGGATCTAGACAATGCCATAAATAAGATCTTTCCATTTCCTCTAATTTTGATTTGCACACTTTTGTAATGATGTAATCAAGCTCTATCAATTGCCATTTGACTTATGTCAACATACAAATATGATTGGATGAAGGCAGATGACTTAGTTACCCTCTTGAATCATCGAAATGTGCTTGATTGCTGCTGGTGTGTTGTAGAGAGGCCAAGCTGCCTCCCACCGCATGGAAGGTGGCCTTGAAGGAGCTGCAGCGGCTGCGCAAGATGTCGTCGCACAATCCCGAGGCCAACGTGACCACGTCGTACCTCGAGCTGATGGCGGAACTCCCCTGGTCCAAATCCTCCCCGGAGACGCTCGACATCAACAAGGCCAGAGTGGTGAGTGGACGATGTTCCAACCAGCGATCAGAAGTTCATGCCCGTGAATAGGTATAACCATTTGTAGTTTGCACATGCTCCTTTTTTAGATCTGAAATATAAACAGAAACGTTTTCTCCCAAGGACAAACATTATGTTTGTACGTTGACGGGTTAGATTGAACTTAGGTATCAATGGAGGTAAATTGATGTATTTTTGTCAAGTGAGTGGTTCCTGTTCGTACAAAAGATTTCTCCGGAGCCATTAAAACTATCAAATAGCGCCAAAAAGCGCAGAATTGAGCTATTCTGAATGGTGCCCCCAATTAGATGACACCTTGTGCAAACTATGAATAGGTACCTACTTTGATGAGAAATTCCTTGGGAAGGATAATCTCTAAACCCCCTGTCATAACACTGTCGCGTCTCGTTGAAGATAGTGAAACAGCCTCATGTTCGGTAGAAGTTGCGTCCGCAAGAAGCGAGGTCAGTCCTCAACACCACGAGACCGTATGGACAGACTCCAGTAGTCTCTGGACACTGCGTCCATAAATATGGGCATTCTTCAGAGCATGATGCTGTTAGCTGATAGGAAGAAGAAGTTAGGAAGTTAGGATAAAATTCTATTGATTTCATCTTCTAGCTAGATGCTGAATTCAAGAAATTTGACAAATATTTCCAAACGCGCGTCAATGTCAATAAAATGTCAATATCTTTTGCAGATAACAACAGATTGATCTGAAAATTTACAAGAACACCTAAAATGTTGGTCCCGATGATCATTCATGCGAATCTTGATGTTCATCGGTCAAATTTTCACATATTCGATTAGGTACCTACATTAGTGGTGTACAAAATTTCAGATCGATTGGAGGAAAGGTTTGACCTAGGCATTGATGCAAAAGCACAGACAGACAGACAAAAAACACAGAGAAGATCCAGAAGAGTACTGTGGTGACACTTCCTCAATAACGTTCTACGCATAATGGTTGGGGGGGGATGTATTGTACGTTCAACCCTGTTTGAAAGATGACTGCTGACGAGGTACAAAGACCAGAGTTATGTTGCAGGACCTGGAGAACGATCACCACGCCATGGACAAACTGAAGAAGCGCGTGCTGGAGTACTTGGCGGTGCGCCAGCTGAAGAACAGCCTGCGCGGACCCATCCTCTGCTTCGTGGGGCCGCCGGGCGTGGGCAAGACCAGCATAGGACGCTCCATAGCACACACGCTCGGCAGGGAGTTCCACAGGTCAGTTCCAATACCAGCATAGGACGCTCCATAGCACACACGCTCGGCAGGGAGTTCCACAGGTCAGTTCCAATACCAGCATAGGACGCTCCATAGCACACAAGCTCGGCAGGGAGTTCCACAGGTCAGTTCCAATACCAGCATAGGACGCTCCATAGCACACACGCTCGGCAGGGAGTTCCACAGGTCAGTTCCAATACCAGCATAGGACGCTCCATAGCACACACGCTCGGCAGGGAGTTCCACAGGTCAGTTCCAATACCAGCATAGGACGCTCCATAGCACACAAGCTCGGCAGGGAGTTCCACAGGTCAGTTCCAATACCAGCATAGGACGCTCCATAGCGCACACGCTCGGCAGGGAGTTCCACAGGTCAGTTCCAATACCAGCATAGGACGCTCCATAGCACACACGCTCGGCAGGGAGTTCCACAGGTCAGTTCCAATACCAGCATAGGACGCTCCATAGCACACACGCTCGGCAGGGAGTTCCACAGGTCAGTTCCAATACCAGCATAGGACGCTCCATAGCACACACACACACGCTCGGCAGGGAGTTCCACAGGTCAGTTCCAATACCAGCATAGGACGCTCCATAGCACACACGCTCGGCAGGGAGTTCCACAGGTCAGTTCCAATACCAGCATAGGACGCTCCATAGCACACACGCTCGGCAGGGAGTTCCACAGGTCAGTTCCAATACCAGCATAGGACGCTCCATAGCACACACGCTCGGCAGGGAGTTCCACAGGTCAGTTCCAATACCAGCATAGGACGCTCCATAGCACACACACACACGCTCGGCAGGGAGTTCCACAGGTCAGTTCCAATACCAGCATAGGACGCTCCATAGCACACACGCTCGGCAGGGAGTTCCACAGGTCAGTTCCAATACCAGCATAGGACGCTCCATAGCACACAAGCTCGGCAGGGAGTTCCACAGGTCAGTTCCAATACCAGCATAGGACGCTCCATAGCACACACGCTCGGCAGGGAGTTCCACAGGTCAGTTCCAATACCAGCATAGGACGCTCCATAGCACACACACACACGCTCGGCAGGGAGTTCCACAGGTCAGTTCCAATACCAGCATAGGACGCTCCATAGCACACACGCTCGACAGGGAGTTTTTCCACTGGAAGTCCTTGCTATGTAGATATTCTTTAAATGTTCCTGAAATATTCCTCAAACATTAACATATACAAAAACATCTGATATGGCATTAATTCTGGTGATATCGTGAAAAGACATTGTAAAATTAAACATGGACAGATGTTAAATACTTAAGTCTTGTGCAGTAGGTAGTAATTGAAATATTACCTAAATACACATTAAATATTGAGTTCACTTTAAAGCTCGTGTTTTCTGTTAACGTATCAATTTTCAAATGTAATGTTATTTCTTATAGTATTCATTAACAAATCCTGATTTTGCCAGTTTAGTTTCCATCAGAAACTGCTGTAAATCAATTAATTTTCTTGAACGGAACATGTGTATGGCTGAGTGGTAACGCTCTGAACTTGTATTCCGGAGGCCCGGGTTTGATTCCCGCGACCGTCCTTCCTGACTGGGGGGGCATTCCAGGGGACCTCACTCACCTCTTGACCTCGACCAACCCAGATTTTGATGAAACTTGGTATACTTGTTTAGAATAGTGATGTCAGTAATCCATTTTTTTTTTGTAATTTTTACTCAAAGAGTTCAAAAGTTATAGAGGGTTGAAATTTGGGGCTTTTTCACCCCCGCGCGGCTGGTCGCTATCATTTTAATTAATTTTGAGGGTTGTATGAGAGCTACAGAGCTCTTAAAAATGCATTTGAAAGGTAAGAACATGATCTGCATGAATATGTATTTTAACTTGACACTTTGTTGACTGGTATTTAATTATGATTTTTCCCATCTACATTTTCAAAAACGACCCTAGGGGAAAAACTTATTTTTTTTGATTGATTTTTTTTTAAATTACAAAACATATGCATGACTATGTGTGCCAAAATTCAGGACTGGCCCTCCAGAACTTTTTTTTATATATGTATATTTAGTGAGAATCATCAGTTTCGAAGCATCGTTCACCTGCAATATGACAAACTTATAGGTTACTTTTTTCCTGTAAAATTAAATAAAATGGTTCTAGGTGACTTCTAGTTCTTTACTTTACTGCAGCAAATAATTTCTAAGCCCTGTAGTTGCATTGCTTGTGTCTGCAGCTGACAATACATATGTTCGGCCGGTTGCAGTAGTTGGGTCAGCCAATGATAAAACTTCATCTAGATGCACTTGTAGCTGGTCTGGTTGAGTGGGGTAGAAGTAAGAAGGTGCTGGTCCATGGGGGTGGAGGAAACTAACTTTCAGTTCACTTGTGCTAGATAGTGTTTGCAAAACACATGCAAGCCACCAGTCACCGTCACAAAACTATGTTCATCGTCAAAGGCAAATGTGTGGGTTTGAATGTCAATCACGCAATCTTCATCACTATCCTCACTGGCATTTACTTGATCTTCTTCCTCAGCAACATATACAGTGTTTGATTCATTAGGCAAAGAACATGGTTTCACATTCAAAGATGCCAGTGGAAGAAATGCATGGAAACCTCAAGGAGTAAAACCATTCTTTCAGTACAGCACAAGAAAATCTTTGTCAACTTATTTCATCATCAAAAAGTCTTTCAACTCTTCAGCAGAATGGCATTTCTTTGCTACGTCGCATGGAAAGTGGCCTTGTGACGGAACAATAAAATGTAATTTGGCAAGGGCAAGCTTACAGAAGCCATGTGATGATCAGATAATGACTCCGATTGACTTATACCAGTGGGCAGCATAAAATATGTGGACTGTTACATTTGCATTTGTATCGGATGAAGAAATACAAGAAAATGCTGCTGTACTGAAAGAACGGTTTAACTCCTTAAAATAACTATCACTAGAACACAATGTTTCCATGCATTTCTTCCCCAGTCACTGGCATCTTTGAATGTGAAACCATTAGTGATGGGAGCCGAGAATATTCTCTGACAAATAATTTCAATTATTCTCCATTATTTATTTTTATTTAATAAAACTATTGTTAATGTTATAAATTAGTTTTTTTCATTATGTGACAAGTTTGAATTTTGGCGCCATGAACTCACACACTATTAAAAGCATTATAATCAAAGTATTTACTATTTAGTGATGCCATTAGGTACCCGGGTCAGAACTGGGTAATGAGACCCAGGTTAAATTCACTACCTGCAGGTAGTAGTAAATAAATTCTGCTTTTATGCTGCGCAATCGAGCAGGGGAGCACACAAGCAAGCCATTCCTCTCTCCAACGGGAATCATCACGATAATTTACCCCTCCAACACCCCTCTGGTCGCCACACAGACAGAGCGGCACCACTTGCCAGTTGCCGCAGTTCTATTTTCAATTGTGCAATTTTCATTGCACAAAAATACCTAATACTTATAAACAATGTTTATTCTTCCATCATCTTCAGAATCTGTTTTTCAATTTATTATTTTTTTTTTTTTAGAAGGCAGGTACCCGGCACGCGCTTGGGTACTGCTGGCGGGTACCCGGGTACAAAAATTACTACCCGGTGGCATCACTAAAAGTATAATTCAATCAAAGTCTGAGTAATTGACCAATGTAGATCTCCTCCCCCCACTACGTCATAAAACAAAAGTCAACTGTCAGTTAACAGCAAACAGCTGTTTCTTACAGAATTTAACATTTTTACAATCTACAAATTGCCATTAATAATAGTAATGATTTAAACTATCTACTTGAATCTTGTTCAGTCTCAATTAACTTATCATATGGGAGCTAAGGCCTTTTTAAGTTGACGAAACAATCCAGTGACAGAAGCCATTAAAAGTAAAACAATTTGGCAACATACCTGACAAAATATAATTTGTTTCGTTGTACCACTTTAGTAATTGTCCAGCATATCATCAAACATGATTTATATGAGCTTACGTATATTGATTGACTATTTCAAGTGGTAAATTAAACTATTAAACACGTGTGAGCTAAATTATTTGATCTTTTTGAATTTCATTTGTTTCAATGAAAAATTGTTATTTTTCTAAGAACCCTGGAGGCCAAGTCTTGAAACTTACGCTTTCAGGACGCAAACGCTTTCGGACGTCATAAAGTCCCATTTACTGTAAGAGTGATCGACATTGAAACATAAAGTCAAGCCACTTATTTGATTGGCATCAAGCAATCTATTGTAAACAATTTATTAACATTATAATTATTATTACAGATATTATACAGTCATACAACCTTATTCAAAATTAAGCTAAACAGTTAAAGGTAGATTTCAAGGTCGTCATTCTTACAGTAAATGGGACTTTATGACGTCCTAGAGCGTTTGCGTCCTGAAGGCGTAAGTTTCAAGACTTGGCCTCCTGGAGTGACCATGGTAATACTTTAGTCTTTCATAAGGCAACGCCCACCTACATTGGTCAATTGTTTATGGCATTTATTCGGAATTCCTTTGTATTCTTGCCGACAGTAAAAAATTACAGAAATTGTAATTTCAATATTCTAATATGAAATATTCAACATTCCAACTGTCACCACAGTCCACTTCAACTTATGAAAGGGCCTAATGTTAAGTTTCCATTGATAATGAAAGGTAATATTATATCCGTTAGATAAAAACAAACATTTTGTAATATTCTCGCATACGGAGAATATTCTCGAGAATATTCTTGAGAATATTCTCCAAAAAATTATTCTCGAGAATTTTCCATCTCTAGAAACCATGTTCTCTGTCTAATGAATCAAACACTGTATGTTGCTGAGGAAGAAGATCAAGTAAATGCCAGTGAGGATAGTGGATGAAGATTGCGTGATTGACATTCAAACCCACACATTTGCCTTTGACGATGTATGTAGTTTTGTGACGGTGACTGGTGGCTTCCAAGTGTTTTGCAAAAACTATCTAGCACAAGTGAACTGACAGTTAGTTTCCTCCACCCCCCATGGACCAGCATCTTCTTACTTCTACCCCACTCAACCAGACCAGCTACAAGTGCATCTCGATGAAGTTTTATCATTGGCTGACTCAACTACTGCAACCGGCCGAACATACGTATTGTCAGCTGCAGACACAAGCAATGCAACTACAGGGCTTAGAAATTATTTGCTGCAGTAAGGTAAAGAACTAGAAGTCACCTAGAACCATTTTATTTAATTTTACAGGAATAAAGAAACCTATAAGTTTGTCATATTGCAGGCGAACGATGCTTCGAAACTGATGATTCTCACTAAATATACATATATAAAAAAAAGTTCTGGAGGGCCAGTCCTGAATTTTGGCACACCATGAATTAATACTGCTATACAGGGATAGATAACTTCGCGTTTCATTTGAATTATCCGGTTCACCTTAGCCTTCTAAACATTTCTACTTTCGTTTTCATGCAGTTTTCATGCATGCAGTAAAAGTAATACAAACCACAGCCTTCTGAAAGTCACTTCATTGAAACAGCTGATACAAAAATGTTTTGACATATTTTACGTGCTATTGTCGTATTTATTGTGATTTTCTTTAATTGTTTCTTCATCCGTAAAATAACTGACAATACTGTGAATACTCCCATGCCAAAGAAGAAGAATCAGTGTTTATTTAATTGCCCATGAAGCAGAGAGTAAATATGTAAATTAGCAAGACATCAGAATGAAACTATTCAATTTTTCCGTTCATATTTAAGAATCTGAAAACCCGCCTTCGTGTTGACATGGCTTTCTCTGTACATAAGCTGTTTATTAAGGTTTGTCTGGTTTAATTAAGTCCATATTGTATTATCGCTCCTATATACATCATGTTTTGGTAATATATTGGTGTAGGCATTGTGTCAGCTTGACAAGAAACCTAATAATATTGGGCTTTTAGTGGTCGGCCATGTTTTATTTCTGTGAATTTTATTTGAAAACAGGACACGGATAGGGACTGTGGTTTAGCATGTAATTGATACGGCGTTATCTATCCCTGTATAGCAGTATTAGTTCATGGGCACACATAGTCATGCATATGTTTTGTAATTTTAAAAAAAAATCAATAAAAAAAAAATAAGTTTTTCCCCTAGGGTCGTTTTTGAAAATGTAGATGGGAAAAATCATAATTAAATACCAGTCAACAAAGTGTCAAGTTAAAATACATATTCATGCAGATCATGTTCTTACATTTCAAATGCATTTTTTTGGAGCTCTGTACAGTTTATTCCATTTCAAAAGGGGAATGGAAGTTCCAAGAAGTTCGCAACTCTCCCACAGATGGCATAGTTTGCAGTACCACTACCATAAAAATTTTGCTTTGGTGATTATCACTCACGTGTTTAAACGACCACTAGATCTTTAAATCAATCTAAAAGTAAATAATTTATCACTCGTTGCCATAAAATCCTCTATTTAATAGCATGGGTCAACAAAATACATTTATAAAGTAATTTTAATCTGTTGTAATATGTTAGTACTTTCTCAGCTAAGTTGGCACTACATGGGGCTTCTATGAATTTGTTTCCCGCCTCGAACCAACAACCAATAGCAAGGTGGAATGGGCGTGGTTCCATTCCCCTTTTGAAATGGAATAGCCTGTAGCTCTCATACAACCCTCAAAATTAATTAAAATGATAGCGACCAGCCGCGCGGGGGTGAAAAAGCCCCAAATTTCAACCCTCTATAACTTTTGAACCCTTCGAGTAAAAAAACAAAAAACAAATGGATTACTTACATCACTAATCTAAACAAGTGTACCAAGTTTCATCAAAATCTGGGTCGGTCGAGGTCAAAATGTATTTTATTTGAGTGAAATCCCCCGGAATGACCCTGGGGTTTTTTCATGGTGTTCCTTCAGTCGACAGGCAAATGCTGGGAAGGTACCCTACTAATAGGCCACGACCGTACCTTCCATCCTTACCTACTCTTCACCATCATCTCCCAATCATCATCATAATCATTCATCCGTCGCCATTAGCCTCGCTGCAGAACAGTGCGACGTTAAGTCCCTGTTAAAAAAGAGACAATTTTTTGATAAAAAATATTTCTATACAGAATAATAATAATCCTTCGCCCGGTTCCATAGTTGGATAGTTCCATAGTCTATACAGAAATGGCATAAAATTCCATCCTTGAGTAAAATTGGTAGTATTTGCATTGGCGATATCAAACAAAAGATTGAATTGCTGTAGGATCTCGCTGGGAGGAACGTGCAACCAGTCGGACATCCGAGGACACCGCCGGACGTACATCGGCGCGATGCCGGGCCGCATCATCCAGGGGCTCAAGACCGTCGGCGTCAACAATCCCGTCATGCTGCTTGACGAGGTGGACAAACTGGTGAGACACTAAACACAATACAATGCTCATTGTTAGGCGGCTGTAGTGGGAGTGTGACCAAGATATTATTCATTCATTTGTATCAATATCTTTTACGTCGGTTGGTCATTGTTTATGAAATAAGGCTGCAAACGCGACTTCGGTATTTCATACTTTGGAATGGTTTTAATCACTTTTATTTTATCCCACAGGAGAGATATAGAGCCATAATTATACCAATTTTCAGGCACTAAACATCTGTAGGACGAATCATAGACATGTATAACTTGGTTCGAGACATGCTACTTTACAGGCGAGGCGGGAGCATAAGCTCTGGCCTAAACGACGTCCATATTGGGCAGTTTGTATACAAAGGGATATTACGAAAGTATTAATCACACCTGACATTCTTCATTGATGTTTATTCCTTATTTGTTACCACAAATCTTCCCATATCATTTACAGAACAACACCTCCAAATTTACTCTCAGTTTAAATATATTACTACTGCTGCTGCGGTAAATAATTTGACAGTTCTTAATTTGTTACAAACTCGCTATCCTAAAATGAAGTGAAACGACAGAAAGAAGGCAGTGATTATCAAGACGATTCTAAAAAATTAGTTAGTCAAATTTACGACGTAAAAAAGTAATAAAATGTTGTGATGTGATTCTTGGAGAAAAGTTGTTCAAAATATGATATATCTCAACATTCTGCAAATTTCGTGGATTTTGAGATTGCGAAAATCAGGTTTCCCTACCGATTACATGCCACCCAACAGAAAGAAATGAATGGCACACTGGAATCTTGTTCAAGAAGTATTGTTTGTTGCAGAGAGCGTGCGTGCAGGGAGACCCGGCATCTGCTCTGCTGGAAGTGCTGGAATGTTGTGCATGAAGGATATCTTGTGTGTTGCAGAGAGCGGGCGTGCAGGGAGACCCGGCATCTGCTCTGCTGGAAGTGCTGGAATGTTGTGCATGAAGGATATCTTGTGTGTTGCAGAGAGCGGGCGTGCAGGGAGACCCGGCATCTGCTCTGCTGGAAGTGCTGGAATGTTGTGCATGAAGGATATCTTGTGTGTTGCAGAGAGCGGGCGTGCAGGGAGACCCGGCATCTGCTCTGCTGGAAGTGCTGGAATGTTGTGCATGAAGGATATCTTGTGTGTTGCAGAGAGCGGGCGTGCAGGGAGACCCGGCATCTGCTCTGCTGGAAGTGCTGGAATGTTGTGCATGAAGGATATCTTGTGTGTTGCAGAGAGCGGGCGTGCAGGGAGACCCGGCATCTGCTCTGCTGGAAGTGCTGGAATGTTGTGCATGAAGGATATCTTGTGTTTTGCAGAGAGCGGGCGTGCAGGGAGACCCGGCATCTGCTCTGCTGGAAGTGCTGGAATGTTGTGCATGGAGGATATCTTGTGTGTTGCAGAGAGCGGGCGTGCAGGGAGACCCGGCATCTGCTCTGCTGGAAGTGCTGGAATGTTGTGCATGAAGGATATCTTGTGTTTTGCAGAGAGCGGGCGTGCAGGGAGACCCGGCATCTGCTCTGCTGGAAGTGCTGGACCCGGAACAGAATCACACGTTCCACGACCACTATCTGAACACGCCCTTCGACCTGTCTCAAGTCATGTTCATCGCCACGGCCAACTCCGTCAAGACCATCCCGGCAGCCTTGCTCGACCGCATGGAGGTGAGTGCAGCGTAGAGGGAGTAATTCCACATCAACTCTTTTTTTTTTTTTTATTGGTAATAAAGAATATTTACATAGAAATAATAACACACACTACAACAATATGCCGCTTAGCCAAAAGGCTAGTCTGCGGCCAAGTACTAGATAAAATAATACAGATGTGTCTTCTCTTCCTTTCATCAAACAATCAAATAAATAATAAGCTTGAAAATAAAGCAAAGGCAATAACATAATATCAGTGATACCAAATACCTTAATACAATATCTATACATGAAGGAAATAGATAATTGAATAAATATTAAAAACCATGAAGCCATCGAGAACAGAGTATAGTAACGTACATCGTTGTACCATCAAACATTAAGAGGTCAACTGGTAATTTCACTTAAAAGCCACATTTTAATTCCCATTTTAATATGCTCATATTTACTAAGATCTTTTAACTCTGGTGGTATCCTATTAAAAATGTCTGGCACAGTATACGCTAGCCTTCTCTTACCATGTTTGTTTTTGTGAGATGGAAGTTTGTAAATACCTTCAGTTTTTGCTCTCGTATCTTTCACACTGTCATGTTTAAATGTGAAATCATCGCTAAAATAATACTTTACAATTAATCTATATTCAAACAGATCATAAATACTCAAAAACCCCAGTGACTTGAAAAAATCTTTTCCTACATTTAAACCATTTTTAACGTGTGGTCGAGCTATTGTTTTCAATATTCTTTTTTTCCATGGAAGCGTTTCCCCATGCCAACAATCCGTATGACAACAACGATTCCACTAACGCGCTATACATTAATTTCCGTAGATTGATAGGCAATACATAATTTAAATTGTATAAAAGATAGTTACAGGCTCTAAGTCTATTACAGAGTATATTAATATGTGACTTCCAAGTGAAATGTCTATCTATAGTAATGCCTAAGTACATGATAGAATCAACTACATCAATCCTTGTTATGCATTCGTTACAAATATCTGATTCTAAATTATGTAAACAATTATGCGTGTGAAAAATAACATTAATAGTTGCATGTTTCTGTACATTAAATGGGGAACATATATGAATGAGTTTTGTTTTATCGGAATTAATAACTAAATCATTATCATGGGTCCATCTAAGTAGTCTGTTAAAATTAAGTTGCGTGTCTTCAATTGCACAATCAATGTCCTTATGCGCCGCTAGCAAGACAGTGTCGTCAGCATACATGAATATATTACTTCCATTAAATAACGTAAATACATAATTTACATAAACAATGTACAAAATGGGCTCCAAATTTGAGCCTTGGGGCACCCCAGTGACAAGATCTTTAGGAAAACTATATGTATTTGACACTTTAACAATTATTAGGCGATTCCTCAAATAATTTTCAAACCACACTAATAAAGGGCCTGCAATACCTATATTCTGTAATGAATCTAAGAGAATTCTATGATTTATGGTGTCAAACGCTTTTGAAAAATCTATGAACAAAGCTATTATGTGAAAGTTATTATTTAAATTAGTGTTTACGAAATCGGAGAATGTGTTCAACAAATCATTTGTACCTTTCCCCTTCTGAAACCGGTACTGATATTTACTAATAATGTTAAATTCTTCTAGATAATTTGTCAACTTCCTAACAATTACTTTTTCTAACATTTTTTCAATGACTGGTAATAAAGATCCTCATAAAAAACACTCCGTGTAAAAATACCAGCCAAGTCTCTTCAACTAAAAAAAAATATATGAAATCTAAAAATTCTGCACTGAAAAGTAGTGATATCAAAAAATGAGCCTAGTCAAAACTTTATTTGTGAATCAAAAAATACTTGGCGCATCGTGTATATAAATAGCTTAGAAGTATAGGCCAGATAAAAAATATACATCAAATATACATACATATATAGTATGCCTATAATGCCCTAAAAAAACGATGCGCCAAGTATTTTTTGATTTTCAAATAAAATTTTGACTTGGCTCATTTTTTGATATCACTACTTTTCAGTGCAGAATTTTTAGATTTCATATATTTTTTTTTAGTTGAAGAGACTTGGCTGGTATTTTTACACGGAGTGTTTTTTATGGGGATATCACTCCTTTTTTTAGTTTATTCTTAAAATTTGTGACACAAATCGAATGAACAATTATTAAATCCTGTAAAAAAATCGCCATTTACAATTTGGTTACTACTAATAAAAAATCTGCTATATATTTGCTTAAATGGTCTTTTGATGAAGAATAGCAAAAGTATCATTCCAATCGGTCAACCCAGTTCCGAGATATGGCAACACTTTGGTTGTCAACATGGCTGCTGAACTTAATGCACTGCTTCATAGAATTTATATCTACAATTAATGTGTATCATTTTAAGGTGGATCTTACCGTTCAATATGAGTTGAAATTAGTATTGATATCAGTTTATATGCACTTAGACTAAAAAATAAAATTAATGAAAAAAAATCTAGTTTGTCAATTTTCCGGGAAATCTTGAGAAAATCGATTTTTAAAATAGTTATAATAATACACATGCAACTTTGTAACTATATTATAGAATTCGCTACGATTTTGTTGTAAGTATCTTTATACTGTCTACTTTGTTGAGGGTTGGTTTGTAACACCCTTTTATGTTAAAAATACAAAAAAATGTTTTTTGACCCCCCTAAATCACACATACACGAATGTAATTTTCTGTTGCCTAAATATTGAAAAAGGGTCTTTCAAATATATTGTAACTAGTTCATTACACGCGTCAAGCCATCTTGAATCCAATGCCGAAAGTTTGACATTGATTGGGCTTATATTTACGTCACTCTGTGTGTTTATGTGGTGCTAGTTATTTTACGGCCCGCTGTTGTTTCGAAGTTGCTTCTCTGGAAAAGTTTTGCGATGTCTTGGGCCGGCTAGTCGCGCCACTAGCGGTGTGTATCTCAAGTGCTGACACCCGCATGCCTGCGCGGGGGAGGGGGGAAGTCTGTTAGGGTCTTGGTCGGTCTTTGTCTCGTCAGGTAGCGAACATTTTGGTGAACATAAACTGTTTATGGCTGGAATGTATTGGTCTACATTTCTTGGTAACTGAATCTTATGAATGACTTGATGCTCACGCGGCAATGTATGATTGGACTGTGTTGTACTGTACAAAACTAATTTTCTAATTAGCAGACAAGGAATTTCAATAATAATAATAATAATAATATAATATAACGATTAAAATAAAGGACACATGTTTTGTGAGTCTACAAACTTTTGTGGACATAATTATTTATTGTTCTTCTTTTGAAAGAAATCAAGATTACCGTTTTATGCTGTACAAGAGTAAGACACAATGTATGAAGACTGAACACACGGCACGGTTTGATCATTGGGTTTGATTTGATGTTCACGTCCCCCACCCCACGCCTCCCGCGCCCCCTGCCAGGGAATAAATTGGGATTGATTTGTTATCATCAGTCAAATTGCAATTGATAGAGTTTGATTACATAATTCCAAAAATGTTCAACGCATTGACAAGAAAATGGACTTACGGCCTTCTACCTCTGAAGTACAGATTAGTACCCATGTACATACCAATAATACCATTTCAATATGTTACCATGACGAAGACATTGTTGCCACGGCAGTATAGCTAATACCATCGCTGAGTTCAAAGTAAAGTATTTCTTAGTAATGAAATACCTTTTAGCCAGTAAAAGTAAAAACGGCATCTGAACGAAACGGATTGGCTGGTCAGTTTCCTTGACAATCAGTCCTTGTTAGTATCAATGAAATCAGAGCTCACACACTACTAGAGTTAGATTCTTACATCTATCAAAGACCTTCCTCTATGGTTCGGGTTAGATTACTATCAGTTAGCACAGACTTCATTGGATGATGCCATCAATTGAAAATCAAATGAAAATTTCTTATTATAACTTTCGATTGCTTTGAAACTTATAATCGAAAACTACTTGTCAGGCTCAATAACTGTGCATTTCAATATAGGTAAACTTATGCACTTTCTTATACACTATCGAAATATTATCAACTTGCACTAGGCGGGAACAAATTATATTACTGGGCATTTTACCTATTAGCTTGCTTGTGATATTTTGTTATTTATAACGTTTTATTTAAATTATGATTCATATGACAATTTTTTTAGTTTCAATTTATGTTGAAGACAAATTACTTTTGAAATAAATAAGAAATGGAGGTATAGGTATCAAAAAGTGTCATCACTGTTTCGATAGTTCATTTTTTTGGCTAGAATGCTGGAGATTCGTTTTACCAAATCAGTATTTTGTCTGACATTTCATAATATTATTTGGAATTGTGGAAAACAGAGGAAAACATTTCGGCATTGGGACAGTTAAATTTCAATGATATTATCAATATTATAGGCTTATAATACTTAGTATATTTTATGTATAATTATATTGTTATTTTAATTGTGAACGAGCTGGAGTCGTTTGTAATTTACAATGATTATTGATAAGCCAGTCGTAACAATATTTGTCCCGTTATGTCATTTTTATTGCCTTATAAAGGGTCGGTTGCAAATAAAAACGTCGAATTATTGAGTCAGCGCATAGCTGAAAATCTAATATTTTGTCGTGTTGATAATACATTTTCGAATTAAAGCGTATTTCTTTTATTGGCAACATTGTATTTATTTCTTCATTCATATGTGGCCAGATTACTTAGATACTTTTATCTCCTCATAATCGATAAAAATCGGTAGAATCAATGAGTTTGAGTAACTGAACTGGTACAAAGGTTTCTATGTCACTTTTGTCCTGAAGATCGGACGATTGTAAGACATGAATTATATGAACTGCAATTATTAGCACCTTTGATCTAATTATTGCTTGATGAAATATTCAACTGAATGTAGAATTCGGTACATGAGAAGCAGAATGCCGGAAGTCAATTAGGGCTAAATAATTGTACAGCTCAAAAGCCATTAATCCCTCATTTATTCAATAATAATTGTAATAGTGTTGAATACGTGTGTACCTCAATAAAACTAAATTTGTTAACATCAGTCAAACTAGATTGACTGATAGTGCTAGATTACATCATTCCAAAGTGTGCAAGGACGAGTCCATTGAGAAAATTGACTTCCGACCTTCTACCTCTGAGTTACAGAAATACGATCAAGCTAAGTGACTCTGCATCCAGAGTTGAATGATTGTCAAGGATCTTTCTCCCGAGATTCTTGTAATGTGAGGTCACAGCAGTTGTTCAACCGACGAGAAAAATTGACGAAATTTTGACTTTGACAATCAATTGTGGCGTAATCTTCACCTTGTGGACTTGCGTTACAAAACGTAAACATAGACAAAAAGGTAATACTAATTTCGATTGAACTCGCTACACGGAGTAAAATATCTTTGTTCTTATTATGAAGTAGGTAATTGGGATTAAATTTAAATTACTAATAATTTCCACTCAGTCGAGAGGCAAATGATGGGAAGGTTCCACAAGATGAGGAACGACCGCCTCCTTCCCACCGCCCACCCTTATACCATGTTCTCACTGAGGATTCGATCACGACCCAAAATCTCAATTGCAATCGAAAATGTGTGTGAACTGAACTCAATCGAACTCGATCATGATCCAAATCTCAGTTGAGTTGTAAGAACGCAATCGAAATCTGAATCATGATCGAACTCAAGGTCAAACAAAAGAAATCATGAATTTTAAAAACGAAAACTTACAAATGCATGCTCTAATTGCATGTAACAAGCATTATAAAGTTTAACTTGAATCTTGCCTCCATTTTGATTTCGATTGTAATTGAACTGGATCATGATCGAATCCTCAGTTTGAACAGTGTAATACACATTCCTATCATCTTTTCACAATCATCATCATAATCATTCATAATATCAATGATGGCGATATAATATGTATAGTATCACATAATATGACATAATATTATAGTCTGTTGCAGAACAGTGTGACGTTAAAACCCTCTAAATTAGATAAAGATGGAATAAAATCTACGACGGTAAATTGGTGATAATACAAAAAATCTCAATACGTTTATTTATAGTCCATAAAATGCAACAATGTTGCCACCCTTATTTTGTGCAATTATTGAGCGATTTTTTAAATTCAAAGAGTAATGTGTTTTTCGCATAATAAGATGACGAGATATTTTCATTTATATGAAAATAATAAATAAACTTATTTTGTTATTGAATTGGGTGGGAATTTATACGGGAGCCTTTCATCAAGTGACAATAGAACCTTTTTCCACCCGCCGACCGTCGACCGAGTGCCAAACGTCTTGTGGCAGCGTGGTGGGGAAGGTTTGGCGTGAGGGTTGATATACCTAGGACTCTAGACTCATTGAAAAGGAAAATAATAGAAATTGTTTTGGTTTACGACCTGCCAGACGAGACATGACTATTTAAGAGTTTGTGATACAGAGAGACAGAGATAGACATATCATCTGTCTCTCTCGCACTCACACAAATAATGTTACAACCGGAGAAATAGGTTTGCTTATAAAAGCGATACATCCGTGCTCAACGAGCTCTCTGAGAGCACTGCGCTGGTGGCGGTAGAACTTGGCATCATATAGGTAAAATCCGCCTTAAGGTGGCTGCATATCACATGACTTTTCAACCAAAAAGCTACACATTTTCATTTGGAAGGGTTCAGTTTAGTAAATACTTCTCACTCATCAGATAAGTTAGGACGCATCTGTTGGAACATATCTACGCAGAAAAGAACTGCGAAAATAACTTATTAGATGATTTTACTTCATTGCACCTAAATATTCTCAAATCAAGACCTGAAGTTTAAGGAAATCCTATGAGTTGCCAAGAACAGCAAACTTTAATCTAATAAAAGGGCACATATGCATCACAAACCTGACACAATTTTGCCAACAAAACATGCGCTCTTTCTTCATCTTTCCAACGAAATGTTGAGATATTAATTATATCCACTATTATAAATGTAATATTTAAAATAACAGCACTGGGTTTTGACAGCTTTCAAACGCGTACGGATACACACGATTTTCATTTATTTTATTCTTAGACCACTGCAAAATTAAATAATATTGACTGCAAATATTGATAAGCTCAAGTATGCAGTGAATTTCCTTCATAAATCACCTTGGATTACTCAACATGAACGATGTAAGGTATGTACTCATAGGTAACTATTTCTTTTGATCGGATGTAGAGAAATAAAGTCACGTGATATGCATTGGCCTTAAGCTTTCTGAATATGTATACATTGTATAGAATGGGGATTATAATTTTTTTAAATTTGAATGACGTCATTTCCGGGCTCATCAACAGGAAAATTCTAGTTTGACTGTTCCTATTCCACAGAGAATAGAGATGTCCTTCCGAATCGTTGAGCGCTAGATTCATACCGATCAGTCTACCAGTTTTCGAGATACGACGATACTTCCGGTTTCAAAATGGCGGCTGAAATCTCTGACTCTTTGAATTTTAATTTAAACATGATTACATCTTATTATAAGCTGTCTCAAATAGTATTTATTGTATCAAAATGTAAATTTGTGAGACTGCAAACTGCAAATATAGGAAACTGCAAATATAACTGATGATATAACATAAAGTTAACCGTCTAAATAGTTTAGCACTGGTTTCGTTCAAATCTGTTTAGCCGTTTTTGAGATATGATGTCACTTCCGGTTTCAAAATGACGGCTTCCAGTTGGTTTTATAACAAGTCAAATGAGATATCAGAAGTACATGCGATACATAAATATCAAAATAATCGGATCAACCTTTGTTGCCGAAATAATAATCGAAGTATTTCAAATTTTATGACATCATTACCGGTTTCGTTAACATAATTTTTAGTCTTTTGTTAAGGATAACCCATAAAGTTGACCGTCATAATCGTTTGGCGTAAATTTCGTTCTAATCGGTCCAGCCGTTGAGGAAATATGACGTCACTTCCGGTTTCAAAATGGCGGCACAAAAAATGTCAAGGGGGCGAGGGCAAATCAGATGCCAAAAGTGCACACGTGGTAAAAATTTGAAATCAATCGGTTCAGCCGTTTAGGCTGTGGCCTGTTTACAGGATTATAGCTCCACCCTACTACTACTACTCGCCTACTACTGAGATTATTATTATGAAAACCACCCGAAAACACTGTTTTCACTGCCCTGTAGCTCGCAAAGGGCGTAACCTATTGTTCCCAAATTTGGTATATGTGGTCCATAGCTCAAAATTAAGATATTTCGCAACAATGTGAGATTTCCCAATTTTATGATCCAGTAGGCCGAAAATGCCACTTTGATGCTTACAGTAAAAGTGGGTTTGCTCCAGCCTTTATATGAGAGTGTGCGCGCCGTACGACTTGGCTGGCGTGGAGCGACCGCTCCACTAGATATTGGTCTATAATTTGCATATTGTAGATGATCCCCTTTTTTATAAATAGGGCGGACAATAGATGTTTTTAGATTATCTGGTACCATTCCCGACTTTAATAAAAGGTTTATTAGGTGCGTTGACTGACTAAGAGCGAGCATGTCATGAAGCGTTGAGTGACTAAGGGCGAGCATGTCATGAAGCGTTGTGTGACTAAGAGCGAGCATGTCATGAAGCGTTGAGTGACTAAGAGCGAGCATGTCATGAAGCGTTGAGTGACTAAGAGCGAGCATGTCATGAAGAGTTGAGTGACTAAGAGCGAGCATGTCATGAAGCGTTGTGTGACTAAGAGCGAGCATGTCATGAAGCGTTGAGTGACTAAGAGCGAGCATGTCATGAAGCGTTGAGTGACTAAGAGCGAGCATGTCATGAAGCGTTGTGTGACTAAGAGCGTGCATGTCATGAAGCGTTGTGTGACTAAGAGCGAGCATGTCATGAAGCGTTGAGTGACTAAGAGCGAGCATGTCATGAAGGGTTGTGTGACTAAGAGCAAGCATGTCATGAAGCGTTGAGTGACTAAGAGCGAGCATGTCATGAAGCGTTGAGTGACTAAGAGCGAGAATGTCATGAAGCGTTGTGTGTATGTGACCAGGTGATCAACGTGGAGGGCTACACACACGAGGAGAAGATGCACATCGCGTTGCGTCATCTCATCCCCAAGCAGCTGCAGCAACACGGCCTGTCAGAGATCATCGTCAGCATCCCGGAGGAGACCGTCATGGCGCTAGGTAACACTTCCCGACCATGGCAAGCTCCAGCAGTTGCCATTACAACAACTCTCAAATGTCATGGGATGAAGACTGAATTACTGATTGTTTTAGCTCTCAAGAGACATTGAATGGACTTTGTGCCTTCTACCTCTGAGGTACAGAATCCAGTGTTACGCGAACCTGTTTGAACCAAACCGGAACTAAAGGTTCCATCTTCAAACCACCCAGGCTCGAACATAAAAAATTGCTTACTTTTTTAATTTTTTAAAATAAATGTTTATAAGCGCAATTTATTTAATAATGCCAGCTACTAGGTTACTAATCAGTTATAAGCACGTATCTTGATTGGTCAAATCACATTTTATAACGTGAAAACAATGCGAACGTATTGTTGACAACAGAAACTTTTGTTTTTCCATGATTAATGAAAAGAAGCCCCAATATTCTTTTGCTTTTGTTAAATTTATATAATCTCTTTGTACATGTAATTATTTGAATAGATATTCACAGTTTTTAAAGGTTCGGTTGCGAAAAAGTTTCGGAAATATAGAGGTTCGGTTCGGGTTTGGTTCGGTTTCAAAATTGAAGGTTCGCACAACCCTAACAGAATCGTATCTTCCATAATCCCAAATGTGTAGGAGAAAGAAATGAAAACTGATTTTCATAATATTCTGCAACATGTGCAATATGTGACTTACAATGACTAGCCTAGGTTTGGTACTTATCAATTGTGTAAAACTTCCAATACCTACATTCAATAATATAACAAGAGTAGCTTGAAGTTGAGCTTAAGAAACAGCATTATACGGGAGATACATTGCTTCAATCGCTGTCAACGCGATGTAGTTAGTGAGTTGTTGGTGTTACAGTGACGAGCTACACGCACGAGGCCGGCGTGCGCAACCTGGAGCGCAAGATCGGCGCGCTGTGTCGCGACGTTGCGGTCAAGGTCGCGGCCACGTCCATCCCCGTGGAGCCGGTTGTCATCGACACGCTCATGCTGGAGGACATCCTCGGGGTAGGTCGACATTCTAACACTCTTTGTTTGGTACTTGCATCTTCTCCTCTCTCTTCTACTGTCTACATCCCTTTGGATGATATTTCCACCTCTCTGTTGGTCTTTCTACTTTTCTTGCTACAATACAACATAGGTGGTAAAGACAATAATTAAACAATTCAACATCGACTAATAAACAATTATTAATTACTACCTAGTAAAAAGTTGAAATGTGTGTCTTATGTTGAAGATTGAAAAGTAGTATTGCCCAGCGTTTAAAACAAACTATTTCTTGAAAAAAAAGGAAGTTGAACTTTCATGGTAGAAAAATATGAATTAAAAAAACATTTCAAATCATCCAAAAAGTTCAACGCCGAAAACGCAAAGTTTCTGCGAGTTCTAGTTTGAAAGTAACCCCATATAGCCCATAGGTGGCTGATTCCGTGACATCATCTTTACAGTAGGCATGGTTGCTCAATAGTTAGCTGCTAAGAGCCACTTTATGTAACAATTCAGGATTGCTGATCAAGGCGAGGGTTTTGGATATGTTGTAGAGATAACAATGTGGAACAGTAAATGTTTTATTTATTGAACAAAGTCACAAGTACAATACAACATAGGTGGTAAAGACAATAATTATACGATTCACCATCCACAAAACACAATTTATTAATTACCTACGTAGGTACCTAAATACAAAGTTAAAATGTGTACCTGTATATCTAATGTTGTAGTTTGAAAAGTAGTATTGCCCAGCGTTTAAAACAAACTTTTTTTTTAGAAAAGAAGAAGTTATACTTACATTGAAGAAACTGATGTTTGAAGTTTCTCTTTGTTCGGAAGAGATGATTTAAGTCTGGTTGTCCAAGGCCATCGGTGACGTCTTGCGTTGCTTATTTGAAGAAGACGGACAAGGTGTACATGTTCGTTTAATATAGAAGATTCATCTCATCTGGAGCTTGTTTCGTATTCTGTCGTGCTCCAGACATTGAAATTGTTGACAGAGCCCTTGAACTCAAGCAGAACATTAGATTGCCCGGAAAGGATTTAACATTTGTTGTAAATCAATCTGAAGACACATATTTTTATTTAGATAGGGATGTAGGTAGGTACCTATTGATTATTTTTTTATAAAAAGTTATATCATCATGTCTTTAACAAATACAATGTTGAACTAGTATGGAACTAGCCAGTTCTATGCAATTCACTAAAGTTTTGCTTTCCTAAAAAGTAGAATTTGAACGCATTAAAAACAGCCAAGGGGGCCTATTCTATAACGAAAACGAAATCATCCCGGCCTGGAATAATTTCACGGCCATAAGGATCTGAAATGATTCCAGGCCGGTAAGATATTGTTTCCGTTATAGAAAAGGCCCCCTGCCCTGACCCACTCTCCTCCGGGATTGGTTACCCGATCTCGAGTGGGTTGCTCAGGGTACCTACCAACACTGTCAAGTGTCAAGTATTGAGTCACTCTCCAGGGACTCCTTGAAGGATTTTACATGAAACAATAATGATAACATTAACTTTAACTTTAACCTATTCAGAATGACAACGTCAACGTTAACTGTTAGCCAATCACAACACTTGAATAGAATACCTCGGGATTCTTTGCCTCACCTCGGGTATCTTCGTATTGTTGCATGATTTCTATTCGTTGATCACAAGGTCGATGGTTGACGATAACGTGAATGTATGGAGATGGTAACTTTCACGTTTACGTTGTCATGTTTGTTTTGCCGTTGTGAATGCTAGCCAGTGATCCTGTAAAACAAACATTCTTTAGTTAACGTTATCGTTCCAAGTAAAGTTAGCGGTGCATTGTGAATGAGCCGCTAACAAGTGGGTCAGTGAGATGAGCTAGTTACCTGGATTCAATTTCAAGCACAAGCTTCTATATTTAGCTATGATTTCGTTGCATTCAATTGTGCACAGATGAACTTATTTTTAATGAACGGCTTGGGATCTTTCCTTGAGTGTGTGAGAAAGATGTTCTCGTATGGTCTTAACGAGGTCAACATTATAAGAGCGTATGTGACTCTCAGACCAACTGACTCTGCAAGAAACAAACAAGCGATGAAGAAACACGGTTGAGGAGCAGTCCTGCACAATCTGGTACCTACATCATAAGCACTGGGCAATAATATAAACAAAGAAACAAATAATTCTATAACTGACAGTTGTGAGCTGTACTTGTTAAAGTCTACATGTAATGAGTAATTGTAACGTCTTCTTTGATTGCAAAGTGAAGTTGAAAGTCAGTTGCTCTGTCCTTGTCTTGGGTCTTCACAGCTTCGTCCTCAATTCATGTTTCTCTCAACTCTCACTGTAGTCTTCTAGAAGAGGGTAGGTACTTCGTTGACTACTTGTTGACTTCATTGTCAGAAATATAAGACACGGAATTAAATTGATTCCTTATCAAGTTAACTGGAACTTTAGAAGTTGTTAGTTATTACAAAACTATTATGCCCTGAAATTTATTTTCTTAACTCTGAAATTAATTAAATTCTAACACATTGTTGACAATCACGGAAACAACAGCAGTGATACAATAATGGGTTCTCAGATGCCATTGCATTGTTAAAACAAGTGTTGAATGTGGTAAAGATTTACTGACTACACTAATATCTGTTTGCATGATGCATTGTTGACAAAGGCAACCACATGTTGATTCACTCTGAATCTTCTCCTCTGCGCTACAGATCTTCGGATAGTATCCTTATGTATTTACTATTTACTATTCAATGTGTTTCTGTTATGTTTTGTTCATTTATTGCAATGGTCAGTGATCACTGCGAGAGAGATTGCTTCATAAATTTGAGAAACATAATGTTTTTTAGTCAACGCTATACTACCTCGACCTTACTACTTGGGGCGTAACGCAGGCTTACTTTTCTACAAATGAACTTGTTTTATAGTATTAACCCGATTGACGTATAATTTTTAAAGATATACGTTTGTCTGGAAATAGAGATTTAATTTTTAAGGTGAACATAGAACTTCATTTTGAATCAAGTGGCCAAAACATTCATAAATCTTGATAATTTGTCGTGCATTTTTTAATATGAATTAGGTGAACAGGAACTAACGAGATTTCCACGTCAAACTACAGAACGAGTTGTGTTCGTCAAAATAAGCCAATGGGTTAAAGAATGTCTCTATTTTTAATGTTTTCCCCTACATATTTTATTAATATGCTGAATGTATTTCTTCTTATTTCCTGACTTTGTAACACAACTTAAACTGTTTTCTACCAATGAAACTGATGAACCATCCCATGCCAATGAATGTCTGTCCCCCAGCCGGCCATCTTCTCCAACTCGGACCTGTGGGGGCGGCTGGGTCAGCCGGGGGTGGCCATGGGTCTGGCGGCCACGGCCGTGGGCGGCGACGTGCTGCTCGTGGAGGCCAGCAAGATGGAGGGCGACGGCCGGCTGCTGCTCACAGGCCAGCTCGGCAGCGTCATGAAGGAGTCCGCCAAGCTCGCGCTCACCTGGCTGCGGACAGCTACCTTCAGGGTGAGTTCAGAGCCCAAGAGATACACTTTGATGGCTGGAGGTCAATTCGAGTTTTGTCTAAATTGATTATTTACCATTCGATTAAGAAAAATTAATCAATGGTTTGGAAATCTATTGTATCATACTTTTTAAATCGATTCCTTGAAAACTATTTATCCCACAACAAAAATAATACCATATCTTTGTTCAGACACATCTCGACATTCATAATATAACCATTATTTGATAATAAAAGTTGAAGTCACTCCAACTAGAGTAAAAAATTATCATCTTGAGGTAACAGTGCGTATTGACGTTCATGTTAATCGTAACGAGTTCAGTAAAAGTTATAATTACATCGCAAAATAACATAAATTGATGCTTACCTTAGTGTCAACAATGAAATACAATCAGCATATTTCAGTACAGCACATATTCATTTATATTCTTGCGAGAACTAGATGTTTATTCACCAAAAGTATGTTTGACAGATTGCACTTGTTTTGATCATGGCCTTCTGAATGAGGCATTAGGGTCCAATCACGACTATGCTCTATGTCAACGTTAGACACACTCATTGTTCTCGTTTTATAATGTATCGTAAAATCTTTTGCTCTCATTGTATCCTCGGCCATTTAGTGCCCAACCCTTGTTCGAGGTCATTTACAACCTTGTAGCTCTTAGCTCTCTAAGGGTTGTAAAGATTAGTTCCAAAAAAGTGGACCTTGAGTGGGTGAAGAAGTAGACTCATTTGAGGGTCTATTGGCTCTGCGGCATAGCTGATACAGAGAGCTTTCCACAGCTGAGGTATGTTTTGACACTTAGGTTTTTACGATAGGGTCAGGTCCATTGTAAGTGAGAATTATGAGTGTGTCTAGGTATGAAGCGGACTGCACCACAGTTACTTCCCTATTGATGTTGACTTGTCCATGAACCCGGTGTGACGTTTCAGTACGGGCTGGACTTGGACTCGGACTTCCTGTCACACACGGACGTGCACATCCACTTCCCCGCCGGCGCCATCTCCAAGGACGGACCCTCGGCCGGCGTGGCGATCATCACCGTACTGGTGTCGCTCTTCTCCCAGCGCGCCGTAGCCACGGACGTGGCCATGACCGGCGAGATTAGTCTCAAGGGGGCCGTGCTGCCGGTAAATATACCGCCACTATTCATAGCTTGCACGGACTTCTTTTGTTTTATATCAGCGATGCAAAATTATTGAATTTTTTGAGGGCAGACATTTTGTTAGCACTAAACGGTTTAGATTAGAACTTTATTGAGGTAAATCTATGTATTTTTGTAATTGAGTGATTCCTCTTCGTCCTAAAGATTTCTCCGGAGCCTGTACAATTTCCCAGGTACCCATTAACAATAAAATATCCTCAAAAAAGCAGAGAATCACAGCTATTCTGCATACCATCAAGATGGTGGCAGGCAACAATGAGGTGACATCACAAGCAAAGTTGTAAACTATGAATAACATTAGGTCTGTTTGCTTGTTTATACTTTTCACCACTATTGTCCACCCAAATAGTAATAAGCAGCTTACAATATTGTTGCAGTTTTGAACTGCTTTACCATTTTGGTGGAGAAAGTGCTGAAAAGTTGTGACAAGGTTTTGAGATTTAATAGATTTTAATAGTTTTAGAATACTCTACAGAAGTTGCGTCCGCAAGTAGATATTTGCGATAATCTTCTAATAATCTTATGGACGGAATCCAGTAGACTCAGGACACTTGCGGAGATAAATCTGGACCACGGCCTCGTTTATAAGTTTTGTTGTTTTGTTTCACTCTACGTTCCCGGCCCGTCCACGAACTGAAAAATTGAAGTTTCATATTTCGCCAAGCGCCACTTTCCACCCTAGCATTGCACGCCCTACTTGATGAAAATATTACATGTCCACCTGATGAAACAAAGGATGCAGTGTTGCTTTTGTTCGAAATTCAATAGTTTTTTTCTGCATTTTCCGTTTATTCAATTATTTGTTATGTTGATTCGTTTATATTATCATAAAAAGCATCAAATATTGTAGAATGGTTGGGAAATTAAGTGTTGTGTAATTAATTGTGATAATAAAAACTGTAACGACATTAAAAGTACCAAGAGTTTTTGGCAAACTTCACGGGAAACCTAACCTAATAAATTCAATCCGTAGACAAATTGCAGGTAAATTGGTACTATTTCAAGTACCTAAATATGTTTGAATATTTTAAATATTACCTGTTAAAACTTAAATAGTAATTAATATAATATTTATTGCCGAAATTCTCATACATTATTGAAAATCTTGAATTTTCTCCACTGACAGCTGTCTGCATAGAACAAAAGCAACACTGCATACTTTGTTTTATCAGGTGGACATGTAATATTTTCATCAAGTAGGGCATGCAATGCTAGGGTGGAAAGTGGCGCTTGGCAAAATATGAAACTTCAATTTTTCAGTTCGTGGACGGGCCGGGAACGTGCAGTGAAACAAAACAACAAAACTTATAAAGGAGGCCGTGGTCTTGACATTCTTTTGAGCATGAGGCTGATAATCTACAACAATAAGATAACAAGAAACAAAGTTAAATCCACGAATGCTCAAAAGAATGTCCAGACTTATAATAATAATAATAATAATAATTCTTTATTTAGCGCAAGCGCTATCTTTCACAAATCAGTACAATACAAAGATACATAAAGATACACAATAAAGACACAAACCAAAGAATTAACACACTAAAAACATAGAATAATCTAATTAGGATGTCAACATAAATGTTTCCGTCATTATAATTTCTAAAAGTTTGCTTTTAAATATGCTAAGACTCCTCACACTTTTAACATTAAGTGGAAGAGCATTAAAAGAACGAATCCCAAGATAAAATAAAGATTTGGCCGATGATTGTTTATGAACATGGTTTAGAAAAAAATTATTATGCGCTCTCGTGTAATGCTGATGGACATTTTCAACTTTTTCAGTGTTTGTAAAATATGCAGGTAGAAGACCATTTTGAAGTTTGTAAATAAAACACATGCCTTGAAAATACACATAATCCTTAATCCTTAGCCAATTTAGAGATTTTAACATAGTATTTACAGGTGTATATCTACTACATTTCAGAATAATCCTCATGCCTCTATTTTGTAGAATCTGTAGTCTTTCAATATCTGTATTAAATGCCTGATACAATAAAATCATACAAAAGGTAAGGTGTGGTTTAATAATAGTGTTATATATACATAGTTTTGTGGCTACTGTCAGGTGCTGACCTATCCTACTAAGGTAGCTAAGTTTTTTTCTGATTTTGTTCTCTATGTACAGTATATGTTGTTTAAAACTTAGATTTACATCCAACAACATACCTAAGTATTTGAATGATTTAACACATTCCACTAACTCACCATTTAGTACAATATTAACTTCACAATTATCAGTTGTGTTCATATAATGTAGTTTCCCAGTACCAATCATCATTGCCTTACACTTACTATTGTTCAGCTTTAGCATATTAATGCTCAACCAGTCAGTCACTACCTTCAATTCTTCGTTCAATGTATTGTTCAAATCAGTCATATCATTTCCACCATAGAAGATGACTGTATCATCTGCATAGACATTTATCACACATTTATTTAAACAACAATTTATGTCATTAACATACACTGAAAATAAGAATGGTCCTAAGACTGAGCCTTGTGGTACTCCTAGATTTACATCGATAGTGTCTGAGATTTCCCCATCAAATTTAGTTCTTTGAGCTCTCTCATTGAGATAATCATCGAGCCACTGGTACACAGTACCTTGAACACCATACCTATATTGCAATTTCATTAACAACCTTTTCCTATCGATGGTCTCAAAAGCCCTTTTGAAGTCCAGGAAAACTGACAATATTGATAAATTATTATCTCTTAGTTTGTTCCACTCAGAAACCATCCACTGCACCGCTGTTTCACAGGAGTGACCTTTCCGGAATCCAGATTGATTAGTCATAATAAAGTTATTTTTATAAAAATATTCCTCTAACTGAGAGTGTACAACAAGCTCCAGCAGTTTTTCATAAATTGGCAGCATATTTATCGGCCTAAATTGATCAATTAATGTAGTCCCAGCAACTTTAGGGACCGGAATTACAAGTGTTTCTTTCCAACTTTTGGGAAATACGCCTTTACTTAATGATAAATTAATTAAATGAAGTAGTCTATGCTTAATGCTAGGATACCCATCTTTTAACAATCTGACAGAGATTCCATCCAGAGTTCCACCTCCTTTATTTTTTAAATCCATCACTAGCTTATTTAAATCCTGGATTTGAACTTGTTTGAAGTCACACATGATGATATCTTTACTCACTCGGTTGTACTGGTTAAGTTCAACCTGGTCAACTATTCTATTACTAATATTATTTATATCTATTTCCGAAATATTACTTATAATCTCTTCAACACTCTCAGAAAAATATGTATTAAAGTGATTTGCAATGTCTACCTTATCTGATATTATGCTACCATTGCATAAGACAATCTCATCTGCAGTACACTTCTGATTCTTTTCACTTACAAGTTTCTTAAGAGTTTTCCACATACCCTTACTATCTCCTCTTTGTCTGTCAATCTTTTCATAGTAATAATCATATTTTGATTTTCTGAGCATGCTAAGAACTCGATTTCGATACCTTTTAAATTCATCCCAATCACTTTGAAGTCGACTAAGTTTCGCTCTTTTAAAATAATTATTTCTCAACTGCATCTCCTTCCTTATCTCATCAGTTATCCATGGGACCCCTATATTTCCTCTCTTCTTCAAAATGCTTGTAAGATTTTTCTCTTTCGCACTTGTTAGACCTTGAACAAATATTTGAGAGGCTAGGTTTACATCAGTTTCCAACATATCATACTCTTGCTCTTCTAGATCTGCTCTAAACCTAGCTACGTCATAACCTCTCCAGTCAAACAGACTGTACAAATCTACTTCTCTTTCTCGTCTTGCTTCAGTGTTTATGTCAATCATGAACGATTCATGGTCTCCAATACCGGGACCTCCTCCCACTCCAAATGTAACCTTGTCACAATTAGTGATTATGTAGTCTATAAGAGTTTCACTCATTTTCGTTATTCTAGTTGGTTGATTTACAATTTGAGTTAGACCATACGTTTCAATACCACCAATCATGTTTCTAGTGATAGCATTGGGCTTGAGAATATCCATATTAAAGTCACCTACAATCACCGTTGTAGTACCCTTATGCTTGTTCATTATGCTTTCGCACACTACCTCTGTGAAATATTGAATAAATTCTGCATGGTTTGCATTTGGAGAGTGGTACACAGTAAATACAATTATGTTTACTCGTCTAAGCTTGAGTTTGATTCCAAGCACCCAACTCCCACTGGATTCAGCAGAGTTATGAATGACCACAAATTTCAACGATTTTAATATGTATAAAATGACCCCGCCTGTGTGTCGGCTTTGTGAGTCACATCTTACATGTTTATAACCCATGAGGCGTATTTCCTTGTCCAATATGTCTGCTGTGACATGTGATTCAGCTACTGCAATGATGTTATACTTGTATTTAGTCACATAATCTCTTAATTCATCAATGTTACTTACTATGCTTTGTGCATTTATATATAATATATCGTGACCTGGTACTACATTTCCCTCCGCTGATTGTTGAACAATTGAGTGCATTAATTGCTATTGTTTGCTGTCATATTGAATCCTACTTTCCAACATCTCTACCTGCCTCTTGTAGCATTTACAATCCCAATCCAGGGAGCTATGGTCCGTTGGTAAGTTCATGTTTAGCTTTTTGTTTGTTTCTATACAATTGCAGCATTCATAAAAATTATTTTTACAATCTTTAGTGTCATGATCGTACCCACAGTGACCACATTTTCTCTCATTTTTACATTCACCTTGCATGTGAGAGAATCCAGAGCATTTGAAACATCTTTTTACATGAACATGATCCACAACCTTCCCATCGCTCCACCCTAGGTAGAGCCTACCTGCCTGTACTAATCTTGCCCTGGACTCTGGATCTACTTCGAGAACTAATCTGACTTTCTTTACATACCTTTTATCTTTGATTGTTAAGATCCTTTTTACCATAACATTCTCATTTCCCTCCCGAAGATTGTTTTGTTCGATGATTTCACTCACGAGCTTCTCGTCGTCCTCTTGTAAATCTTCATTCCATATATGAATGGCCATTACTCGCGGGTTCCACACTTTCATCTCTTGCACTTTATAAGTCGCGGGCAGATTTTTCTTTGCCTCATTGATCAGTTTCACCCTGGAGGCAGCACTGTCACAGTTTATGATGATACCTTCCGAACTCTTTCTAATGCCTTTTATTCCCACAGCCAGTTTAGCCGGAACAACATTGTTCATCACTAATTCTTTAACCTTCTCGTACTCTTCACCAGGCTCTCCAGTGATGATAACTTCATCATATTTCTTCTTTTTCTTGATCATGTCAGCATAGCTTGTCCTACCCTCCGATGTTTGTAGGTTTTGTCGTTCAGGGGCTGGACCTTCTAGTAGCTTTTCCAAGCGCAAGATTTTCTCTGCTTGTAACCTATTCTCAGCTTCCAGGCTCCTAACTAGTCGTTTAAGAATATTGTTCTCTCTTTTTATCATGTCTTCATCTTCATTGGGTTCCTGATTATCCATGTCCGCTACCGATTTCTGCAGCACTGTTTCAAGCTCACTTGCAATTTCCTTACAACCTTTACCCAGATCCTTTGATATTTCCCGTTCTTCATTTCCTTCACCTTCCAATACACTTGTAAGATTCTCCGCAAGTGTCCAGAGTCTACTAGATTCCGTCCACAAGATTATTAGCACATGGTCTTGTGGTGTTGAGGACTGACATAGCAAATATCTACTTGCAGACGCAACATCTGCAGAGCGTGAGGCTGTTAGGTATCTTGTTGGCTTCAGAGAATCCCACATATTGATTAACGTGGCTCAACCGATCGAACATTCCAAAATATTTTTTTTTTGAAATTACCATCATGAATTACTTTTTTCAACATTTCAACTATATTTAAGTATAAGAGAATCATAAAATGTAATTTAACTTGCAACTCCTGTCTTACAGCGAGGTTTTAATTTATTGCCTTTCGAGATTGAACAAAACTTTAACACGGGAGGTATAGGGAAATCATTTCGTTTTTGGTTTATAACTTTTAAAATAGCACACGTTGGTATTGTTTTTAATTTTTTTCCTAATAGAATGTCCAAATATCTATCAGAAAATAAGATTTTTGATCAAAGTTGGGACAAACTAAAAATTAGATATTCATTTTTGGCCTAAATGTGACACGATTTTACCTGTCTGCCATAAGATAACATGGGGAAGAAAACTCAATTTTTCTCAGAAACTAGACACGAGAAGTGTTTAATTTTTTCAAGGATTGTGTATGGCATGATTATCAATAAGTAGACAAAAAATTATGAAAATCTGAGACCATGCCCGATTGGATGAGCCACCTTAAATTGAATCAGAATCATTCTCATATGATTTAAGCTTGTACTGAGGCAGAGTGTTTTGTGTTGTCAGGTTGGCGGTGTGAAGGCCAAGGTGTTGGCGGCTCATCGGTTCGGCATCCGCAGAATCATCTTGCCCGAGCTCAACGCCAAGGATCTGCTCAAACTGCCCGAGGAAGTCCGCGTAAGTCTCAGTTGGCTCGGTGTGCAGACCGCTGGACATTCCTCTCAGTGTCATTCCATCATTTAAGAAGCTGAGTAGTGAGCGTGACCTTGAAGAGTTTTTTAATCGATTTTTATCAATATCTTTTACCAATGCAATTGTTAATAAATCAAGGTTGTCACTGTTTAATGAAAATAATTTAATTGTTTCGAATGGGTTGTTAGTTTCATTTTGTCCTACAGACGTTTAGTGCCATATTTTTACTAATTTTCATTTACAGGCATTTTCAGGGACAAAATTATAATAATAAACCACTCCAAGCTATGATATTATTCTCATTTAACTGTTCTGAGGACTCGTACATAGCCTTATTTTATTAACAATTAAAAATCTCTTCAAGGTCAAACTCACTACTCAGTCATCTTAACATGCCATCTCATCGTTAGCCTATCTTTTATGTTATGAAATACTTTTTAAAACGACGTGAATACATTTAGATACAGTTTTTCAAAGCTCTGCTAAAATATGAACAGTTACATACTATATATTGCCTTGGCAACAACCAACGACATTCTTTGAATGGCAGTTTAAACTTAACCATACTTCATTCCCCAGGGACCTTTCAGCGCCAGAGGGCAAATGCCACGACAAAAACACCAATAAAACGCTGTATACCCCTCAGAATTAAGGGATTTTCTATACTCCACTATTTGCTATGGGAGAAGGAAAAGGTAGTGACCAAAATATACAAAATAGGCGTGGAAAATAGGAATTCCAAGCAGGTTTTACTGCTGCAAATTCCGTGACGAACGTACTGTAGGTTCCTACTGGTTCGCAATCGCATTGAAAAATTTGCCTTTATTGATTGTTAACAATTATGAACAATAATTAGTTCAGAATGTTGGCCTTTGTCTAATTGTCAAGCCCTTGTATCGAACTATTAGTGGATAAGTGTCTGTATGTACAGTATGCCAAAACATGTATAGAAACACGGCAGGTGTTCCAGTTTGATTCTCCGTAACGTCTCTTGTGTTTTGTCTAGAATGACATCAGCTTCATCCTCGTGTCTCACGTGGACGAAGTGATCCAAGCCGCATTCGACGGCGGCTTTCCTCTGCACGGGGAGATGGATGACGAGGACGCAATGCCCAGGTCGCTCAGCAAGCTGTAACATCGCGCGGAATACCACATCGATTCTCGCTCAATTCAACTCGATCGTTTATAAACCTGTACCTCGGCGGTAGAAGGCCGGTTCTTGGGGTGAGCTCATAAACAGTAATTCTGTCTTCATCCAATCATATTTGTAATGGACATGAGTCATTGTGTAAGAGAATACTTCATTATAACTGTATTTGTTGACATCAGTCAAAAGGCATTGATAGAGCTTGATTACATCATTCCAAAAGTGTATATGCACAATGGGAAAAATTTACTTCTGGCCTTCTACTTCTGAGGTACACAAAATGTATTCTCAGTCAGGGTTGCCATCTGTCCCGAATTTACTGGGGCTGTTGAGGATTTTTCTTTGTTCTATATAGTCTTTCAATTATTCAGGGACAGAAATAATCCCGGAATCCCGACTTGAAATTGAAAACGTACCAACTACCAATGTACGTAAAGTCTTAAGAAGCTTTTCTGTTAATTTTTCAAGATTTTTCAAGAATTGACAATGTGTTTCAAAAATGTTGTCATCGATATTGGTATATTTTACAGTGACAAAAGGACTGTGATATATGTAGCGATCTGGAAACCTTCCTTGAGAGTAAACTGGGATATACGTGCTCCCTGACCAATGGGATTGTCCCGGATTTCACGTATATGACGGTGGCAACCCGTTCTCAGACGTGACATCCCTGATCTAGATGTCTGCAAAACTGCAAACCATTCTCTTACCAATTTGTCAAATTATGTTTGAATTTGAATTTAATTTAGTTAAATCTAGGACTTACATAAAGGGTTTTTGATTTTCCTTATAAATCCTCACAGCTAAAATGTGTAGCTTGTGTTTATGTTGTGTTGTTGTTTTTAAATCTCAGTTTTATCTGTGACAATTTGTATTTAATTATTGAATTGCTAAAAAAACATTAATCATGTTCATGGCTATTTTTTTTTACCTCAACACATTTTAGTTGAATTTATGAAGATGTTTTGAAGAAAATGTTTTCCAAAAATCAAGTCACCATTTTCAGTAGTAGTTAAAGTTCGTTCACGATAAGAATTTCACTGACGTTTTAGTCGATCACGTCGTTCATTGGTCAGTCACTTGAACACTGCCCTGTCAATGGCAAGACTTTCTTCTTTGTATTATTGAAATTGTATAAATTATGTCAAATACACTATTTTTATTATTAGAAAATATTAGAAAAATTCAATCAAATTGATTTATTTCCATCTACAGTCGTATTATACATAGTTTTGGATTATTCTATTGATATTTTCATATGTAGGTATACAATTGTTCATTTGACTACAGTAGTATCTACACGGCCGCCATTACGGCTTGCAATTCTAATCGTGAATGAACTTTAGTCTTTATTTTATTAATATTCGTATATTGGTTTATTTTCATACCACATTGTATTTGGTACCTCGGGAGTTTTGTACTATAAAATGGTTTTGGTACACAATCGTTAGTGTGTTGTACTTATGTCGTAGCGTAGACGCTGTTACCAATGAGATGATTACCATAGCATACTCGTGGCTGATGTCTAGCCATGTACATTCCAGTCCAGGGTTGATGGGGTTAACTATGTCTTAAACTATACTTGTGATCGGGGAATTAGCAATACAGTGTGAATGTAGGTATACTATTTTTGTAAGGCTGCAGTATGTAAACTATGTTAACAAACTAATAATAAAGATTGTTGAATGCAAGGATAAGTTTACGTGTTTTTGTTCTCTCTTCGACACTCTTTTCATTCGGGACTTTCTCTGTCCAATATTTATCAAAGTCAGAATGCTGGTACTTAAAGCCGTGGTTGATCCCAGGTGTATCCAAGTTTTAACAATCGGAAGCAAAAGCTTTTGTTCACTGCGCTCTTGTCAAAGAAAGGGTTCTTCATCTTATATTTCTTGAAGTCAAACTGATTAAAAGAGCTGTACATATTCAGATGTTCATCATTTTAGAATTGATTAAAGAAAATAGAATTGCACAATTTTGGCCACTTCCAGTTCTGGCCTCCTTTTGCCTACTTCCACCTTGGGCCACTATTTCTACTTTTAGTGGTAGCAATTGGTGGGTATGATTCACTTTTTTATCTTGATTGTACAGCATTCACTACAGCACAATACCTGCCTATTATTATTATTTTGAGCTACATGAAGGCTAAGTTGGGAGCTTGGTCAGTGACAGGCAAAGATGAACTCAGTTGAGCATTGCCAGGTATAGGGCGGCCCATGCTAGAGCGGGTTCATCTTTGCCTGTCCTCAACTGTACCTTCAGTTTCTTCTGTTTGTATGTCAGGCATAAGTAGGTTAATTTTTTTTTTAAATAAATAGAGTGTCGTACAGTTTTTATTTTGTTCAATAGTTGCAGTAAAATGTCAAGAAATGATATAAGCATGAACAGATAAATCGTTTACAATAAACGAAAGTGGAAAAAACATTTCAAAAGTTTACCAGTTTTCAAGTTATTTGAGTAATACCTACAATAATATTGATCAAAGTAATGTATCATCAGTCATCACTAATCAACCATTACAAAAATTTTAAATGATTTTCGATTGGATATGGCCGGTACTATTTTATTTTGGTATAAACGTTCTTAAATAATCGATCAATCGAAGAAGAAAGAAGTTGTGAAGATTATTGCTGTTTTTATATTTTTCCGATCAATCTATTTAAATGTTAGTGTAAAGTGTGGTATTTCACCCCAAGAGACGACAGAAAGAAGTGGACGACTTAAGATATACGTATTTAAAATTACATCAAATTGACAGCGGTTTGCTTCCGACAAGAAGGGAAACAAGCAGGAGGTTCATAAACCCCATAACCATTTCAAAACTGAAACCATTTGAGATCATTGGCCGTTAAATGATTTCATACCGAAATGTTTTCCTTTTCTGTATAAAATAGGAGCCAGTCTCGAATTTGTCAGCAATTGAGCATAACGGCCAAAGCACTGTTCAGGAATTAAAGTGACAAAATCATGCTCCTAGTCAATTATTGGATGTTATTGATATTTTTAAAATCGATTAAGTAACCCACTAATTATTGTAATCAATAACATTTCAAAACTCATTTCTCGCTCAATGATTCTAGGCAATCACCTTGCAATCACCTTACAATCAACCTTGCTTGTATAACCATATTATAATGATATGATATAATCATTATTTCAGCAGCACATTTGTACTGTTAATGTATTTTGTTGAAAGAACTGGGCAAATGTTTGCTGTGGAAAGTTGTGAATTGAGAGAAATCTGGTACTTTCGTTTTGAACATGTCATCTGCAACTATAATCGGAACAATTACGTTCCTTGTAACCAACAATTCAATCATTCATTTATGTAAGATGCCTAGTTTTTCATACTTCATTATCATAGTCCTTGGTCGTACCGAAGAATTCTTCATAGTCCTTCGTCGTTCCGATAAAATCTTCATAGTCTCTCGTCGTTCCAAAGAATTCTTCGTAATCTTTAGTCGTTCCAAAGAATTCCTCGTAGTCTTTGGTTGTGCCAATGTATTCTTCGTTCCAGTTGCGCTCGGTGGTTGTAAGAGTGGCCGGCGTTGTGTCGGATTCCGTTACTTTCGTGTGGGAACGACATGGAGTGTACAAGATCTCAATGTCGTCCAACGCGATCGTTCCTTCCGTTGTTCGATCGCTGAAACTTGACTCGAAGATCAGCTGGAACGAATAAGTAAAACTGTTAATCATACATTTTAATATAAAGTGACGTTCGCATACAGTGGTTTTTTAATTTGAGGAAATGCTTTTTTTAACCATTCCGAGTCTGTTTTTCTGTGCCTCATTCTTCTTTCATTCATCATTTTTCTTGTGATATTTTTTTAATGCATGCTGCAAAAATTATCTAAAGTTGTCCCCAACCGATCTGTGGATTGGGATTTTCTTGAAAAGCCGGTATTTTACGAACCCCTTGGCGAGCTCAACCCAAGAGAAGGCTCGGCATAACAATGGGGCATGGTGCGCACGCAGGTATAGTAGGGGACGGGAAAAGTAAAATGACTCTTTTCCAATCCACAGATCGGATGCGGACGACTTTAGTACAGGGTTGGGATTTGACATAATTCCTAAATTAATGTCAAAGTCAACATTGTAATGATTGAGACTGACCTTGAAAGGCTTGGTAACGTAAAGCGGCACCTCCACATGCTGCCAACTGGCGGTGTTATTCGTGTCCTGCCAGAGCTCGTAGGTTGTCCTCGGGTCGGGCAGAGCTTGGGTCACCTTCGTCAAGTAGGCTTGCGACAACTGACGAGGAAGATGACAGAGTTTCATTAATATCAACTAATGAAGAGGCGGTCAGAGGAAAAGCAACAAAGTGACATCAAATTGAGAAATTGAGTTCCATAGTTGAGAGTAGATTATAGTTGGGAGGAAAAATAACACTACTTCCAAAGTGATTTTTCAAGAAATGCTTACAGTAAAAGAAAAGCGAATTACCTCAGTGTTTTTAGGGTAGTGTAAAACCTTGTCTGAAGCGGATGGGCGTGAGTTTTATCTCTGTCTAATTTAGGTTCAATTTCAATTGAAATGAATACCCGTGGCAATTTTGTAATAAACTCCAACAATAACGAGGAAATATGTAAAATTCAATTTATTTCCATTTGTGGAAAATATCACTTGCTTGCCTTTACCTCAGACCTCCTCGAATATAAAAAATATTGTCATAGCGTCTTACATATTTTCATAAATTTATCACAAAAGAGAATAACACAAATTGTTCCGAGACGAACAAAACATAATGAAAGTACTTGACCTTGAGAACTGCCGGCTTGTCTGCTTGTATGAGATGCCAGAAGCGGACGCATCCCAGCGGCCCCCGCTTGTCCGCTGCATCTAGAGCGTGATGGCTGACTGACATGAAGAAGCCGGGGTTGCTCCTGCTGCCCTCGAAGCTGCTGTATACATAGCCGTCTGGTGCAGGGAAAACATGCAACGTTATGAGTTGAGCGAGCCTTAGTATTGCATGCAAATTGATATGCGTTTGAAAGTATCTGCTCTACAGGCCGTGGAAAGAGCTGAAATGAAATGCGTCCGAGAAACAGTGATAAAATATCAATATCACACATTTCCTTCAAATATCTCCAAACACCCATAAAATGTTTGTAAAATGTTTTAACTTTTGAAGGTAGGTAATGTCAAATTAATATGAAAATTTGCAAAAATAGGTAGGTACCTACCTAAAATGTTGGTCCCATCCCCCCCAAAAAAAAATCCAAAATGTTGGATGATCATGCTTACTTTCAAATTGCTTGGTCAAACGGTTCCAGTTTTAATTTTAAAAAATCACAGGATCCTGTTCAAAACTATACCCGAAAGAGCTTAGATTACATTAGTATGAGTGCACAATTATAGATTGATTGGTTGAATAGCTTGACCAGGGCACTGCTGACCCAGGTCAAACAAAAAACACACACAGAGAAAGTGTCATAAACCGGGGTGACGCTCAAATATGTTGGAAAAGTAATACATGGTTGGTAATATCAACAATATATTCATTTGGGGTATTTGATCGGATGAGCCGCCTTAAAGTACGGTGGGAAATCAACTCACCGGTTTTATTGACGCTCCTCCAGTTCCAGACGGGCCAAGCGCCATTGGTGTATCCGCAGGTGTTGGCGTTGAAGTTGCATTTCACGTCCTGCGGGAAGCCGGCGATCGCTTTGCTGCCTGCAACATTCATTGCATCGTCAACCGGCAACATCTACTAGACAAGTGATTTAACTATGTCAGGGGCCTTACGCCATTGACATCCGCGCTATGGGATTCGGTAATGTGCACCACTGAATGCTTTCCTGGCTTTATTTAGACATTATCATTACTCTGTTTGCGATTAGATCATGTAATACCATTGACGTACACTGGGGGTGAGGACATGCGACTGGCCAGTCATCTGTCGTCGATGTCTAGTGACAAACGGAACCGCCCCGTTCTTACTTACAGACCAAGGTCAAATTCTTCACTCGTCCGGCTGAGATCGTCTTACATTTGGAAAGATTGCACGGAAAGCTGACGCAGCACAACAATAAGCTTAATTTAGGCCTATGCTATAAATATGAAGGCATATTGTAGCATTGAACAAAATTAATAATAACGTCTTTATATTGCCAGAATCGTCGTTTGTAGTGCGGCCTCAGACATCTGCGGAAGCATTCAGTGCTGCAGCTATAGCAGTCACGAGTCCCATACTGAGCGGTAGTCAATGGTAATACCTACCGTCCGTCCCATCCTAACATGGCAGTAGAATCAGATTGTTTTACTTACATAACATTTAAAGTATATTTCCAATTTTGCTTTTGTGCTTATTCGTTGTTCAACTTGAATAAGAAGGACAGTTTTAAGTGCGGCAGGAGTTACTGGTCATCTGTCTCTACGCAAGAGCGAGCTTCGTCATGCTTTGTCAGCACACATTGACGACAGACATGTGAATCCCAAACAAATAAGCATTTCCCAATGGCTAAACAGTGGCTCTTTGCCTAATTGTGTAACTGGAACGTACTTGAGCAAGAGTAGAGCTTCTGCAGACGTCGGACATCGCTGTCGCTCAGCTGGTCTTTCTTCCATATCGGCCCGATGGTCACGCCCGACATCCTCGGCCGAATGGTCTCGGACAGACCGTCCTGGACAAACACATCCACGTCAAACTCAATGCAGACATTTCACATACATTTCAATAGACCACAACGAAAGCGTCAAGTAAACTAGACCTCGCTGTTCCTCAATGTTCTTGGTAGCAGATTTAGACATTTAGTCCATAAATGTACAATGAATGAGTAATGTTTTGTTGTTACGTTTACACTCAATCGAAACCTTATGCTTGTTAAATGGCCACTATCAGCTTGTATTTCCATTTTCCAATAACTTAATAAGCATAAAATATAATGTCAAAACCGAACTCGTCATTTCCGGGAATGGTTCACACGTCAAGATATCCATCACACACTCGACCTTGAGGTAGCGATAGCGCAGACACGTTTTACTTAGTTCATGTAGGAGCGCTTTCCGTTGTGCTCCATTGAACGATGAGTGATTGACTGATTGTATAATCTTTTGACATCGTTTTGAGTTCGATATGAAGTTTTCGACAAGGTTGGAGAGCTCTAAATGTTGAGTTGGTAATATTCCACAGAAGTTGTCAACAGCCCAATCTGAATACACCATTGGAAAATAAAATATATTTCACTGTCAAAAAAATCAAATTTTATGTACAATTTTGACATATCATATTATATTACAAACTCTCCATTTTGGTATAGAACACATTATTTTTTTTATTTTTTTAAATGATTGTTTGACTTTTTTTATAATTTAGTTAGGTACACTTTTTGATTAATTTCAAAATTTTAAATTAAAAAAAAATTGATTGATTTTATTTTTATTTTTACGTTTGATATTTGATTGATCTTGTGATTTTTGTACATTTATCCTGACTCTTCTACGATGTTATTTGATTTTTAGAGGGGCTTGATATGAGTAATGTTTTCCAAAGTGTGCCTACACGGATATCTTGTAGCCGTCCACCCTCAACATTATCATCATGTGTGTAAGCAAGTCCACTCCCAACACTTGCCTTGGAGAACGCGTACTCGTCGTACATCATCACTGACTTGTAGTCGAATGTTTCGCCCAGAATGTCCACCTCGCCTCGATCTTGCTTGTTGAACGCCGTCGAGAAGCCCTGGAACATCAACGTAGAGGTCAGAGAGACCGAAAACAACACGCTCGATCAAGAAGTTACAAGTTCCTCAATTGGTCTTGATTATTCACATTTAGTTTGGTTTTCCAGATATCTGATGGTGTTTTACAACAATGGGTTACAACAAGAATACACATCTGGAAGATCATAGACCCTTACCTAATATCGCTTTATTTCAGTAGCACCGTGTTACTGTAGCACAACTTTTGTTTTAAAAGTTTTAGCCATAAGAATTAACATTGTCGCCATGGCAACCTAGCCGATCGTGCTACAGTAACACAGTGCTACTGAAATATTGGCGATATTAGGTAGGTAAGAATCCAGGTCATCCAGATCATTTCTGAAACGTTTGACCGATTGTAACATGTAAACTGAGGGAGGGCGGCCGCCCGAGGTCAACCGGTCATACAACCCCTCACGCGCTCGAGCAGGGGCTCGGGAGTGGTTGACCGGCCAGCGACGGAACTGGTTGTGTTGTGTGTTGTTAGAGAGACGTTTCTAGAAGCCGACGCAGGCAACTGATTTTTGTACAGAGAAAGAGTGTTGATCATTATTATTTGTCGGACTGTCTTACGACGACTTGTGCTGTGGGATTAAGAGTTATTAAAAGTATTGTTCAAGTGTGATTGTGTTCAAGGTGTTTTGTTTACGAGCTTCGTGCTTCCTCGGACCCCAGAAGCACGTGGCGCCCATCCCCGTCCGCCAGCGTTCCCCCACCCACCCCATTCCACCGTTAAGAAGGGGCAAACGTTATAACTGGCGCCCGACGTGGGACCGAAATTTTGAAAATGGATTACACACGACTGACGCGTGACGAGATCGAGTATGAGTTGAAGATACGCGGACTAGGCGAGGGACTGACCACCGTTGCCGAAATGAAAACCGTCCTCGCCCAGGCCCTCAAGACCGAGAAGGAGGGGAAGAGCACCTGCCCGCAAGAAACCACTCTGGATCCGGAAGAGGAGCTTGAAACGTGCAAGATGAAAATAGCGGACCTGAATACAGCGATTACCAACTACAGCGGTTCGTCCAAGGCGGATTCGGAGTACAAACGAATAGAAACACGTTTGGGACACATCTTGCGCCGGCTCGGAAGGGTGAGTGCACTCATCGCGGACGTGTGTACAAGACGAACGGAGCTGATACAGGAAGCAGCCAAGTGCGGGGACAAGCTTAAGGAAAAACTGCTTTCAGACCCGTTAGCTATATTGGCGGCCAATAAAACTTTGTCAGATGCCTTGGCTAAGTTAGCAACCGGCGAGACCAGTGCCAGGAAAAAGTATGTTCCAGCCAGAGACTGGGGAGTTACCTTTACGGGGGACGGCCGTGGGTTGAGTGTAAGCGCCTTCCTGGAACGCATCGAAGAATTATGTGAGTCCAGACTACGATCGAAGGAAGACTTACTAGTGGAAGCAATGGATTTATTCGACGGCTCAGCATTAGTATGGTACCGATCCATTAGGCGGCAGCTCGGCTCCTGGGAAGACCTCACGCAAAAACTACGAGAAGAGTTCCTATCACCCGACTATGACGAGGAGTTACTCGACGAAATTAAGAAGCGAACTCAAGGACCGGAGGAAACCATTGGAATCTACGTCGCCTTCATGAGGAACTACATGGCGCGGCTGCAGACACCTTTGGCCGAATCCGTCCAGCTAAGTATAATTCGGAAAAACTTAGACCCGTTTTATGTGGACAGGTTAAGTTTGCAGCAGATCGAGTCCGTGGCCGACCTTCTTAGCCTGGGACGGAAGCTGGAGTACAGCCGGCAACGGGTACGCAAATTTCAGCATCCCGTGCAGCAGAAGGATTCTATCGAACCTGACCTGGCCTACCATGGACGCCGAAGACTGCCAGATCGTCCAGGCCCGAACGTCGGTGCGGTGCAGGAAGAGAATCTAGCGGACGTCTCCACAGCGACCTCGAGAGGCAGCAGAGGGCCATGTTGGAACTGTCAAGGTACCGACCACACCTATCGCGATTGTTTGGCAAAAAGGTCAGTGTTCTGTTATGGTTGTGGTGCAGCAAACGTTTTGAAGCCAAATTGTATCCCTTGCCGTGAACGTGCGGGAAAAGCAGCAGCGGGTCGAGTGTAGGGCGGACTCCTCCTGCAAAGCTGATATGTTCGCCTCCTAACGAAGAGTGGTGTGACTGGTTAGACGTGGTAGCCAATCATAGTCTTCGAGCCAAGCTGGACCATATCCTGGCATCGGCAGGGAATGATAGTCGGCCTAGCCTGAAGGTACACGTGTTGGGGATAGCAATGCAGGGTCTTCTGGATTCCGGAGCATCAAGAACGATTCTTGGTCGGGGCGGCTGGGAGAAGATCAAAGCACTTCATCCTCCTCTTCGGAAAATGGAAGCAGGTATGGTGCGCGTTGCTGATGGACGTTCTTGTCAAGTGTTAGGAGAGGCTGATCTGCCGATTGAATTAGATGGGAGAGTAAAAGTTTTACCAATTTTGGTAGTCCCATTACTGGAGCGTGCCTTATACTTAGGGATCGACTTTTGGAAGACAATGAGGTTTGTCCCCGATGTAGCGCAGGGTACCTGGACCTTTAGTGATAGTGGAGAAATACCCCGGGTAGCCGAGTGTACTCAAATCAAGGACAGACTCTCACCCAAGGAAAGAATTCAGTTGGAGAAGATGGTGACAGATTTGATGGCTCTCCCACAGGATAAGCTAGGGGTAACAGGTTTAGTGCATCATAAGATCGATACAGGAGATGCGGCTCCCATCAAACAACGGTACTACCCTTATTCACCGGTCATACAGAAGCAGATTAATAAGGAACTCGACGAAATGTTAAGGGACGGAGTAGTCGAACCTTCAACCAGTGCATGGAGTTCACCTATTATGCTAGTAGAGAAACCAGATTCCAAGGCCTTTAGGGTATGCATAGACTTCAGAAGAGTGAATGCAGTGACCAAACGTGACGCATATCCTTTGCCGTACGTGTCAGCTATCTTGGACCGGTTAAGGAATGCAACGTACATGTCCTCCCTAGACCTGAAAACGGCGTATTGGCAAGTGCCCCTGGAAGAAGAGAGCAAGGAAAAGACGGCATTTGCAGTGGCGGGCCGGGGTCTTTTCCAATTCCGGCGGATGCCCTTCGGGTTGCATAATTCTCCAGCAACGTGGCAACGTTTAATAGACCGAGTATTAGGCCCAGAACTAGATCCCCACGTATTTGTGTATCTAGATGACGTGATAATTGTTACTCCTACTTTTGAAGCACACTTCGAGGTTCTACAGAAGGTGTTGCAGAAGTTGAAGGCGGCGGGCCTGACATTAAATAAGGACAAATGTCAATTTGGCCGTTCAGAGTTGAAGTACCTTGGGTACATGGTTGATGAGGGGGGTTTACGCGTGAACACTGAAAAGGTTACGGCGATGATTAACTACCCGACGCCCAAGAATGTTACTGAAGTTAGACGTTTCATTGGACTGGCAAGTTGGTACCGACGTTTCGTACCAGATTTCGCCACGAAAATGGTACCACTGAATGAGTTGACTAAAGGGGTGCGAAAGGGCCAAAGAAATCCGCCCTGGAAGTGGGAGGAAAAGCATGATCTGGCTTTTCGACAAATCAAGAGCCATTTAGTAGAAGCTCCCCTCCTCACCTGTCCCGACTTCAACCGGCCATTTCTGATACAAACTGACGCTTCAGAAGTGGGTCTGGGAGCAGTTATCTCACAAGAGTTTGAAGATGGAGAAAAGGTCATTGCGTATGCCAGCCGGTCATTGACAAAGAGTGAACGGGTCTACACCACCACGGAATTGGAGTGCTTAGCGGTGGTCTGGGCAGTGGAGAAATTTAGACCGTATGTGGAAGGCTCTCCATTCACAGTCATCACGGACCATCATTCCTTAATCTGGCTACATAACCTCAAAGACCCGAGAGGACGGCTCGCTCGTTGGGCGATAAGGCTGCAACAGTACTCGTTCGAAATTCTGCATAGACCCGGGAGGAACCATGCTGTACCGGATGCCTTGTCGAGATCCGTGGGACTTCTGGAGTCTATTGAAATCACCAAGGACGACCATGATGACTGGTATACGGCCCAACTCAAGAAAGTAATGGATTATCCTCAAAATTATCCGAACTGGAAGGCTGAAGATGATAAGTTGTGGAAGCGTTTACTACGAAGAAAAAAACAGTTCCTACTAACTCCAGAAGACGAAGGCTGGAGGATGGTAGTTCCGAGATCACTGCGGAAAAGTCTTCTAGTAGAATACCATGATCAGCCGACAGCCGGGCATCTGGGAACCTTTAAGACTATCAAGAGGATATCCGAAACGTACTACTGGCCAGGCATGGCCGCCGACATCAGTCGTTATGTCCAGAAGTGCAAGGTCTGCCAATCCCTCAAGCCTGTGCAACAACTACCAGCGGGGTTGATGGGAAGCCAACGGGAAGTCACCAATCCTTGGCAAATGATCTCCACAGATCTGATGGGCCCTTTCCCGCTTTCCTCTAAACAAAACCGGTTCCTGTTAGTGATTGCCGACTGTTTCACCAAATATACCTTACTCTTCCCGTTACGAACTGCAACTGCAGAGAAGATAGCCCAAATCATGGAGCATGAAGTGTTTCTCGTGTATGGAGCTCCCCAATATGTGATCTGCGACAACGGAACTCAGTACACCAGTAAACAGTTTGTGGATAAAGTTACCGGCTATGGGGGGAAAATCCTTTACAACCCAAATTACCACCCGCAAGCGAACCCGACAGAGAGAATCAATCGCGTCCTGAAGACGATGATAGCGTCGTACGTGAAGGATAACCATCGGAGTTGGGACAAGAATTTACCACAGTTGAGGCACGCCATCTGTACGGCGACACACGAAGCGACGGGTTTCACACCCGCTTTTCTCAACTTTGGCCGAGAACTCTTCTTGTCCGGGACGTCGTACCGCAAGTTGGAAGAAGATGGTTACGCTCCGAGGATGGGTCCACGTGAACCTCGGGCCAAGCTATTAAAGGAACTTCCCGCACTCTACGCCGAGGTTACTGATAGACTCCAAAGAGCCCACGAGAAGAACAGCCGGATCTACAACCTCCGTCGCCGTCCACTGCAATTTCAACCAGGAGATGTTGTTTGGAGAAAGACTTTTCCCCAATCAGATGCCGCGCGCTACTTCACGGCGAAGTTAGCACCGAAGTATACGCGGTGCTTCATCCACAAGCGGGTGTCCAACCTCGTCTACGAGCTGCGGGAGGAAGATGGGCGAGTACTTCCAACCAGGTGGCACGTACAAGATCTCAAGCCGGATGCGACGCCCGAAGCAGAAGATAATTTATAAAATAAATTCTTAAAAGAGGAAAAGGTGGAGTTTGTAACATGTAAACTGAGGGAGGGCGGCCGCCCGAGGTCAACCGGTCATACAACCCCTCACGCGCTCGAGCAGGGGCTCGGGAGTGGTTGACCGGCCAGCGACGGAACTGGTTGTGTTGTGTGTTGTTAGAGAGACGTTTCTAGAAGCCGACGCAGGCAACTGATTTTTGTACAGAGAAAGAGTGTTGATCATTATTATTTGTCGGACTGTCTTACGACGACTTGTGCTGTGGGATTAAGAGTTATTAAAAGTATTGTTCAAGTGTGATTGTGTTCAAGGTGTTTTGTTTACGAGCTTCGTGCTTCCTCGGACCCCAGAAGCACGTGGCGCCCATCCCCGTCCGCCAGCGTTCCCCCACCCACCCCATTCCACCGTTAAGAAGGGGCAAACGTTATACGATCAACTTCAAATTTTGCATGGTCAACAGGACGAACAATTTAGATGTATTTGTAATTTTCCAGACTAATATGTCATTAAATTCAAAAGTTTATTGATTTACTGCTATTTTTGGGGTGTGTTGATATGTGTGTCAAATTTCTTGAAGAAAACTTTCGATATTTTATCACTGCTTCTTTCACACTTTTGTTGAGGCTCTTTACAAATTCTGTAGAGCATAAACTTGCAAACGTATATGAATTCGCATGCAATACGAAGGGCACTCATCAACGTACAGAGCGGTTTCCTAGAGATATAGGTTTACGTTTTTATCTAGGACAAATTGGACTTTCCATTAACTAGGATACAATGAGCAATCATTCATTGTATGAGAGTTAAGCTGATCACTTTCTTGTCAAGCTACCTGACCCTTGAATGACTCCCTTAGCCTCACAATGTGCCAATACTATTGATGTTGAGATGCGGCAAACCTGGTACTTAAACACAAAATATTTGCTAGATTTAAAATCAGAATCAAACGTGTCCTAAGATCTGTCGATAATATACTAGATATTCGTACCGAGATGATGTTCTTCCAGTATATGTCAATGAACTGATCTCTGTCGGGCCGGTTCATCTCGTGCCAGAAGCCGATGGAGTGTCCGAGCTCGTGGATCACGATGCCGAGATACCAGCAGCGTTGTCCTAGCGACAGCAGCTGTCTGCCACCGTGCATGCCAACAGGCGACCAACACGCGCCACTAGCCAAGCAAGGTCTTGTTGTAATTCACATGATATGCAACGAAATACACATTTCTAGAAGACTTTCACCCCTTTCACCATTAGTCCGGGCGGGATGTGCAAGAAAACGGCCCGATTGTGCATTTTGGTATAAAAGCACAAAATTTTTACCACACATACTAGATACCCAACCATTCATTAAAAGACCGGGAGGCATCTCAGATATTGCCCATGTCTCCCGTGGCAGCCATTTTAAAAAATGGCGAATATTTGATGTATTGTGCTAAATACGACGGTAATACGGCATGCAAAAACATCTTTCCTACTAATTCGATCATGGGGAATTCGAATATAACATCAGAATTATCCATTTGCTCACCGCTTACCCGTGGCGGCCATTTTTAACAGTGGCGACCATATTTGATATGACGGCCAAGCGATGTGGGCAACGTGACATGCGACACCATCTTTCCCACTAAATCGACCATGGAGAACTCGAATACGACATAAAAATACTCGATTTGTTTACTGGTCACCCGTGGCGGCCATTTTAAGAAATGGCGCCCACTTAAAAATGTCACATGCATCTAAAATTGTCATGCGACACCATCTTTCCAACTAATTCGACCATGGAGAATTCGAATATGAAATCGAAATACTCAATTTGCTTACTGGTAACCCGTGGCAGCCATTTTAAAAACATGGCACCACATAAAAACATATAAATCTAAAATTGTCATGCGACACCAATTTTCCTATTAAATCGGTCATGGGGAACTCGAATATGTCATCAAAATTTTCGATATACTTACTGGTCACCCGTAGCGGGCATTATTTAAACATGGCAGCTATTCATAAAATAAGATATTTGATAGTAAAGTCCGTAGTATGTCACGTGACTTCATCCATGGTACAAAATTGAAACTGGTATTAGAGAATACTGTTGGCTCATTATATCAATCATTTGGCCAATATAATTTTTCCTACTTCCGTGAAGAGCCATCGTGGATAACAACATTGTCTTGGGCTGGGCTGCGGAATATACGTACGAGGGCTGTAGCGAAAGTATGCAACTTTGGCCATAACTTTGCTATTAATTGAAACACATCGTTCAAATTGCTCATGGTGATTGAGTAACACTTCGTCTATACAACACTCTCTGAGTCACAAGAGATGCGATTGCACTCCAAAAATATTCGGGTTAAAATGCTACCTTGACGCTGTGGTGGGGCTTAAGGGGTCAACTCACATTACGAGTTGAGTGCAGTTCAGGGTCGACCTAGTCCCATGCCCTCCTCAAATTCGCGGACCCCTCGGGCCGGCCTCCCCTCCTCGAGATGGTGATCCCCCTGAAATCGGGTCTCACCGGCCCGAAGTCTCCCTCTCCCAGGTCTGTCACCATTCTGAACTGGCTTTCCCACCAGTTGCAGACTCCCCAAAATCGGGTCCGCTAGATCGACCCCTCCCCATGTCCTTCACTTATTAACAACTAAGCTTAAAATAAAAAAATAATGTGCGCAAAATGACCTAGTTGTCCACGCGCCGTTTAACCATTTTAATCTAATTTAATTTATGTGGGGATTACCGTTTATTACCCTCTTCTTCACAGCCAATGCTATGAGAGCGTACTCAAATCGTGTCCCATATTATTGACCTTAGTAAAACTGAATGGTAGAAGTTGAAAGGTGTAAGATTCTGGATGTTACATGGATGATGGGAACACATTGACTGGCCCAATCTGCCGAATGCCTGTCTTATTGCCAAAAAGCAGCACATAGGCAGATGCAGGGTTGGAGTGTAGGGTTCAAAGATCACGCAATCACATCTCTTGTGACTCAGAGAATGTTGAGTCATACCATTGTATAGACGAAGTGTTACTCAATCACCACGAGCAATTTGAACGATGTGTTTCAATTAATAGCAATGTTATGGCCAAAGTTGCATACTTTCGGTACAGCCCTCGTACGTATATTCCGCAGCCCAGCCCAAGACAATGTTGTTATCCACGATTGCTCTTCACGGAGGTAGGAAAAATTATATTGGCCAAATGATTGATATAATGAGCCAATAGTATACTCTAATACCAGTTTCAATTTTGTACCATGGATGAAGTCACGTGACATACTACGGACTTTTCTATCAAATATCTTATTTTATGAATAGCTGCCATGTTTAAATAATGCCCGCTACGGGTGACCAGTAAGTAAATCGAAAACTTTGATGACATATTCGAGTTCCCCATGACCGATTGGTGTCGCATGACAATTTTAGATTTATATGTTTTTTTATGTGGTGCCATTTTTTTTAAATGGCTGCCACGGGTTACCAGTAAGCAAATTGAGTATTTCGATTTCATATTCGAATTCTCCATGGTCGAATTAGTTGGAAAGATGGTGTCGCATGACAATTTTAGATTCATGTGACATTTGTAAGTGGGCGCCATTTCTTAAAATGGCTGCCACGGGTGACCAGTAAACAAATCGATTATTTTTATGTCATATTCGAGTTCTCCATGGTCGATTTAGTGGGAAGATGGTGTCGCATGTCACGTTGCTTACATTGCTTGGCCGTCATATCAAATATGGTCGCCACTGTTAAAAATGGCCGCCACGGGTAAGCGTTGAGCAAATGGAGAATTCTGATGTTATATTCGAGTTCCCCATGATCGAATTAGTAGGAAAGATGTTTTTGCATGCCGTATTACCGTCGTATTTAGCACAATACATCAAATATTCCCAATTTTTTAAAATGGCTGCCACGGGAGACATGGGCAATATCTGAGATGCCTCCCGGTCTTTTAATGAATGGTTGGGTATCTAGTATGTGTGGTAAAAATTTTGTGCTTTTATACCAAAATGCACAATCATTTCACATCCCGCCCGGACTACATGGCATCACAATTTTATATGTAAAACTGTGTTTTTTATCAGAAAAACATCGAAATAAGCAGTGCATCATTGTAGATTGGTAAAACATCCTCGAACATTTATGTACTCAACAAAACATAAAACGGTATTTGAACGAAACAGATTGGCTGCTTGTCAGGTTCCTTGACAATCAATCCTTGTTATCATCAATTAAATTAGAGCTAGAGTTAGATGACGAGTTATCATAGACACCATCAGATGATGCCATCAAATCTTTTTAAGCCAATCCGTTTCTTTCGAAAAGCGTTTTCTTTTGTTGAGTGTACATTTAAAAACATTAAAACAGAATATTGCAACTGATAAACGATACCTAGTAGTCTTACAAAGAAATCTATATGGGAATGAAACTAAAAACACTTATGAAATTATTATCATTATTTGTAATTATGTATGGTCGCTATGTTAAATTGAAAGAAAGTACTACAGTAACTTTAAAGTGATAGGTATCTTGATTACCTAGTTCACGTTTACCACTTCTTGCCATATTAAATGCAGAACACAAAATTCTATTCATAAGTCGAGTTTGAATGACTTCTCACGAATAGTGAAATTCGGAGATCCCTCGTTAAAGTGTTTGTTAGTCATGATGTAGGATGTTTTACCTGTTGTCGCTGAAGAAGATCTCCACGTAGTTGGGTTCGTCGGAGAGCTCCTTGAATCTGACGCAGGAGTGCTGGTGGTAGTGGTCCATCGCCTGCATCAGGATCTTGCACTGCTGAGAGCTCGGGCAGCCTGAGACAGATACCAGTCAAGTTACAGCCACTACTTGACACAGGCATCATCTACCAGGGGCCAGATTCACAAAAAGTATTATCTCCAATACGTACCATCTTTGGTATTATCTTTCATTTAATATGGTGTTTTTGGTATTAAAACAAAAGATAATACGTATTAGCAGATAATACCTTTCGTGAATCCAGCCCCAGGAACAAGGCAAAGGGTTCGGAAAAACATGTAGGTAGAGAATGAAAAAATGTACGGAAAAGGCTTGAACACAAAAAATGCTTATATTATCATGAAAAAGGCCAGTAAAATGTTAAAAGGGCCATGCTTGGCCAGTCTGCTACTGAACAGTTTTTTTGCATTATTAAAATCTTAAAAATTTTGCATTTCGTATTTTATTTTTAAAATAAATTTCTAAGTCCATCCAGTAGTTACTTGTAGTAGGTACATATAAATGCTAGAAGGGCAGAGTAAATGATATTGCCAGAGTTTTAGGAAGATAACGTAAATAATTGAGTTAATCTGGCTTGTCACTGCCTATTGGACTCACCCACATTGCTGTTCACCTTGTACACCACGCTGCCCAACGGCCAGAGCTTGGTCTTGTCCGCCACGCCGTTCTTGCTCTAAACATTACACACATACATTCAGATCATACGCTCTTGTGATGCCATGTCAGCGATTGTGATCCACTGTCTGCTTGAATCCAAGTAATGTAATATTACGAGAGATGAAAAGTTAAGGCTCAAAACACTGAACATGCAGTCTTGAGAAAATATCAACTGATTTCATGGAATTAAAAATCACATAGAAAATAGGAAAGAATGCAAATTATTGTTAGGTGTTTGAAAAAGAAATCAGACATCCCATAAATAACACAGAAATTGAAACAGAAATGCCATAAATAAATTAAAAGGCAATACATTTAAAATTAGTACAATATAGAAAATCTTATTGAATAAATATTGAATAAAAATTGAATTGAATTGAATTGAATATTAAATATTGAATTGAATTGAATATTGAATTGAATTGAATATTAAATATTGAATTGAATTGAATACTGAATTGAATTGAATATTAAATATTGAATTGAATTGAATATTGAATTGAATTGAATTGAATTGAATTGAATTGAATATTGAATTGAATTGAATTGAATATTAAATATTGAATATTTACAATATAGGAAATGTAATAATTACAGGGGAGTGACCTTACTCTGTCAGTGTGCAAAGTTGTTTGAGAAGAAAATGGAACGGAGATTGAAGAATTATGTGGAAGAGGGGTTGCGAGAAGAACAGTATGGATTTCGGAGAGGGCGATCGACAATAGACGCAATTTTCGCAGTGCGACAGATGATGGAGCAGCAGTGGGAGAGGGGGCAGGAAATGCATATGACTTTCTTGGACTTGGAGAAGGCGTATGACAGGTTGCCAAGGGAAATAGTTTGGGAGTGTTTGGTGAAGAGAGGAATAAGCAAGGACTTGGTTGAGCGGATCAAATGTATGTATCAGAACAGTGTGAGTTGTGTGCAGTCGGGAGTGGGGAGATCGGAATGGTTTAGTATTAGTGAAGGGCTTCGGCAAGGGAGTGTGTTGTCACCAACACTGTTCATCATAGTAATGGACGAGTTGTTGAAGAAAGTAGAGCCAAATGAGGGGATTGATACTCAAACGTTGATTTATGCGGATGATGTGGTGGTGTGGGGAGAAACTAGGGAGGAAGTTCAGTTAAAGATGTGAAGTGGAGGGAAGAGACGGAGAAGATGGGCTTGAAAGTAAGCGAAGAGAAGAGCGAAGTAATGTCCATGGAAAGAAAGAAGTTTAAACACGGTCATGCTAGGATCAAGCTTGGAGAGGGATGGTTGAAGGAGGTGGAAGAGTTTAAGTATCTGGGTAGCCTGCTCACCAACAAGGCTAAAGTAGACAGAGAAGTACAAGAAAGAAGAAAGAAAGCAGAGGCATTTTATCAAGCAGTGAGGAAGTTGCTGTGGATTGAGAAGTTTCCACAAGTCTGCAAGATCATTATGTACAAGATGTACTTCCTGCCAATTCTTACATACGGGGCAGTGACGTGGTCAGCAGGTGGAAAGGAGACGAACCAGCTACAGGCAGCTGAGATGAAGATTTTGAGGAGTGTAAAGGGGGTGACAAGAATGGATAGGATTCGAAGTGTGAGGATAAGAAGAGAGCTGGGGGTTGAAAGATTGGTGTTCAAGCTGGGAAGAGAGAGGCTTAGGTGGTTCGGCCACATGAAGAGGATGAGAACCGATAGAGTGCCAAGGAGGGTGTTTGAAGCAGCTACAGTGGGAACACGGAGAGTGGGGCGTCCGAGAGACAGGTGGATTGGAATGATCAAGAAGGATGTGCTGGAGAGAGGAGGAAGGTGGAGTGAGTTGGAGGCTGAGAGACAGTGGGAGGACAGAACACGGTGGAAGAAATTTGTGGAACAGTTAGAAGTGGAAGAAGAAGATAGGAAGATGAGGAGGAGATGCCAGGCGTGGCCGGCCGGTTTCCAGGAGTCCTGCGGCCCTAGTGTTGGTGGAAATACCCATCCCCTGACCCATTCAATTGGAAACAGAGATGGATTATTATTATTATTATTGAAAATCATATATATTGTAGTAGGTACTCACTTGATTTTAAAAAAAATACCTCACTCCAAAATCACTCATTAAATATCGAGAAAATTTCTATTGGAGTATTAAGCTTTCTATTGTGTTGTGTTAAAATCACCAGATTTACATTGTTATTTGTGATGATAGGTAATAATTGTGTGCAGAAACCAAATAAAAAAATTCTGAAATGTGGAATTTCGGATTTTTATGATTTTTATTTTTATTTCTTAGATTTGATTTGTGTCAAAAGAGATATGCACCTAGGTACCTACCTATAATTTTACATTTTTTAAGAGCAATTTGAAGACAAGCTATTATGATTTTAATGCAATAAAATGAAGATGTATTTTCTATATCTACTTGCCTTGGGAGAGAGCAGAATGTCTCCCTCAAACATGTTCTTATTATACAAGCCCGCATCAGATCCATTGACTTTCAGTGGCAGCACTTTGCAGAAGACACCGGCACTCAAGCCCAGCACAAACACAATCAGCTTCATGATGAGCTGCCAGATCTAGCGACAACATTGCTTATATATTCAGACGATATTCAAATGAGGCTCATGTTTTCAACACAAAGGCACGTCTTGAGAAGGATTTGGGTTGATCATGGAGCGGAATTAATCAGGTGGACCAATGATTTAAGCAGTTCAACATGTTGTAGGTTGAATCTGGGATTACAGGTGGGTGTGGCAGATGAAAGGAAGAGTTTTGTTTACTTCATTGATTTGGAAGAAATCGATTTTAGAAAATATTTAAACAAACGGAATTTTTTGCAGTGCAGACTTTTGTTGAATGAATAATTACAAAATAAGTATTAGTATTATGCAACTAAAAATCATCTGAATTTATTATTTAATGGGAACAGGTAAGACTGTATTTTTGTTAATCTGATGAAATAGTAACTTGCCTTCAATGGTTTTTATTATCAGCAGCAACTCCGGAAATAACAGTCATAACTCCGGGGAAATATTCAAATTGGGGGGACAACATTTAATTTTAGTGTAGACTTGACTATTTTCAAAATTAAATTTTATTTTTGTGACATTTTATGATTTTAGAATTTTGAATTTTTACGATTGTATTATTTTGGAGGAAATTTAGATTTTTTGAGATAAATTAAATGTTTTCATTGTTTACTTGATTTATTAGTTTTAAATATAACAATCGACTCTTTAATTTTTCTTGTGGCTTTCTAACTTTTTGAGTTTGTAACTGATTTTTACTCAAGATTATTTAATTTTTGTAAGATTTTAATCATTTAATATTTTTACTTTCTCTTTCTAATTATAATTTTTATTAGACTATATGATTATTTTTATTTTTTTAATAGTGATATAAATTATACAAAATAATTGTTATAATATGGTATACCTAGTTGAGATGTGCCTAAGACATAGAATTAGAAACGTTCATTTATGTTGTGGGATTAATAAACAAGTAGGTAATAGAAAGATTGATAGAAATCTCCAAATTTTAAAATATATTAACCTTGTTTAAAACAAGTGCCTAGCCACATTGATGTCATACGGCAGTGGTTGCCATGGCAACAAAGTGTTCACCATGGTAACACATCGTTGTGGACTTAGAAATGACATCCCTGGGCACTTATACGTCACACGTCGCTTTTCCTGCCAAAATGTCAAAATTTAAATTTGTTATTTTTAGGGGTGTTCAACGATTATTTTATTTAAATCGATTATTAATTCGATTTTCGTAATTTAAATCGATTAATAATCGTATTAAATCGTATTGATAGGTATATAAATATATGTCATCATGTTCAGGGTGGTCATTATATCGGCTCCTATATCGGAAATGTGTCCGGGAAGTAATTTTTTACTTCAAATACACTGCTAATGTGCCGTAATTCATTTAATCATCACTGATAAATGGTAATGAGAATTAGAAATACACACTGAAACTTGGGAAAATACATACAAACATAAATTTATCACTAAAATATTACGCACACAAAGAAAAATGTGGACAGAATGAAGGCAGCCATGCTAGATGTTGTAAAATGCAACCATTTTCAAGGCTGCAAATTCAAATTGATGTAATTCGATTATTTGTACTAACATCGATTAATCGCTTTGAATGTCATAATCGATTAATCGATTCGATTAAATCGTAATCGTGAACATCCCTAGTTATTTTATTAATGAAATTTTCATTTGTTATTAATAATGTTCAATTTACAAATTTACAATAAAAAAACGCAATGAATGAGACTTCCCTATTGTTTTAATTAAAATTTACACAGACTAAATATTTAGTTGCACGCCCCTCGGATATGTACATCCCAAATTACCAGGTCTACCAAGTTCAAATTTCAATGAAGCAAAATATGATATTTTTTATATTAAATTGTGTGTATTTATTCTTATAATTAGGTATAATTAAACTCTACAAAGAAGGAGTTGATAGCATGGCAGAAACATTATGAAGTAAAGTAAGTCATGTTGCAGTTTGTTTGAAGGTGTCCATTCGCTCCTGCAACAAGAACACTCCGTCAGAACAGCATTCAGGTCTACTAACCTCGGGATTCTACCCCTCATTCTCTTCTACCCTTATAGAGAGCATCGGATCAGATCTTGAAGCACCACTGATTATAAAAAAATTACAACACAGATATTTTAATTTTTAAGACGCTAATTTTGATTTTCTAATTTGTAGTAAAGTAATACTGAATAGGTATTATGTAGGTCCTTATGTTATTCTTTTCAATAAAAAAAAATATAAAAGATTAGTTCGCCAAAAGACTCATGCTCTGCAGAAGTTGCGTGCGCAAGTAGATATTAGCGATGTCAGTCCTCAACACCACAAGACCGTGTGCTAATAATCTTATGGACGGAATCCAGTAGACTCTGGACACTTGCAGAGATAAATCTGGACATTCTTATTAGACGTCCCCCCCCCCACCATTGACTGTGTATGAATCACACCCTTATGGATTGGAGAGTAAAAGGTTAAACAACATTGTAATAACGATTCATATTTGTTACAATGTGTTGTTTACTTTTCCACTCAAAATTATCCCACTGATCTTAAGGTGAGACAAACGCTCGGCCGTTTTAGAAAATTGAGAGATCCAAATTGTTTCATAATAACGAAGTTTCAAGTGTAACTTTGATTGGATGTTCACATGATCAATCTGATTGGTTTTTAGAAGTTCACTTTTTCATTTTTGCTTCTTGCATTAATTAGGCGCCGGTTATTCAACAAACCGCGCAAACTATGAAATTTCCGATACGATTGGGACCAAACCAATTGATCTCAAATTTTAATCACATAAAAAACTAACTAAGGGTTATCACTTGGCACATTTTTACAATTCAATTTCATACGGCACCCAGCGAACCAAGAAAATATACCATTTTTCACCAAAAATCAACTAATTATTACTAATTAATGAAGCTAAAATAAAAAAATTTGCTACTAAGGGATAACCATAAGTTTGTATATAATCACGATTAAATTTTCAAATCATTTCGTCAACCAATTTTGTCTCCAATCGTATCCAAAAAAGTGCCTGCAACAAGCGGCAAAATCGCTTGCGCTTGCACCATCTTAAACTTTTGAAATAGTTATTACTCGGTAGGTATACATGGGTAATTGTGGTTTGCAGTTGCCACTGTTTTAAAAAAGGGGTGCGAAATAGGTTTTCATACGAGACATTGGTACCCGAAAGATTCAGAAACAAGAGTATCTAGGTTTTAATCAGACTGTACCTGAAACACTGCGAGTGTGTGATCGCACACTTTCTCCAAGTCCTCGATTCCTCGTCGTAGAATGTCAATAGCTGCCGGTCCGCATGTCTGAATGCGGAAGTGAATCTTGGACTCGGACGGATGTGGCACGGTGTAGCCACATAAGACCACTTCCGGACTGAAATAGGTATAGTACCAATTATACTCTTACGTAGGGTGCCTGTCCCAGTTACCAACCACGTGCCAGTATCCGGTCAATTTTACCCATTTTCGCTCAAAACAAAAATAGTTATATCTTTATAGTTTCAACTTTTTGCGTTGGTATGCCTTCACCTAAAAATAATATATTCTAGAATCGATAGAATAGAATATCTATTTCATTTCTATAATTTTGTTAGGTTCGGAACCACAGCTGTGTTTGAAGGAAAATAGGTAAAGATGTTTTGCGGTAAAATTAGGCCCTTGTTCCTGCTTGATTTCGGCGATTTAGGGCATGTGACAACATGCGGAGTTCTTTGTATGAAATAAACGTAAACAACTGATTAAATATCAACTAAACACTTTGATAATACGAAATAATAAATTTTTGTTGAAAAGTGCTCCCAAAAGCTAAAAAACAATTGACCAATGAAGGTGGGCGTTGCCTTATGAAAGACAAAAGGCTCATTCCATTCTACTTCACCCAAAGTCGTTGCGCCTAGAATTTTGATTTTTTTTATATTTTGCACAGTTGTTCCTACATATAAGCTGATATCAAATCTCTAGTTTCAGTTCGTTTCAAGTCGGCGTACTCAAATTACGTGTAATTAAAGATGGCGCGGACGGGAAAATCGGTGTTTTTAAGCTTCCAGGAGAAATGCTGCCATTTCCATACTATTCAAGTTAACAGAACGATCTTTGCGGCGTTTTGTTCATAAAAGATTGGTCTATAATTATGTTTCTTACAATTTTGCTGTATATGGAACCCTTTATAATGTAATTTGCCCTCAAACTTTGACTTAAATTCTTAAATTTTTCCAATATTTGAGGCATGATTAGGTATGAATAGAAGGGACTGATGGTTCAAACACCCAATTTTATTTTAGTTTCACCTTATATGTAAGAATAGATTTTCACACTTCATTGTTAGTTTTTATTAATTGTTTTTTACCAAAAAAAGTCAAAACCCTAAAAAGTACCATTTTTGGTCCCATTTTCCTCAGGCGGGGGACCAGATAAAAATTTGCGCTCAACGGCAAAATAACCAGCATTACTTGATGTATAATTTCTGCAAGTTTGGACTTGTTTTTTTAACGGGTGTGGAAATGCATTTTCACGTGCATTTCCAGGTGCGAAAATGCATTTCCACACCCGTTAAAAAAACAAGTCCAAACTTGCAGCAATAAGAATGTATTGCTCATGTTTTGTGAGATTAAGATATTTAGGTAAAAGTAGTTTGGTGTAATTCATTCGCAACTCTAGAACAAGTTGCTACAGAAGTCCCGCCCCCTCCTTCTCTAGACGTGTTGTGATTCGCGTGCGGCATTTTTATTTGACTACAACCGTAGTGCCGTGAAAAGTAAACGATTTGCTTATCCCCTAGTTTTGATTGTCAATGGTGGAATTGTTTCCTTTTTTAGGGGGGGGGGGGGGGGGGGGGGGGGGGGAGCGCATCTGGTGAATTAGCCTAGGGGCGCCAAACAGTTTAATCCGGTCCTGTTAAGACGGATGGGTAGTGAGTTTGACCTTGAAGGGTTTTTTAATTGATTTTTATCAATATCTTTTACCAATGTACCTAATTGTTGACAAAATAAGGCTTTGTAAGCGTCTTCAGAGCTCTTCAATGAAAATAATTTCAAAGCTTGGAATGGTTTATTAGATTTACTTTGTCGTACAGATGTTTAGTGCCATATTAAATATTAATATTAGTATTTTGACCTGAATCGCAATTTGAATTGAATCGCCTATAACATTTTATTTAGCACACAATGATATTGGTTTATATTTTTTTAATATAAGTTAATATATCAAAGATTCTAATCATGCGTTTTTTGAAAATCTATCAGGCCAATTAAATAAAATCTTCATTTGTAGCAAATTGTTCAAACCTTCCATAAGATAACAAAGGAAAAATACTACTTTCTTATTATTCGCCTATCTCGAAAACTAGACACGGGAAGTATTTTATTTTTTGAAGTGTTGTTTAGGGGATACCAATAAATGAGTACAGCAAAATTGAACACTATCTGAAAAAATGGTCGATCGACCATGGTCGAAATGGTCGAATACGTGGAAGGGATGGCAAATCATTAAACGCTTAGTAACTTTCAGAACTTAACTGTCAAACAATATCGGAATGGTGGTCATTCCTCATGACGGGATTCACTTAGAATGGCTCCACTCTCGCAAGCTTACTTTACTCTTGGAGAAAACAAATATGTAGGTAGGTGTCTAGCTACATGTAAATTGATACTTTTTTTATGGCGTTACAGGACTAGTAGGTAGTCCTACTGCCGCCTCAACATACTCTACTCCTTTGACGATGCACCATTATCGAAGGTTAAGTTGGTTGAGGATTCGTAACTTAGGGATGTTAAGCGAGTGAGTAGTTAGCTCCCTGCGCCCTGCTGTTTTTTTTTGTCCCATCCCAAGGACAGTGTAACACTCGTCGAGAGACTGGTAACAGGTGGAGGGGTGTTGTTACACTAACACCCAACCACCCCAGTCTCTCTGGCCCAACGGCAGCAACTGGCAAGCCAGAGTTGAATGGTCATCCATCCAACCACTGACCGCACTCAATGTTGCTTAACCTCGGTAACCTAACAAGAATCGAGGTATCCAAAACACCAGCCGTTGGGTTAAATTGACACTTACTATCTGGAAATAATGCATCTCAGGGCGTTTCCAAACGTATGTCCTTCTTCTTGGAAAACAAAAGTTCGACTTTTGAGATCGGAATCCTCATCACCAGCCAACTAAGATGAAAGAAAAATTGATAACCCACTGTGTTTGACGTCAAATAATTATTTAGTAATTACATAATTGATTTATTTACCTCTGAGAGTAATATCATATCAATGCGATGAGAAAGACGAAGTAAATTGACGGTAACTCACAAAAACACATGCAAATATTTTAGGTTATGTTTGACAACTGTCAACAGCCGTCCGAAGACAAAGAAGAGTGTGAAGGTAGCGGGAGTCCTAATATTCACCGGACACTTTTATTTCGTGACGTCAGTAGCCACGCCCCTTCCAATGTTTCTTGTAACAAAATGGGCGCTAAATTCAAACTATGGATGTCTCTTATTGAATTTAAAGTAATGGCAAAATTGTACTAATGGCAAAATCGAAATATTTATAAATAGTATTTAACTTTATTTGATATATCAAGTTAAATTAAAAACTATTCTTATTGGAAAATAAATATTGGGAAAATAATTTAGAATATTTCATATTTCAGTTCAATTAATTTAATAATTTATAATGAATATTTCATATTACAAGTTGAAAGTGGTAACGTAACCATACGTAAAACACATTAGAGTAAAACATTCACGTTACACATCCAGTCTAATTTATTTACATCAAATTCCAAGTACCTAATCATTAAAATTGAAGAAAGTAGTGAATGCCCGTGTATGAAGTACTGAGCATCAAATCACATTCGCATTCATCACATCATAATTTATTTATATCACATTCCAATTACCTAATCATTCAAATTGAAAAAAGTAGTGAATGCCCGTGTATGAAGTATTGAGCATCAAATCACATTCGCATTCACATAATAATTTATTTACATCAAATTCCAAGTACCTAATCATTAAAATTGAAGAAAGTAGTGAATGCCCGTGTATGAAGTACTGAGCATCAAATCACATTTGCATTCATCACATCATAATTTATTTACATCAAATTCCAATTACCTAATCATTCAAATTGAAAAAAGTAGTGAATGCCCGTGTATGAAGTATTGAGCATCAAATCACATTCACATTCACATCAAATCACATTCTGAGTAATCATTAATATTGTACGATCGTTCAAGGAACTAATAAATGTTCGTGTGGAAGGTTTTTCCATCGACACTAGAACACCCCTTCAATTTCTATGTCGTCGTTTTCAGCCGAGATCAAAGTAGGATCAGGGATCACAGGACCCTTCGTTGCAGTTCGCCACATGCTCGCTTTTGTACCCACTCTGCCCGCACTCTTCCAGTTACCTTTCGCTTTTCGTTTGCGAGAGGGTAGTTCCTTGTACTTCGATTTTGAGGAAACAACATTAGGAACTGAAGAAGTGTCCACTGGTAGTCCCCCAGATGTCTGTAGCTTACTCTCCATCATTTTGTTCATGGCTTCCATTTGAATAATAGTTTGTTTCAGACAAAGTTCGTCAGTTAGCAGGTAGGAAAGGTTGGCAGTTTTTTTCGACTCCTCTCGAACCCGTTGCTGTAGAGTCTTTAAATTAATTGGTGGCTCAGAATCATCTTCGGTTACCATTGCCTCATCTTCATTGACCGTTGTAGCAGTTTCACTGCTACATGCTGTGAGACCTTCAGTTTCAGCAACCGTCTCTTCACATCCTAGCAAGCTCGAATCAATCATGCCATATGCACATGAAGTATCGAGGGTGATGTAGGGATTTTCTCGATAAGAGGCGCTCAATTGGTTAAATCCCCAGCCAGGAATGTGATTGAAGATACCACACATATGTTTACATGGGAACCTCCAACGTAAATAATCAGCGCAAGTGCACGAACCTTCAGCAAAATCGACAATATAATTATAATTGTCATCGGTTGAACTCCGAACAGCAAACATACCGTCAGTTAAATCAGTAATGGCTGGTAAATGTATATCTGTTTGAGAAGAACTGACTCTTGACATTACATGCTTTATAAATGCGAATGGTCTGTTCTGCAAAAACACTGGAATTGAAGCATTATAGTTCTTAACATGGGAGTTCTTAAGGCAGTACTTTTTGAAACAGTCCGGAAGGTACTTATTGATGACTACTTTTAAAATACCAGTAAGTGTTTTGTCAGATTCAAAGCACAGATAGTTATGCTTAAGAAGTTTATTTTGACTTTCCACTCCATTGTTCGTTAAAATGCAGGTAACATAGTCAGTTTGATGGAAGCAATCTACCCATCGGCGAACTTCTGGCATCCACTGAGTTTGAAAATAATTGGCTGCCTTGGTATTTTCCTTCCATGTACTGCTTGCAGTCAAAACTTGATAATTCGCCTCGTATTCATCCACTGTAGCTGATCGTGCAACCTTACGCCACATTTGAAGTATGTCTGACCTCGAGTCTGGTACGGCAACATTTCCCGATTTGTTAAGCCAACGTAACCACGCTTGTTCTCTGTGAAAAGCACACAGATAAACACGACAATCGGAGAAGACAGCTTCAATCGCATTGATCTCTGCTTCACTGTAGTCCGTCATGAAAAAATCCGGTTGCCAGTCTGGATTCCAGCTTCGAAAGACGTTTAATGCCTCTGAAATAAGTGCAGCACTCTCAGTTTGAACTAAAAAAGTACCCACAACACTATACCCAGAATTTGTTTTTACAGTCAAGAAAAACAAAGGCAGAGCATACTTGGTTGTCTTGTACGTAGCGTCAAGCAAACATACTTTTCCATACCGTTTCAACAATTGTGCTTGCCACTGAGTTTGGTGGCAGAAGAGAATGGAGTTATGGACATTGTCCGAATCGTCTTCTTCATAAGGCCGAAACATGAATTGGTCATTTGGGGCATCAATATTCCACTTTTTTATTTGAAGCGCTAAGGCCTCTTGATCTATTACCGTTTTCTTTAACTTGAACGATGCAGCATGCATATGAGCATATATTTTACTGTGTGAAGGGTGAAATGCAGCATGTAGTTTGCTGGGTTTCTCTTTACCTTCAAATGATTTTTCCACAAATTGTTCTAGCAACAATGATAAATCTCTAACAGATGTAAATCCTGCCTCAACTAATCTGTAGATCTCTTTGATCAAGTCAGGATGAATCTCTTGAGTGAGGTGTGCAGCGTCCTTCGAGTGGGAATGAGTTCCTGTGGCCTCGATGTAATAACGCAGCATGCTTGGAGGTGGCGACTCTGCAGAAAGTATGGCTTCTTTCAACTTTGTTTTAACCTGTTACAATAAAAACATTTATGAACTGAACTTGTAAAAATGTATAAAAATGTATAATTTCTACTTGAAACGTAACAAATTCTCACCGCATTTCTAGATTTCCATTTACTGGAAGCATCAACATTGATATCAGGGTAAAATCGGATGCACCTGACCCGCATAGATACGGGACATCCAAGTTTCTTTGTGTCCATTATTCGTAATCTTTTCTTCTTTGAGTGAACATGATCAATCTGTAATGAAACAAATGCTATTAGGTAAGTCATGTTATTAATGCCAATTTATTGAAACGTATACAAATTCATAAGTATCTACCTAAGTGACATATTAAAGGTACTACATAATCGCACAGCTGTCACATAATCAGTATACAAAATTATGATTATGGTACCTAGTAGGTACACGAATATTTAAACACATTTAACCGGTCTTTGGAACCTGAAACACATCAGAATTCCTCATGTTCATGATCGAACCCGGTATAAATTTTATGTACACTCAAACCAATAAAAATCGGTACCTACTCGAAAAGAAAGGGATTGGCTGATTAAGGTTTGATGGCATCCCATGAAGGCTGTGTTAACGCATTATCTACCTCTAGTGGGAAGGTGAGCTCTTATTTAATTGATAATAACAAGGATTGATTGTCAAGGAACCTTACCAGCAGCCAATCCTTTTCTTTTCGAGTACCTACCTAGCAATTTGTATTGGTTTGAGTGTAGGTAGCTAGGTACCTACAGTAGCTATGTAGTAACTAAAAAGGTCTAGCTCACAGTTTGCAAAAACTTAGCACAAATTCCAAAAAAAAATCAAAGTGTTTGTACCAACTTACGAGATGATACGAATGTTTTTCAGTTCAGTTCAGTTCAGTTCAGTTCAGTTTTATTTCCAGAATTCATCAATACATTTGAAAGAGGTACAGTGAAAGGACTCCTCTGGTTGACACCATTTAGTGGAGTATGTGGAAAGGTTACTTGAACTAAATCTAGTAGTAACCTAGTATATAAGTAATAGCATTGAAATGAAGACAAATTAATATCTAAATATATGCTACAATTATATTTTACATTTAGGTAATAAATCTAGGTAATATAGGTAATATCTAGATAATAATAGGTAATTTAGGTAATAAATCAGACATTATAAATAAATAAATAAATTAATTAATTAATATTTGTCCGAGAGGAATTCGTCGATAGAATAATACACCTTATCTACTAATAGTTTGTTGACAAGGGTTTTGAATTGTGAATATTTTTGTATCTCTCTTATACTTTTAGGCAGGGCATTATACAATTTTGTTTTGAAAAAAATAGAGTTCTTTTGAGTGCATGTTGATCTGTGTCTATCTATGTGAATGTTATTGTTCTGTCTAGTATTGTGATTATGAATATCGCTATTTTTTTGTATTTCTTTCCCTTGAGATCTAATTGCTAGTACTGACTCTAGGATGTACAAGGAAGGTAACGTTAAAATTTTGTGTTTTTTGAAGTGTTGCTTGCAATCTGGTTTAATGAAATTGTTGTTATTTTTATTTTTATATTTTAATCCAAAAAGAGCTCTGATTGCTTTTCTTTGCATTACAAATATTCTGGGTGCATCTGTAGAGTTGCCCCAGAATTGTATTCCGTAGCGCAGATGAGATTCAATGTTTGCATGATAGACTAGTTTTGCAGTTTTTGTGTTTGTTAAGTTTACAATAGTTTTTAGTGAGAAATATGCCAAATTAAGTCTACTTAGTAATTTGTCACAGTGACTTCTCCAGTTTAAATTTTTATCTATAATGATTCCAAGAAATTTGATTTTGTCTACAGATTTTAGTTCACAGTTCTTGTTCTTGTTTGAAATTTCTATATTTATATTTAATGGTGTTTCATTTATGTCATTTTTTAATTTAAAGTGCATGAAGTTAGTCTTTTCTTCTTGAATAAGCAGATGGTTATCGTAGAACCATTGTGTTGCATTTTCAAGTGTATTTTTGGCATTTTCTTGAAGATTTAGTTTTGTTTTACCCGTAATTGTGATATTTGTATCGTCTGCATATATTTCTGAATTAGCTACTGTGTCTGGAAAGTCATTTATGTAAATTATAAACAACAATGGACCTAAAATAGAACCTTGCGGAACACCATTTTTTATTGTTTCGGGATTTGACATATGTTTTATTTCGCGTCTGTTCTCATCCATGTGTACTACTTCTACTTGTTGGATTCTATCTGCCATATATGATTTGAGTAAGTTTAGGGCAGGACCCCTAACTCCGTAATATTCTAGCTTGTTTAATAATATTTCATGGTTAATACTGTCAAAAGCTTTAGTTAAGTCACAAAAAACACCGATTGTTTGATCCCCTTTTTCTAATCCTTTTATAGTATTTTCAATGAATTGACCAATGGTATTAGCTGTATTAGCTGTCACTACTCTTTTTGTAGTATTTCGGTCCTTGAGAACATTGCAGCAATATTGTCTTTACTACAGTGAAGGGGCTGCCAAAAAACTCGACTGATGGACCTCCCGAAAGATTCAGCTGAAATAGTATAGATCCAACGCCATCTGCACAAAAACATAAATTTTAACGTAAACACAGTCTGACACAGTAAGTGACAATATGTCTTCATAAAATGTATTACTACTAGGTAGGTAGTACTAGGACAGTCCAAAATACAACATAACCTACCTTTCTTCACGCCTGTGACTTGCCCGTTTCTGACAGCGTACGAATGACCTAAAGCCCTGATTGCGTACATGAGCTCATTGTACGACTGTTCTGTATCGATATATCCATTAAAAGTGTCTCCCACTTCTTTAAATGCAGACAGTTTTTCATGTAGCAGGTCACGAAAACATGAATTACTAGTACTTGCCGCCATTTTCTGCCGCTGTCGCCGTTCAAAACTTTCAGATTCAGAAAATCACAAGTCGGCAGTCGGCTGTCTTCGGAAATAAGCGGAAACACACGATCTGCAGGCTGACGTCACTGTGACGTCAGAAATAAAAGTGTCCGGTGAATATTAGGTCTCCCGAAGGTAGCAGTTGGTAGCAGTACACTTTGGCAGTACAATTCGTGTATATAGACACTAGCGTGAGATTGCAACAAGTAACAACTGAACCGAAACCGAAAGTGAGGTTATAGCTTAGTTTAGTTTGAAATCTTTATTTAGCTTGGCAGCTATTACAGAACAATACATTATATTATATTACATTACATAGGTGTCAGTATTTTACATCATCTTAATTCTATTACAAATAATGTTACCCTTAACTTAAATTCTCTCCAGTCTTTGCATTCCTTCAACTCCTCCGGCAGTTTATTGTATTCCCTTACTCCAGCATATGCTACACTGTTACATACTAAATTTGATTTGCATTGATTAACATATAAGTCCGTTTTCTTTCTTGTATTGTAATTGTGCCCTCCATCATTCCTTTGTTTAATAATTTGATCGAGATAGCAGGGCATTAATCCTAATTTGATCTTATGAATAAAAGTAAATGAAGCTACATCTAGGGTTTCCTTAACATTAATCCATTCCAACTTCCTTAACAAATCTAGTTGACTGGTGCACCACACCTCTTGTAAAATATATCTCATAACCTTGTTCTGCATGGTTTGAAATGCTTTCATCTCTTCATTACCCATTCCCATAATAACTGTACTGCAATATTCAAAATGAGGCTTGATGATTGTGTTGTAAATCATCACCTTGGTCCACTGTGACAATTTACCTCCAACTCTCTTTAGATACCCAATCTTTTTACAAATTTTTTTCTTCAAAAATTTCAAATATGACTTAAAATTAAGTTTATTGTCTATAATTACTCCTAAATACTTAAATTCACTTACAAATTCTATTTGACAATCATTCAGCTTTAAACTATCTACTACTCTAACATCATCATTATTTGCACCCGTTATCAACATCATTTTAGTCTTATCCTCGTTTAATTTTAACTCATTTACTCTTAACCAGTCATGACTTCTTCATTTAGCACCTGACGTACATCCTGTAAATTCACACCACTATATGACACCACCATGTCATCGGCATATAGATTAATAAAACATTTCTCCATACACTTTGCAACATCGTTTACATATAGTATAAATAATAGCGGGCCTAGAGTGGATCCTTGAGGCACCCCTACATCACACTTTAACCTATCCGAAATTACCTCCCCAAATCTTACCCTTTGCGTCCTACCACTAAGATATTGCTCAATCCAATTTCTTACTTTCCCCTCTATTCCAAAACAAAACTTTAACTTATCTAGTAATCTATTTCTATTAATTGTTTCAAAAGCTCTTCTTAAATCCAGAAAAATAGCCATAGTATTCATCTTTTCTTCTTTGTCTTTTGACCATTTTATCAGTATGTTTTGTATCGCGGTCTCACAAGAGTAATTCCTTCTGAAACCCGATTGATTAGTAAATAATAACTTATTCTTTTCAAGGTACTCATATATTTGGCTATGAACTACTTTCTCTAGAATTTTATCAATAATTTTTAACATATTAATAGGTCTGAATTCAATCAACTTATTAGTTCCTTTAATCTTGGGTATTGGGATTATTAAAGCTTCCTTCAGATCTTCCGGAAATGTACCAGTCATGAGTGAAATATTGATAAAATCTAATAAAATATACTTAATTATCTTATACGCATCCACAAGAATCTTTTGAGGTATATCCTCTTCATCACTTTTCTTATTTTTAAGGTTTCTAATTATCTCATCAAGTTCCCTAATAGATACTTCTCTGAACTCAATCATTCTGGTATCCACATGATCTGTTCTTTCATATTCTTCAATATTTACTAGACCCTTTCTTCTTAAATACCTTTCATTTACACTTCCTTCTTCTATTGTCGTAATAGTTGCGATTATTTCCCTAATGCTATTGATAAAATATTTATTGAACTCATTTGCTATCAACTTGTCCTCACTTATAATTCTGTCATCAAATACTATTTCACTCCGTTTAGGATCTTTATCTTCTGTAGAAATAATGCCTTTTAATGTCCCCCATAACTTAACACTGTCGGATTTAACTTTGTCAATCTTATTCTCATAATATTCCCTTTCGGCATTTCTCAGTTTCTTAGTCACCTGATTTCTACTCATCTTATATTGATCCCAGTCCTCAGTACAGCCCGTCACTTTGGATCTCTTGTACCAATAATTTCTGTTTTTGATACTAGTCCTGATCTCCTCATTAATCCATTAATCATTAATCTATGATGCTGTGTTTGACAGCTCTGTGTTTTGGAGTATGTTGTGATTCCCTGCTTGAAAAAAACATGACATTTCTGATAAAATCTGGAGTATTTACCAGACATCTCCAGTGAATTTCAGACAATCTCAGAATCCAGACACACTTTCACCAGACTCTTCCAGAGTTTACCAGAGTTTACCAGAGAAGCCCGAGACGCCAGAATTATTCAGGCATAATCAGTATAAACCAGACAAATTAGTCAGACTAACTCAGAGTTTTCCAGACAACCAGAATTAATCAGGCATAGCCAGACTTTACCAGACAAAAGAAGTCAGACTGACTCAGAGTTTTCCAGAAAGGTCAGGAAATCCTTTACATAAGAATATATCAGACTATACCAGACAAAATGAATCCAGAGTTATCAAGATAGATCCAGACAAATCAAGAAATAGTAAATAACCAGAAAATATCAGACAAACCTGTAACAAATCTTGCCAGAACTTACAAGACAAAACCAGAATGAATCAGACAATTACTTTCACCAGAAAATACCAGAAGATCAGACATAGTTTTAACCAGACTAAACCAGACAATTCCAGAATGCCACCAGATCAATTTAATCACCAGAAAATCTCAGAATCCTCCAGACAATTATACAGACAAAACCAGACGATACCAGACCAGCTATCAGAATACACCAGATCCAGAAAATATCAGAATATACCAGAAGAAATCAGACATAGTTCAAACCAGATTAAACCAGACAATTCCAGAAAAATACCAGATCAATTTATTCACCAGAAAATCTCAGAACCCTCCAGACAATTATCCAGACAAAATCAGACGATACCAGACCAGCTGTCAGAATACACCAGATCTAGAAAATATCAGAATATACCGGAAGAAATCAGACATAGTTATAACCAGACCACCCCAGACAATTCCAGAATAACACTAGACCGTAGTTCATTCACCAGAATATCTCAGAACTTACCAGACAAGCCAGACAAAATCAGACGATACCAGACCAGCTACCAGAATAAACCAGATCCAGAAAATATCATAATATCCAGAAGAAATCAGACATACTTCTAACCAGACTAAATCAGACAATTCCAGAACTACACCAGACATTGTCAATTCACCAGAATATCTCAGAACTTACCAGACAATTATTCAGACAAAACCAGACGATACCAGACCAGCTACCAGAATGACACATTGTCGAATAAGTCTGCTATAATCTGGTATGCTCTGGTTCTGATGTATTCTGGTTTCGTCTGGTATAGTCTGGATAATTGTCTGGTAAGTTCTGAGATATTCTGGTTAATTAACAATGTCTGGTGTAGTTCTGGTATCGTCTGGCTTGATCTGGATAGACAATGTCTGAAAACGTCTGATATTATCTGGTATTTTCTGGATGTGGTGTATTCTAGTTTCGTCTGGTTTAGTCTGCTGGACTTAAATGTCTGGTACTTTCTGAGTTAACCTAGTGATCTAACAGATCTGGTGTAATTTTTTTTGGAATTGTCTGGTTTAGTCTGGTTAGACCTATGTCTGATTTCTTCGAGTAAATTCTGAAAATCGTCTGGATCTGGTGTATTCTGGTAGCTGGTGGTATCGTCTGGTTTTGTCTGGATAATTGTCCGGTAAATTAAGTTCTGAGATATTCTGGTTAATGAACTATGGTCTGGTGTCATTCTGGAATTGTCTGGTTTAGTCTGGTTGGATCTATGTCTGATTTCTTCTATATATTCTGATATTTTCTGGATCTGGTGTATTCTGGTAGCTGGTCTGGTATCGTCTGGTTTTGTCTGGATAATTGTCTTGTAAGTTCTGAGATATTCTGGTGAATGAACTATGGTCTGGTGTCATTCTGGTATTGTCTGGCTTGGTCTGGATAGACATTGTCTCAAAGCGTCTGGTATTATCTGGTATGTTCTGGAAATGTTCGTGCGTTCTGAATCCTTCTGGTTATGTCTGACATCAGGTCTTGACTATTCTGACTTTATCTGCATAACTCTGATACAACGGTTTTTTTGAATAATATGATTCATCATTGTTCTCACGCTGAACTGGATCGAGCTAGTTTTGCATCGACATCAAATTCTTAGTCAGTCAGTCCCAGCCAGGCGGGTGGAGACGGCAGAGTGAAGTTCGAGCGGTTTTTTAATCAGTATTGTGATTTATGTAAGAACGCTCGGTTCTATACAGTGTGATAGTGAATGCATTCAAATACATTAATCAATTGTTTATGTATAATTTGGAAAAACATAATTCTTTTGTTAGTTTTACGCGGATTCTCAGCAGTGAAAAAACACAATTTGGAATACATAGGTACGAGCTATCAGGAAAACGGTAAGAGAGCAGTCATTTCAATTATACCTACTCCTTTGAAACTCCCCAAATACTGTAAGCATCTTGCATTGAATTTACCTAACACTTTATTGACAAATAGTAGGTAGATACAATATGAGCTGGTAAAAATGTCACCCTGCCACCTGGGGCGGAGAGTTTCCTACCTCGCACGGTAAAATTGCACTTAGATGTTTGACACTTACATGGATGGGTGACCACAGCGGGGGAAGGGGGGGAGCACTTGGCCCCCCCCCCCCCTGGATATCAGGAAATCATACAATTTGTGTGGTGTTTTACATTTACCTAGTTTCATTTTGTAAACAAAAAATACACAAACTAATAATTTCAACGTGTCGAAAAACCAAAAAATGCCTCAGGGGCCATGTAGTTAAACTCCTCCCCCCCCCCCCCCCCCCACCCCGTGTCAAATGTATACAATATTGAATATTTCCACAAAATACACCTCATATCGTCTCAAAATTGATTTCAAAGTCCGAAAAAACAATGGGGGGGGGGGATATGTTTTCCTTGCCTTGCCCCAACCTGGCAGAAATTTTGCGTAAAGGACAGAAACAAAACCTCAGGGTCTCCCTGAAGGTTGTTTTTAAACCTTTTAAAAACCTTTGGGAGATTTTTTTTGTGTAGTCTGCTGGTGATAATTAATAATTACAATCAGCTTTGACATTGAAAATGGCATGACATTTTTTTGGGTAGGTAATCAATCGATTCTTCATTTGTGTTTGTTGATGATTATTAAACCATGAATGATCATAATCATTCATCCGTCGCCATTAGCCTCGCTGCAGAACAGTGCGACGTTAAGCCCCCCCCCCCCCCCCTAAAGAAAATAATTAAACCATGATTGCTAAATTTTGTATTGAAACTTCTTTTATTTGCTGAATTTCTTAACTAGTTTTATTTTTGCGATTATAATCTATTATTAATTATACCGGGTGGCACAAAAGACATTTCCCTGTTTGAGGTCACTCCGACAGAACTATCAAAGATGAAGTGCTGAAACTTACACACATTATAGAATAAGGGAAACAATGAAAAAAAAGTGCTGCAGTTGGTTTTCCATTTTAATTCGAATGCCTCTGCATAAATAGACTGCTGTCATTTTAACAAAGATAATTATTTCAAATTGGTATTTTACCAACTACAAGCTCATCGAAGCGTATTGAATAAGTTTAGTTTTAGCAGTTTGGAAAATGTTTACAGAACTTGAGCGTTCTCGAGCGTCGTAACGCTCTTGAGAAGAAAGTTGCAAATTTTGTCGTGTTCATTAATACAAATCCAAAACACCTATAGCCTAAGCCCATAGCCTACGAACCATATAGCCAAAATTACACGTTTAGTGCACGGCAAAATTTTCTGTCATATCATTTCGATTAAATCATTGCTTGAAAGAAATGTGTACATGAAAAAAACCCGAATATGATGAAAATATTATGGTCTGTCAAAGAATTTGATCACTTTTGTGTTAATGTTGTAAAGCATACGTTTTAAATGTAGGTACACTCGGCAAAACAAAAAAAGTTATCACATAACTTGATCCTTTGAAATAGGGTTGTCAAAACCGGTAAAATAATCGATAAAATGTATGCATTGTTTTCTTATTGCGTTAATATGAGGTCAAGCTCAACTAATATTCAATGCATTCTAAATAGATTCTGAAAATCTTGGTGAAACCCAAAATTAAGTGCTGCAATTCTGATAGATCTTGACTTGACCTAAACGTTAATTTTCAAAAGAGAACCCACCCACATTTGCTGTGTACCTATACTATACACTACACACTGTGTAGTGTATAGTATAGGTACATACTCTATAAATATACACTACACACTGTCTTCTTCTTCTTCTACCCGCAAAGATTGGGCTAAAAGCCCGTTCCGTCCTCAAGGTGCAGCCCATCTTTTCCTTGGCCGGCCAATGTCGCGCCTGCCCTTCGGATCATAGTGAAGGGCCCATTTTGGGAATTCTCTTATTCGACATCCTTTCTACATGGTCGGCCCATCTTCTCCTGTACTGTGATATATTCTTATTGATTTCCTTCATTCCCAATTCGGCCCTTATATCCTCATTCCTGATCTTATCTAACAAACAACACCCTTTTACCGATCTCAAAAAGCGCATCTCAGAACACACTGTGTAGTGTATATTTATAGAGTGTTTTCTTTGCTAATTAACAAAACGGGGAAAAAACGCAAAACGGAAAAAATCCACATTTTTGTGGGTTGGTTCCTTTTCACTATTAAAATTTATACATTCACAACATTTTTTTTTTATTTATTTATTTTATTTCATAAGCCTTTTTTCCACGTTACAATAAAAATTATACAAAATTTACGAATGTATAAAAGTTGTCAAGTAAAGCATAAACATATAAGTCAGCTGAACGTAACCAATTAAAAAGCGTACGTACTTACATATAATAAACAATAATTTCACATTGATCAAAAAGGAACCAAGCTACATTTAATAAATTTTTGAAGTAACCACAGTGTGATTTAATTATTAGTAATTACAAAAAATATATAAAAATTCTGCCGATCAAACAACAGAAAAATCACTGTAGTCCATACATTTTAAAAACTATTATGTAAAACGCGTTTTCCTTAATATCTCAGTTCATGATACCTGGGGTATGGTTCCTTCTAGTTCATTTTTGCATTTAATTTGTTTAAAATATGGTAAGAAGGAACGTCACAAATTTAATATTTTACTTGATGAATACCAGAAAGTGAAAGTATCTACAGTCAGTTACTCAAAAAAGTATCTAGATAATGATTTGATAGAAAATTTTACTGTGTTTTACCGTGCATGTGCGTTAAATTGTAATTATTGAGTAAGTACACCCAACAAATCATAAAACGGTATTTGAAAGAAACGGATTCGCTGCTGATCAGGTTCCTTGAAAATCAATCCTTGTTGTTATCAATGAAATCAGAGCATATTATCCACCTACTAGGTAGATGACGAGTTAGCAGAGACTTCAACATTGATGCCATCACATTTTTATCAGCTAATCCATTTCTTTCAAATACCGTCTTAACATTTGCTGAGTGTACGGTAACTACACAAAATAGGAAATTTTATAAGTGTGAAAATGTGATCGCCTACATTCGTGAATTTCGATATTTAATCAAATTCAACGCGTATGAATAACAGAATATACAGTGTTGTGTTACGATGAAGAATGGAGGAACAGCAAAGAACAAACATCTCTGTCTTTGGAGGTAAGTGTACGACCTACAAGTGGGTAAATGTGTGAACCTGCCTTTTCTAAATATTTTTCAAATTTGTGTGATTGAGCGAGCGAAGCGAGCGTCTCCTTTTGACTCTTTTGACACGGACCTCTGTTTTTTTTATTTTTTTTTGTTTTTACTTTTATCTGTTAACTAGAGCAATAGAAGTCGCACCGTTTCACCGAGCGACCTGAAATTTTGCACACATGTAGAGACAACCTTCTCTGTTTGCAGACCCAATTTTTTTTTTGAAATCCATTCATTGGTCATTGGTAAAATAAATATCTCCTGATAGGTTGAAAAATGAAAATGGTCTTCGATAAATGTTATCAAACTCATATTTTGCATGGTCATTAAGACCAACATTGTCTCTTATTTTACAAATTTTCATCCCAATCAGCTGAGAATGTACGAACTTACTTACATTTTAAATAGCTGTCAGAAATTAAGTATTGAAAATTAATGTTTTTCCACTACAATTGAATCAGATTTGCTTTATGTACCAGTGTGTTTAGATGCTGTTTACAATTTTCAGTGAAAACCAGATACTTTTATGTTGATTGGGTGGATAATATTTTAATAATTCAATATAGAACGTATTTCCAAACAGATCATTTCAAGTTTTCGCAAAACTAAGGACCTTGATGAACTTTTGGCAATTCGTAGTTCTAGTTCTGATGGCCGTGCTTCCTGTGTGTTTCATAGAGTGGCATTTGTTCTCTTCTTGTGATCATGTCATTTCAAATCTCTCCAGCATTTTGCTTATTTTCGTTAAAAAGTTTGGCAATTTGGTGTTCTTTGTGAAGGTTTTAGTAAAGTTTCCCCGCTTTTATAGCAGGTGAACATTATTTATCGAGAGTTTTTGTCAGAACATTGATATTTCATTTCTTAATAGTCTTCTTCTACCAATAGGTATACCTACTTGTGAAAACGTTGTATTCATTCCGTTTCTGAGCGTCTGTCTAGCCTGACATTTCCTTGAAGGATGCTAATTTTTTTTAAAGGTTTGATTCATTCAGTTTAAAACACTACATAGTCTTATTGTAATTGTGGAACGTTGGATTCATTCCGTTTCTAAACTAGGTCGAACTGTAGAACGTTTAATCTAAAGGTTTAATAACGTTAAAACGTGTATTAGTTTTCTATGTGTTAACGCATCTTCGGTTCTATGTTTGCGCACGTGTCCGGTGCTCGCTCATCAACGCGTTTCACGGAGCGTTTTCCTAGTTTATCTTCTATAGTCGTAAAAAGACAAATGTAAATTTACGTACCTATCAAAAGTTCGTTCTAATGTCATTGTGGTAAAAGCTTGGGTAAAAGAATATTTGCGAAATCTGAAAATCAAATTTGATGGCAGATCCCATTTTCTTTCACTCACATAAATATGTTCTATGAATAGAGTTATGTCAACAAATTCAAGAACTTGTGCTTGAATTTGTTCAACTAATATTCAATGCATTCTAAATAGATTCTGAAAGTCTAGGTGAAAGTTGAAACCCAAAATTAAGTGCTGCAATGCTGCAATTCTGATAGTATGTAGTAGTAGTAGTAGTATGTATTATGTAGTGTATGTATGTACTATTATTCCGTCATGAAACACTGTTTTGAATGGTAATTAAGGACACTTCTAAAACAGACACTGATGTAATATTCAGGCAATATCTGAGTATAATAATAATAATAATATCAAAACGATTGATTTATTTCAGAAAAACTTGGGACATGGCATTACTACATTCACCACATGATGTGATAATACCCAAGAAGGGACTGCCCTGCTGAAACACTTGCCAAGATCTCGCTTATCAACGCGTTACACCGAGCTATTTCCTAGTTTAGTAAGTTGAAGATATAACTGTGCTACGTAAAACATATGAGATAATATCCTCAGTTATTACATACCTTTGACTGTTTTCAATTTGTATTTGTATATTATTTTGATTAATGTTGTACGGTGTCTATTTAAATAAGTAATTTCTGTTACAGAATTTTTCATTGAACAATCCAAGTAACATGATCTAACAAAACAATGGCACCAAACCAATTCCGTCATGAATGTGCTGTTTAATGGTAATTAAGGACACTTCTAAATCATATCACTGATGTTATATATTCAGGCAATATCTGAGTATAATAATAATAATAATATTAACATAACGATTGTTTTATTTCAGAAAAACTTGGGACATGGCATTACTACATTCACCACATGATGTGATAATACTCAAGAAGGGACTGCCCTGCTGAAACTCTTGCCAAGATCTCGCTTATCAACGCGTTACACCGAGCTATTTCCTAGTTTAGTAAGTTGAAGATATAACCAATTACTTTAATAATGAAGGTAACTATTATTAATGTATTTGGTAAAACATATGAGATAATATCCTCAGTTATTACATACCTTCGACTGTTTTCAATTTGTATTTGCATATTATTTTGATTAATGTTGTACGGTGTCTATTTAAATAAGTAATTTCTGTTACAGAATTTTTCATTCAACAATCCAAGTAACATGATCCAACAAAACAATGGCACCAAACCAATTCCGTCAAGAATGCACTGTTTAATGGTAATTAAGGACACTTCTAAATCAGATCACTGATGTTATATTATACTCAGGCAATATCTGAGTATAATAATAATTATATTAACATAGGTAACGATTGTTTTATTTCAGAAAAACTTGGGACATGGCATTACTACATTCACCACATGATGTGATAATACCCAAGAAGGGACTGCCCTGCTGAAACTCTTGCCAAGATCTCGCTTATCAACGCGTTACACCGAGCTATTTCCTAGTTTAGTAAGTTGAAGATATAACTGTGCTACGTAAAACATATGAGATAATATCCTCAGTTATTACATACCTTTGACTGATTTCAATTTGTATTTGTATATTATTTTGATTTATGTTGTACGGTGTCTATTTAAATAAGTAATTTATGTTACAGAATTCTTCATTGAACAATCCAAGTAACATGATCCAACAAAACAATGGCACCAAACCAATTCCGTCATGAAACACTGTTTTGAATGGTAATTAAAGACGCTTATTGTACTAGTCTATCTAAAACAAATAACTGATGTAATATTCAACGATTCTTTATTTCAGAAAAAAACTTGGGGCATGGCATTACTACATTTACCACATTCAATGATGATGTTTTAGTACCCAAGAAGGGACTTCCCTGCTGAAACTATTTCCAAGATCTTAACAAGATTTTGTCAAATATTAACAATTTCATTGTCTGAATCAGCGATTCTTAAATTATGGTCCGCGGAGGCCTCACAGGGGGTCCGCGAAGACTCAAGAAATAGCATTGAATATTTATATTGGGTTTAAATATAAAATTTAAAATACACTTAAACTCAATAAAAATATAGGGTAGGTATACATGTTTAAGTGTGTGCTTCTTCTCCCCTTCCTCCTATTGTGGAGTAATTCTTAACTCTACGTCACTAAAATTACATTAATTTTTTTTAAACATGTTCTCATTATTGTGAAAAAATACTTTGTAAGCCAAAAATAAAAACGACAAAAATTATTGTCCAAATCGCATAGGTAAATATAGTCCAAATTCACTTTCGAATTTCAAAAATTTCCCGGTCTTTTCGGACCTATCCCTTGTCGCTATAAGGGGCCCTCCCCACATTGTTTCGTGCGCAAAATGTTTCCCCGTAATTAGTCGTGCCGTACTAATATAGAATACAAATATTTAAATGAAAAATAATGCTACATTCCAATAATCTTTATTATTTCATATTATTATCAAAGTTAGACTATCTTTGGGAATAAAGAATAGAATTCTAATCTGATATGATGAATGGGGGAATATTCCAAAAATGTTACGGGTAAGTTTTGGGGGTCCGCGACAACAAACTAAACTACCTATGTTTTAAGGGGGTCCGCGGGGTAGAAAAGTATAAGAAACGCTGGTCTAAATAAAAAAAAAATCTAAACAAGAATACAAGATCTCGCCAAAAGAAGTAAAATATTATCATTTAAAAAAAAATTAGAGTCAAACTTTCTAGAAATACAATCAAGACAATATTACAATGATCTTGGCAAGACTTCTCAGCAGGTAGTGTGCAAAGGCATGCACACTACCTTCTTACTCGTCCCTCTATACCCAGTACCAAGATTTTTTATTGTGACGGTAATGAGATAAAATTATTTTTAATGTATCTCGTGACTACTTTTCTCTTCATTTCATTTTACAGGACATATAGCCACAGCCTCTTTGAAAGCCGATGACAAAATTCCATTGTATAGAGGCGAAGAACTGCAAACCAGGATCGGTAACCGCTCCATCCAATGCATTTGTATATTTTGTAATTATATTGTTTCCATTTGTCTATAGGTATTAAATTTTTTACAGGGCCAAATTTAGTTGTGAGTTAATTTTTAATAGTGTATTACAATTATTACATTATGATTAATAAAAACAGTTTCATATTTCAACACAAACATGAAATATTATTGCAACTGTTGAATGAACCATCGTTTCCATTTGTCCTTGATTTTTAGCGTTTTTATTAAAAGTTAGATGTTAAAACTTTGTAAAGAATGTTGAACCCATAAATTAATAAATTCCCACATGTTGAATAGCTTGAATGCTGTCAAAATACTCTCCTGGTGCCATTCCCCTCCACCCCGACACAACGATTATTCACATAAAGACTTTCACCTTTATTAGATAGTAATTAAAACCAATAATTTCTTTAATGTTAAATTAATGGTTCAATACTTTCTTTTAAGCCAATTGTGTTCATTTCCGAACAAATTTCCTTGATCTCATGCGCTTATAGAACAGGACCTAGTGAACCCTGCATGAGAATGCATACGGAAGATTGTTTTACTAAGATTGAAATAGGTGGTCAACGACTGGGACTGATTCAAGGGGTACCAAATATTCTCCAATATTATGATATCATGCCATAAGTCAGAGCTCGGAGGTTATGACAGTGATTGGCATTGCACCTTACTGTGCACATGCTGTGCACTGGCTCTTTTAACCAATATATTGTCTCCAATGTTGATGTAATGCATGTAATTAAGCAAAATATTAAGCGTAAGTACATACAGTCTAGGAAAACGAGTTTCAATTCTAATTTTTTTTTAAAGATTTCATTGAGATTTTGTGTGGAAACTTATCCCTTGTGCAGATCTTGTATAATATGTATGGGCATATTTATAATCATTTTATATAAAAATATTTTGAAAATAGATTCAATTATATACAAAAATGATTTACATACCCATAGCATTTATATTATTGTGATATTGACATTCTACATGATAATTATATAATATGCAAGTAAGTAGGCACCTGTGCGAAATATCTAATGATAAAATAAATTTACACTAAAAGTGTGATATTAATTCTGGCCACACACATGCTCTTCTAAATTCTTGATGAATTCAAATCTATGGGCTGTTGAATGCATTACGAAATAACACCTAGAAATGCTTCGGAATTATGGAACTTTTAAGACCTTTTATTGTTCTGAATCTTTACATACTCGTATTTTGTTCGATACTGTTTTTCAACATTCATCAATCTTACATTTGTAATGGTATCATCCTAGTGGAACACATCTGGATATCTGGTTTTAGGTATAATCGGTCTGGTAATGTTTGATAACTTCTGGAGCTTCTGGATATGTCTGGTATACCAACTTCTATAGACACCTTGGTCTGGTATAGTCGGTCCAACTCCGGTAATGTCTGATTAGGTCTGGATATATCTGGCATAATCAGTCTGGTAATGTCTGATAATTTCTGGATATGTCTGGTATAGTCGGTCTGGCAATTTCTGATTAGGTCTGTATATATCTGGCATAATCAGTCTGGTAATGTCTGATTACTTCTGGATATTTCTGGTATAGTCTGGTAATGTCTGATAACTTCTAAATATGGCTGGTATAGTCGGTCTGGTCATGTCAATAGGTCTGGATATTTCTGGTAGTCAGTCCGGTAATGTCTGTATACTTCTGGATATGTCTGATAATGTCTGATAACTTCTGGATATGTCTGGTATAGTCTGGTGATGTCTGATAACTTCTGGATGTGTCTGGTAATGTCTGATAACTTCTGGATGTGTCTGGTAATGTCTGATAACTTCTGGATATGTCTGGTATAGTCTGGTGATGTCTGATAACTTCTGGATATGTCTGGTATATCGGTCTGGTAATGTCTGATAACTTCTGGATATGTCTGGTGTAGTCTGGAAATGTCTGATAACTTCTGGATATGTCTGGTATAGTCTGGTGATGTCTGATAACTTCTGGTATAGTCTGGTGATGTCTGATAACTTCTAGATATGTCTGGTATAGTCTGGTAATGTCCGATAACTTCTGGATATGTCTGGTATAGTCTGGTGATGTCTGATAACTTCTGGATATGTCTGGTATATCGGTCTGGTAATGTCTGACAACTTCTGGATATGTCTGGTATAGTCTGGTGATATCTGATTACTTCTGGATATGTCTGGTGATGTCTGATAACTTCTGGATATGTCTGGTATAGTCCGGTAATGTCTGACTACTTCTGGATATGTCTGGTATAGTCTGGTAATGTCTGATAACTTCTGGATATGTCTGGTATAGTCCGGTAAGGTCTGATTACTTCTGGATATGTCTGGTATATCGGTCTGGTAATGTCTGAATACTTCTGGATATGTCTGGTTTAGTCTGGTGAGGTCTGATTACTTCTGGATATGTCTGGTACAGTCTGGTAATGTCTGATAACTTCTGGATAAGTCTGGTATAGTCGGTCTGGTTATGTCTGATTAGGTCTGGATATTTCTGGGATAGTCAGTCCGGTGATGTCTGATTACTTCTGGATGTGTCTGGTACAGTCTGGTAATGTCTGATAGCTTCTGGTTATGTCTGGTGTATTCGGTCTGGTAATGTCTGATTACTTCTGGTTATGACTGGTGCATTCACTGTCTGGTAATATCTGATTATTTCTGATAAATTCTTGTCAGTTCCAAGACATTTGTCTGGTAAAGTCTGATAGTGTCTTGTCAGTTTCGTCTGGCTATGTCTGATATGTCTGGATAACTCTGATAAAAGAAAGTGAAATGTGTTCTGATATTGTCTGGTATTGTCTGTTATTGTCTGAGTCTGATTATGTCTGTTCCAAATTCTGGAGTAGGTCTGGACACCATTTCTGGTCTTGTCTGACTAGTTCTGGTGTCTGGACTTTACTCCAGACAGTAGTCGAGATTTTTCAAGCAGGGTTATTATTCTTGTTAATTTTAATTATTATGATACAGATTGATTATAACTGTCGCCATTAGCCTCGCTGCAGAACAGTGTGACGTTAAACCCCAAATAAATTGATTATAACTTATTATATTTTGCCAACATTTGCGCAAACTGACAGTTTGGGCAAGGCAATGGCAGTTTTTTCTTCTATTCGGTAATGTCGAAGTTTGTGATCACTCGTGTGTTTGTCTGTACAGTGTTTGTATCAAAGATACTAGTATAGGTATACAACTGCGGTTTGTATGTACTACTAGGTTTAGTTACCTAATAAATGAAAAGTGTGAAAAGTGTTCATACGTCAATGATTGAAACTGTAAAACTACCTACTCTGATGAGTCAACCCTCACTCTCTGCCGGTAGCTTTTTCCCACCGGCTGAACCTAGCCTTCCATCCTTCAGCCTTCGATGTAATACCATTCCCATCGCCAACATAAAGACTTATCGCAGACATAAATTTAAATTATAATATGTATCAGGTTCAAGCCCGACTCTGGTAAAAGAGTACGGCCTTCAACACGGACGAAAGCATTTCATAAAGCAGTATCGAATCCCAGAGAGTGAATGTAATGCTTGAACTACTTTATTACTTGATATTGAGTCCTGTGTGCTCTGCTTTCCCACAGTACAACTGCCTATAGGTGTAGTAGGCAGTAGTAGGTATTTCGTTTTAACATTTCTAGATGTTTGTGGATGATTTACTTAGCTTCCTATGAGGATTTTACTGCCTACTTTCACCTTATTTTCTAATGAGAAGTTCAATATTTCCGAGTGTAGGTAGGTACACTTGGCCAAACAAAACTTGAACGTTCAATAAATCTGATAGGCTGATAAATGAAAGATCGCACCATTAGAAGTCAGCCTAAGCGATCTCATTGTCTCACTCTAGTAGGTTACCTACCTCACATTTCAATGATAATAACAAGCTTTGATTGGTTATGGGACATTGTATTGTATTGTATTGTATTTTATTATCATCCCGTGGACAAGTACATAATACATGTATGGGTATCGTCAAGAATGTATGTACAAGTTATGACAAAGTCAGAAATATTTACAAGTCACAATGTTTACAATGACAGTTATATGTACAGTAAATAATAAAACTAATAATAGTAATATTTATACCTAAGAAAAATAATAATAAAAATGATTACATGTAGAATAAATATAAATAAATGAATAAATCGCCTCGGCTAAGACAATGCCGTGTAGTACGTGGCCGATAGTTGAATAGGAAGAACAATGGAACGAGAGTGCTTGAGGTTAAGATGATTGACACTGAAGTGCTGGTACAGTTATGAGTCTAGAAATTCCTGCAGGCTGTAGAATGGGTTTAGGAGGAGGTAGGCATTGAGACTGGATTGGAAGCTGGCCCAGGTGGGAGAGGTGGTGATGTGCTGTGGTAGCTTATTATAGATAATTGTGCATATATAGTGGGGGCTGCTAGTGAATGAGGAGTGAGAGTGAGTGGGGATACGTATGGAGTTTCCCCCTCGAGTGCCATATTGATGAACTGACGAGTTTAGGGGGAAGAGGGTTGGGTGCTCACGAGCAAAGGAGCTGGCAATACGGATGAGAGTGCAGGTGAGAGTCAGGATGTGTAACTTAATGAACTCGGGTTTGGCAGACTTGCGGCGAGAGATGCCGGCAATAATGCGGACTGCCTGTTTCTGCAGGATGAAAATGCGGTTGGCACCGGGAGAGGTGCCCCAGAAGAGGAGTCCATAGGAGAGATGGGAATGGAAATGAGCGTGGTAGACCAGTTTGAGGGAATGGGCGTTAACTATGGGCTTGAGTCGGCGTAGTAGGAAGCAGCTACTCTGGATTTTGGAGACCGTGTGTTGGATGTGCGTAGACCAATTGAGGGTAGCAGTTAGATGGATGCCCAGGAATTTTATGGATGGGGTGCTTGGAATAATGTGGTCATTGATGCGGATTAGGGGAGAGATAGACGGCTTGTGAGATTGGGTGTGGAAGTTGATGAAGGTTGTTTTGGAGGGTTGGAGAGCGAGCTTATTGTTCGAGCAGTAAGATGACATGATTGCTGCCTGCTCATTGGCTGTCTCGATGAGGGAAAGGAATGATTTGGATTTAGGAGCTGTAAGGAGGTGGTTCGTATCATCAGCGAACTGAAAGAGGTTGCCGTAGGTGATGAGGTCAGGGAGGTCGTTCACATAGACGAGGAAGAGTGTTGGAGCAAGAACGGAACCTTGAGGGACACCGCAGCGAATTAGTTTAGAGGAGGAGGTGATGAGAGATGGAGAGCGCGGTTTGTTGGAAGGGATGATCACTGTCTGCGAGCGGTTGGTTAGGAAAGAGGATATCAGTCGATTGGCCAGACCCGTTATGCCACAGAGCTCCAGCTTGTGAAGGAGGAGGCAGTGGTCGATGGTGTCGAATGCCTTCGACAAGTCATAGAAGAGGCCTATTGAGTGGTCCCCCTTGTCGAGTGCAGCATGGAGTGTGGTGAGGAATTGGTATATTGCCGTACCTGTAGATTTACGTTTTTGGAAGCCATGTTGGCAGTCGGCAAGGATGGAGTGGTCTGAAAGATAGGAGGTCAGACGGTCTAGGATGACTTTTTCAATGATTTTGGAGAAAGAAGAGAGGAGAGATATGGGTCGATAGTTGTTAATGTCAGATTTCTTTCCCTTTTTATGGATAGGGATGATGTGAGACATTTTGAGTTGATCGGGGAAGATGCCAGAGGAGAATGAGCGGTTGATAATGAGGGAGAGAGGCTCAGCAACATGAGCCATGCATCTTGCTAGCACAGAACCAGGAACACCATCCCCAGTGAACACTAGGACGTACCTGGGACGTCCCCAGGACAGACTACTTACTTAGGTAGGACATCCCCAGTCCGTCCTAAACTCGGCCTAAAATGATCCCCAGAGTGTCCCCAGAGTGTCCTAATTACACAAGTTTTTCGATCCCAGGTACGTCCTAAATTAGGCCGACCTTCCTAAAAAAGGACGACACTGCCTAATTTAGGATATCCATTGTCCTAGTTTAGGACGTCATTTCCTAATTTAGGTCGATACTTTTCCTAAATTAAGATGAAACTGCCTAATTTAAGATATACATTGTCCTACTTTAGGACGTCATTTTCTTATTTAGGTAGATGCTTTTCCTAAATTAGGATGAAAATGACAAATTTAATATATAATTTTTCATTATTATTATAATAGAATGGTATTTCCTATGGAAGATAATTTTCCCCTATTGGTATGCAATTGCCATATTTAATAGACAGATTCTATTTGCACAGACAGCAATTCGCAAGATTCGCATTATTCATATTCATTAATTCAGTTATCAATGTTTGCATCCAAAAAATATGGCTCCGACTCCAAGGTGACAACTTAGGTTCCAGTACAAAATAAAAGAAATACACATTTTTCCTATCATCCAATAGGACATGTCTCTTTTTGTTATAATATCTTATAATACTTGGCAGATTTTGGAAATAATATAACTTACTTAAAAACAAACGATAAAGAGATTATGCTGAAATTAAAAATCTATATTGTGAAGTCGAAGGGCAGAGTACTCTGTTGACAGTTGTAGAAACTTTTAAAAATATTTCAATAGCAGCCATTTTTAGGACAATTCTTCCTAAAAAAGGCAATTGCCTAATTTAGGAAGAATTGTCCTAAAATAGGATTTCAGTAGCAGCCATTTTTAGGACAATTCTTCCTAAAAAAGGCAATTGCCTAATTTAGGAAGAATGTTCCTAAAAAAGGATCTTCTTCCTTTATTAGGATATCCCAGGGAGGTACCCAGGACATCCTAGTAGGATGTCCTACTTTAGGCTAGGATATCCTAAAAATAGTCTGTCCCTGGGACGACCTGTGTTCACTGGGTCGGGACCACTGGGGCCTCATTCACAAAGCAGGTTTAGCTCGGATTAGCTCATAGTCCCATATGAAATAACATTGGCCGCCCCCGGTAACACCGTCAAAAAGTTTTGTGAATGAGGCCCCTGGAGAACTTAGCGCGCATGGATTTGGCCAGATGAATCAGTTCGTACGGCGTAGTGGGACGGAGGGAGAGAGGTGGGCGACAAGTGGAGCTGGTCACCGGCGGTAGATGGGACAGAATGGCTGTGGACAAAGGAGGGGCGACGTCACCTGAAGTGATGAAGAAGTCGTTCAGGTGATTGGCCAGCAGTCATTCAAATTTGGTCAACGTTCAAGTTTTGTTTGGCCGAGGCCCGAGTGTACCTACATCAGAGGGCTAGAAGTCTAGATATTCTATTTTTGATTTCACACTTTTGGAATCTAGGTTAAATCAGTCACCAAAACAAACACGCACACAAAACACAAATTGTGTTCAATTAAAGTGTAGAAATGTTGTGATCATTGAAGGACCATCACCATTGATCTAGGGACAGGATTATTTATTAATGAAACAGTCTTCAAGTAATTTGTATTCTTTGCAAATTTGTGTAAAATTTAAGAAGACCAATTTAATTAATTCTAAAAAAAAACTAAAGACTGGGACCTATCACCCTGTTGGATGTAAACTTTCAGAATCAACTAAACTAAACTCATTCCATGGGAGTCATGTAGGTATAAATGTGATTGCAAGAGATGCACTTTAACTACCTACTTCTACCGTACTGACTTGACTGGCACTGATACACATTATATTATCTATCTACTTTGACTCATTGCTTGGCTTTTCAATCTTCCTATTATTTTATTACTCCTATTTTTTAAATTTAAATTGCACTAGGAATGTAGGCAAAGTGAGTGGATTTTATAATCCACTTAATAAAAGTGGATTTGAATAAGTCTTCTTGGCACCCTCGGCACAGCTAAAATAGATTGGAGTACAAATGTGAATGACTGCTGGTCATTTTCCGTATCAAAGCTTGTTATTATCATTGAAGTGTGAGTCACCTACAATAGTGACCCTGCTTGAAAAATCTCGACTAGTTTCTGGAGTAAGTCCAGACACCAGAACTAGTCAGACAAGACCAGAAATGGTGTCCAGACATACTCCAGAAATTGGAACAGACAAAATCAGAATCAGACAATAACAGACAATACCAGACAATTACAGAACACATTTCACTTTCTTTTATCAGAGTTGTCCAGACATATCAGACATAACCAGACGAAAGTGAATTGGAACTTACAAGAAACTATCAGACTTTACCAGACAAATGTCTTGGAACTGACAAGAATTTATCAGAAATAATAAGATATTACCAGACCGTGAATATACCAGCCATAACCAGAAGTAATCAGACATTACCAGACCGAATACACCAGACATAACCAGAAGTTCTCAGACATAACCAGACTATAGCAGACATATACAGAAGTTATCAGACATTACCTGACTGACTATACCAGAAATATCCAGACCTAATCAGACATTACCAGGCCGACTATACCAGACCTATCCAGAAGTTTTCAGACATTACCAGAATATACCAGACATATCCAGAAGTAATCAGACCTCACCAGACTAAACCAGACATATCCAGAAGTATTCAGACATTACCAGACCGATATACCAGACATATCCAGAAGTAATCAGACCTTACCGGACTATACCAGACATATCCAGAAGTTATCAGACATTACCAGACTATACCAGACATATCCAGAAGTAGTCAGACATTACCGGACTATACCAGACATATCCAGAAGTTATCAGACATCACCAGACATATCCAGAAGTAATCAGATATCACCAGACTATACCAGACATATCCAGAAGTTGTCAGACATTACCAGACCGATATACCAGACATATCCAGAAGTTATCAGACATCACCAGACTATACCAGACATATCCAGAAGTTATCGGACATTACCAGACTATACCAGACATATCTAGAAGTTATCAGACATCACCAGACTATACCAGAAGTTATCAGACATCACCAGACTATACCAGACATATCCAGAAGTTATCAGACATTTCCAGACTACACCAGACATATCCAGAAGTTATCAGACATTACCAGACCGATATACCAGACATATCCAGAAGTTATCAGACATCACCAGACTATACCAGACATATCCAGAAGTTATCAGACATTACCAGACACATCCAGAAGTTATCAGACATTACCAGACACATCCAGAAGTTATCAGACATCACCAGACTATACCAGACATATCCAGAAGTTATCAGACATTATCAGACATATCCAGAAGTATACAGACATTACCGGACTGACTACCAGAAATATCCAGACCTATTGACATGACCAGACCGACTATACCAGCCATATTTAGAAGTTATCAGACATTACCAGACTATACCAGAAATATCCAGAAGTAATCAGACATTACCAGACTGATTATGCCAGATATATACAGACCTAATCAGAAATTGCCAGACCGACTATACCAGACATATCCAGAAATTATCAGACATTACCAGACTGATTATGCCAGATATATCCAGACCTAATCAGACATTACCGGAGTTGGACCGACTATACCAGACCAAGGTGTCTATAGAAGTTGGTATACCAGACATATCCAGAAGCTCCAGAAGTTATCAAACATTACCAGACCGATTATACCTAAAACCAGATATCCAGATGTGTTCCACTAGGATGATACCATTACAAATGTAAGATTGATGAATGTTGAAAAACAGTATCGAACAAAATACGAGTATGTAAAGATTCAGAACAATAAAAGGTCTTAAAAGTTCCATAATTCCGAAGCATTTCTAGGTGTTATTTCGTAATGCATTCAACAGCCCATAGATTTGAATTCATCAAGAATTTAGAAGAGCATGTGTGTGGCCAGAATTAATATCACACTTTTAGTGTAAATTTATTTTATCATTAGATATTTCGCACAGGTGCCTACTTACTTGCATATTATATAATTATCATGTAGAATGTCAATATCACAATAATATAAATGCAATGGGTATGTAAATCATTTTTGTATATAATTGAATCTATTTTCAAAATATTTTTATATAAAATGATTATAAATATGCCCATACATATTATACAAGATCTGCACAAGGGATAAGTTTCCACACAAAATCTCAATGAAATCTTTAAAAAAAAATTAGAATGGAAACTCGTTTTCCTAGACTGTATGTACTTACGCTTAATATTTTGCTTAATTACATGCATTACATCAACATTGGAGACAATATATTGGTTAAAAGAGCCAGTGCACAGCATGTGCACAGTAAGGTGCAATGCCAATCACTGTCATAACCTCCGAGCTCTGACTTATGGCATGATATCATAATATTGGAGAATATTTGGTACCATTGGCCCCTTGAATCAGACCCAGTCGTTGACCACCTATTTCAATCTTAGTAAAACAATCTTCCGTATGCATTCTCATGCAGGGTTCACTAGGTCCTGTTCTATAAGCGCATGAGATCAAGGAAATTTGTTCGGAAATGAACACAATTGGCTTAAAAGAAAGTATTGAACCATTAATTCAACATTAAAGAAATTATTGGTTTTAATTACTATCTAATAAAGGTGAAAGTCTTTATGTGAATAATCGTTGTGTCGGGGTGGAGGGGAATGGCACCAGGAGAGTATTTTGACAGCATTCAAGCTATTCAACATGTGGGAATTTATTAATTTATGGGTTCAACATTCTTTACAAAGTTTTAACATCTAACTTTTAATAAAAACGCTAAAAATCAAGGACAAATGGAAACGATGGTTCATTCAACAGTTGCAATAATATTTCATGTTTGTGTTGAAATATGAAACTGTTTTTATTAATCATAATGTAATAATTGTAATACACTATTAAAAATTAACTCACAACTAAATTTGGCCCTGTAAAAAATTTAATACCTATAGACAAATGGAAACAATATAATTACAAAATATACAAATGCATTGGATGGAGCGGTTACCGATCCTGGTTTGCAGTTCTTCGCCTCTATACAATGGAATTTTGTCATCGGCTTTCAAAGAGGCTGTGGCTATATGTCCTGTAAAATGAAATGAAGAGAAAAGTAGTCACGAGATACATTAAAAATAATTTTATCTCATTACCGTCACAATAAAAAATCTTGGTACTGGGTATAGAGGGACGAGTAAGAAGGTAGTGTGCATGCCTTTGCACACTACCTGCTGAGAAGTCTTGCCAAGATCATTGTAATATTGTCTTGATTGTATTTCTAGAAAGTTTGACTCTAATTTTTTTTTAAATGATAATATTTTACTTCTTTTGGCGAGATCTTGTATTCTTGTTTAGATTTTTTTTTTGATTTAGACCAGCGTTTCTTATACTTTTCTACCCCGCGGACCCCCTTAAAACATAGGTAGTTTAGTTTGTTGTCGCGGACCCCCAAAACTTACCCGTAACATTTTTGGAATATTCCCCCATTCATCATATCAGATTAGAATTCTATTCTTTATTCCCAAAGATAGTCTAACTTTGATAATAATATGAAATAATAAAGATTATTGGAATGTAGCATTATTTTTCATTTAAATATTTGTATTCTATATTAGTACGGCACGACTAATTACGGGGAAACATTTTGCGCACGAAACAATGTGGGGAGGGCCCCTTATAGCGACAAGGGATAGGTCCGAAAAGACCGGGAAATTTTTGAAATTCGAAAGTGAATTTGGACTATATTTACCTATGCGATTTGGACAATAATTTTTGTCGTTTTTATTTTTGGCTTACAAAGTATTTTTTCACAATAATGAGAACATGTTTAAAAAAAATTAATGTAATTTTAGTGACGTAGAGTTAAGAATTACTCCACAATAGGAGGAAGGGGAGAAGAAGCACACACTTAAACATGTATACCTACCCTATATTTTTATTGAGTTTAAGTGTATTTTAAATTTTATATTTAAACCCAATATAAATATTCAATGCTATTTCTTGAGTCTTCGCGGACCCCCTGTGAGGCCTCCGCGGACCATAATTTAAGAATCGCTGATTCAGACAATGAAATTGTTAATATTTGACAAAATCTTGTTAAGATCTTGGAAATAGTTTCAGCAGGGAAGTCCCTTCTTGGGTACTAAAACATCATCATTGAATGTGGTAAATGTAGTAATGCCATGCCCCAAGTTTTTTTCTGAAATAAAGAATCGTTGAATATTACATCAGTGATTTGTTTTAGATAGACTAGTACAATAAGCGTCTTTAATTACCATTCAAAACAGTGTTTCATGACGGAATTGGTTTAGTGCCATTGTTTTGTTGGATCATGTTACTTGGATTGTTCAATGAAGAATTCTGTAACATAAATTACTTATTTAAATAGACACCGTACAACATAAATCAAAATAATATACAAATACAAATTGAAATCAGTCAAAGGTATGTAATAACTGAGGATATTATCTCATATGTTTTACGTAGCACAGTTATATCTTCAACTTACTAAACTAGGAAATAGCTCGGTGTAACGCGTTGATAAGCGAGATCTTGGCAAGAGTTTCAGCAGGGCAGTCCCTTCTTGGGTATTATCACATCATGTGGTGAATGTAGTAATGCCATGTCCCAAGTTTTTCTGAAATAAAACAATCGTTACCTATGTTAATATAATTATTATTATACTCAGATATTGCCTGAGTATAATATAACATCAGTGATCTGATTTAGAAGTGTCCTTAATTACCATTAAACAGTGCATTCTTGACGGAATTGGTTTGGTGCCATTGTTTTGTTGGATCATGTTACTTGGATTGTTGAATGAAAAATTCTGTAACAGAAATTACTTATTTAAATAGACACCGTACAACATTAATCAAAATAATATGCAAATACAAATTGAAAACAGTCGAAGGTATGTAATAACTGAGGATATTATCTCATATGTTTTACCAAATACATTAATAATAGTTACCTTCATTATTAAAGTAATTGGTTATATCTTCAACTTACTAAACTAGGAAATAGCTCGGTGTAACGCGTTGATAAGCGAGATCTTGGCAAGAGTTTCAGCAGGGCAGTCCCTTCTTGAGTATTATCACATCATGTGGTGAATGTAGTAATGCCATGTCCCAAGTTTTTCTGAAATAAAACAATCGTTATGTTAATATTATTATTATTATTATACTCAGATATTGCCTGAATATATAACATCAGTGATATGATTTAGAAGTGTCCTTAATTACCATTAAACAGCACATTCATGACGGAATTGGTTTGGTGCCATTGTTTTGTTAGATCATGTTACTTGGATTGTTCAATGAAAAATTCTGTAACAGAAATTACTTATTTAAATAGACACCGTACAACATTAATCAAAATAATATACAAATACAAATTGAAAACAGTCAAAGGTATGTAATAACTGAGGATATTATCTCATATGTTTTACGTAGCACAGTTATATCTTCAACTTACTAAACTAGGAAATAGCTCGGTGTAACGCGTTGATAAGCGAGATCTTGGCAAGAGTTTCAGCAGGGCAGTCCCTTCTTGGGTATTATCACATCATGTGGTGAATGTAGTAATGCCATGTCCCAAGTTTTTCTGAAATAAATCAATCGTTTTGATATTATTATTATTATTATACTCAGATATTGCCTGAATATTACATCAGTGTCTGTTTTAGAAGTGTCCTTAATTACCATTCAAAACAGTGTTTCATGACGGAATAATAGTACATACATACACTACATAATACATACTACTACTACTACATACTATCAGAATTGCAGCATTGCAGCACTTAATTTTGGGTTTCAACTTTCACCTAGACTTTCAGAATCTATTTAGAATGCATTGAATATTAGTTGAACAAATTCAAGCACAAGTTCTTGAATTTGTTGACATAACTCTATTCATAGAATATATTTATGTGAGTGAAAGAAAATGGGATCTGCCATCAAATTTGATTTTCAGATTTCGCAAATATTCTTTTACCCAAGCTTTTACCACAATGACATTAGAACGAACTTTTGATAGGTACGTAAATTTACATTTGTCTTTTTACGACTATAGAAGATAAACTAGGAAAACGCTCCGTGAAACGCGTTGATGAGCGAGCACCGGACACGTGCGCAAACATAGAACCGAAGATGCGTTAACACATAGAAAACTAATACACGTTTTAACGTTATTAAACCTATAGATTAAACGTTCAACAGTTCGACCTAGTTTAGAAACGGAATGAATCCAACGTTCCACAATTACAATAAGACTATGTAGTGTTTTAAACTGAATGAATCAAACCTTTAAAAAAAATTAGCATCCTTCAAGGAAATGTCAGGCTAGACAGACGCTCAGAAACGGAATGAATACAACGTTTTCACAAGTAGGTATACCTATTGGTAGAAGAAGACTATTAAGAAATGAAATATCAATGTTCTGACAAAAACTCTCGATAAATAATGTTCACCTGCTATAAAAGCGGGGAAACTTTACTAAAACCTTCACAAAGAACACCAAATTGCCAAACTTTTTAACGAAAATAAGCAAAATGCTGGAGAGATTTGAAATGACATGATCACAAGAAGAGAACAAATGCCACTCTATGAAACACACAGGAAGCACGGCCATCAGAACTACGAATTGCCAAAAGTTCATCAAGGTCCTTAGTTTTGCGAAAACTTGAAATGATCTGTTTGGAAATACGTTCTATATTGAATTATTAAAATATTATCCACCCAATCAACATAAAAGTATCTGGTTTTCACTGAAAATTGTAAACAGCATCTAAACACACTGGTACATAAAGCAAATCTGATTCAATTGTAGTGGAAAAACATTAATTTTCAATACTTAATTTCTGACAGCTATTTAAAATGTAAGTAAGTTCGTACATTCTCAGCTGATTGGGATGAAAATTTGTAAAATAAGAGACAATGTTGGTCTTAATGACCATGCAAAATATGAGTTTGATAACATTTATCGAAGACCATTTTCATTTTTCAACCTATCAGGAGATATTTATTTTACCAATGACCAATGAATGGATTTCAAAAAAAAATTGGGTCTGCAAACAGAGAAGGTTGTCTCTACATGTGTGCAAAATTTCAGGTCGCTCGGTGAAACGGTGCGACTTCTATTGCTCTAGTTAACAGATAAAAGTAAAAACAAAAAAAAATAAAAAAAACAGAGGTCCGTGTCAAAAGAGTCAAAAGGAGACGCTCGCTTCGCTCGCTCAATCACACAAATTTGAAAAATATTTAGAAAAGGCAGGTTCACACATTTACCCACTTGTAGGTCGTACACTTACCTCCAAAGACAGAGATGTTTGTTCTTTGCTGTTCCTCCATTCTTCATCGTAACACAACACTGTATATTCTGTTATTCATACGCGTTGAATTTGATTAAATATCGAAATTCACGAATGTAGGCGATCACATTTTCACACTTATAAAATTTCCTATTTTGTGTAGTTACCGTACACTCAGCAAATGTTAAGACGGTATTTGAAAGAAATGGATTAGCTGATAAAAATGTGATGGCATCAATGTTGAAGTCTCTGCTAACTCGTCATCTACCTAGTAGGTGGATAATATGCTCTGATTTCATTGATAACAACAAGGATTGATTTTCAAGGAACCTGATCAGCAGCGAATCCGTTTCTTTCAAATACCGTTTTATGATTTGTTGGGTGTACTTACTCAATAATTACAATTTAACGCACATGCACGGTAAAACACAGTAAAATTTTCTATCAAATCATTATCTAGATACTTTTTTGAGTAACTGACTGTAGATACTTTCACTTTCTGGTATTCATCAAGTAAAATATTAAATTTGTGACGTTCCTTCTTACCATATTTTAAACAAATTAAATGCAAAAATGAACTAGAAGGAACCATACCCCAGGTATCATGAACTGAGATATTAAGGAAAACGCGTTTTACATAATAGTTTTTAAAATGTATGGACTACAGTGATTTTTCTGTTGTTTGATCGGCAGAATTTTTATATATTTTTTGTAATTACTAATAATTAAATCACACTGTGGTTACTTCAAAAATTTATTAAATGTAGCTTGGTTCCTTTTTGATCAATGTGAAATTATTGTTTATTATATGTAAGTACGTACGCTTTTTAATTGGTTACGTTCAGCTGACTTATATGTTTATGCTTTACTTGACAACTTTTATACATTCGTAAATTTTGTATAATTTTTATTGTAACGTGGAAAAAAGGCTTATGAAATAAAAAAAATAAATAAAAAAAAAATGTTGTGAATGTATAAATTTTAATAGTGAAAAGGAACCAGCCCACAAAAATGTGGATTTTTTCCGTTTTGCGTTTTTTTCCCGTTTTGTAAATTAGCAAAGAAAACACTCTATAAATATACACTACACAGTGTGTTCTGAGATGCGCTTTTTGAGATCGGTAAAAGGGTGTTGTTTGTTAGATAAGATCAGGAATGAGGATATAAGGGCCGAATTGGGAATGAAGGAAATCAATAAGAATATATCACAGTACAGGAGAAGATGGGCCGACCATGTAGAAAGGATGTCGAATAAGAGAATTCCCAAAATGGGCCCTTCACTATGATCCGAAGGGCAGGCGCGACATTGGCCGGCCAAGGAAAAGATGGGCTGCACCTTGAGGACGGAACGGGCTTTTAGCCCAATCTTTGCGGGTAGAAGAAGAAGAAGACAGTGTGTAGTGTATATTTATAGAGTATGTACCTATACTATACACTACACAGTGTGTAGTGTATAGTATAGGTACACAGCAAATGTGGGTGGGTTCTCTTTTGAAAATTAAAGTTTAGGTCAAGTCAAGATCTATCAGAATTGCAGCACTTAATTTTGGGTTTCACCATGATTTTCAGAATCTATTTAGAATGCATTGAATATTAGTTGAGCTTGACCTCATATTAACGCAATAAGAAAACAATGCATACATTTTATCGATTATTTTACCGGTTTTGACAACCCTATTTCAAAGGATCAAGTTATGTGATAACTTTTTTTGTTTTGCCGAGTGTACCTACATTTAAAACGTATGCTTTACAACATTAACACAAAAGTGATCAAATTCTTTGACAGACCATAATATTTTCATCATATTCGGGTTTTTTTCATGTACACATTTCTTTCAAGCAATGATTTAATCGAAATGATATGACAGAAAATTTTGCCGTGCACTAAACGTGTAATTTTGGCTATATGGTTCGTAGGCTATGGGCTTAGGCTATAGGTGTTTTGGATTTGTATTAATGAACACGACAAAATTTGCAACTTTCTTCTCAAGAGCGTTACGACGCTCGAGAACGCTCAAGTTCTGTAAACATTTTCCAAACTGCTGAAACTAAACTTATTCAATACGCTTCGATGAGCTTGTAGTTGGTAAAATACCAATTTGAAATAATTATCTTTGTTAAAATGACAGCAGTCTATTTATGCAGAGGCATTCGAATTAAAATGGAAAACCAACTGCAGCACTTTTTTTTCATTGTTTCCCTTATTCTATAATGTGTGTAAGTTTCAGCACTTAATCTTTGATAGTTCTGTCGGAGTGACCTCAAACAGGGAAATGTCTTTTGTGCCACCCGGTATAATTAATAATAGATTATAATCGCAAAAATAAAACTAGTTAAGAAATTCAGCAAATAAAAGAAGTTTCAATACAAAATTTAGCAATCATGGTTTAATTATTTTCTTTAGGGGGGGGGGGGGGGGGGGGCTTAACGTCGCACTGTTCTGCAGCGAGGCTAATGGCGACGGATGAATGATTATGATCATTCATGGTTTAATAATCATCAACAAACACAAATGAAGAATCGATTGATTACCTACCCAAAAAAATGTCATGCCATTTTCAATGTCAAAGCTGATTGTAATTATTAATTATCACCAGCAGACTACACAAAAAAAATCTCCCAAAGGTTTTTAAAAGGTTTAAAAACAACCTTCAGGGAGACCCTGAGGTTTTGTTTCTGTCCTTTACGCAAAATTTCTGCCAGGTTGGGGCAAGGCAAGGAAAACATATCCCCCCCCCCCCCCCCCATTGTTTTTTCGGACTTTGAAATCAATTTTGAGACGATATGAGGTGTATTTTGTGGAAATATTCAATATTGTATACATTTGACACGGGGTGGGGGGGGGGGGGGAGTTAACTACATGGCCCCTGAGGCATTTTTTGGTTTTTCGACACGTTGAAATTATTAGTTTGTGTATTTTTTGTTTACAAAATGAAACTAGGTAAATGTAAAACACCACACAAATTGTATGATTTCCTGATATCCAGGGGGGGGGGGGGGGGCAAGTGCTCCCCCCCTTCCTCCGCTGTGGTCGCCCATCCATGTAAGTGTCAAACATCTAAGTGCAATTTTACCGTGCGAGGTAGGAAACTCTCCGCCCCAGGTGGCAGGGTGACATTTTTACCAGCTCATATTGTATCTACCTACTATTTGTCAATAAAGTGTTAGGTAAATTCAATGCAAGATGCTTACAGTATTTGGGGAGTTTCAAAGGAGTAGGTATAATTGAAATGACTGCTCTCTTACCGTTTTCCTGATAGCTCGTACCTATGTATTCCAAATTGTGTTTTTTCACTGCTGAGAATCCGCGTAAAACTAACAAAAGAATTATGTTTTTCCAAATTATACATAAACAATTGATTAATGTATTTGAATGCATTCACTATCACACTGTATAGAACCGAGCGTTCTTACATAAATCACAATACTGATTAAAAAACCGCTCGAACTTCACTCTGCCGTCTCCACCCGCCTGGCTGGGGACTGACTGACTAAGAATTTGATGTCGATGCAAAACTAGCTCGATCCAGTTCAGCGTGAGAACAATGATGAATCATATTATTCAAAAAAACCGTTGTATCAGAGTTATGCAGATAAAGTCAGAATAGTCAAGACCTGATGTCAGACATAACCAGAAGGATTCAGAACGCACGAACATTTCCAGAACATACCAGATAATACCAGACGCTTTGAGACAATGTCTATCCAGACCAAGCCAGACAATACCAGAATGACACCAGACCATAGTTCATTCACCAGAATATCTCAGAACTTACAAGACAATTATCCAGACAAAACCAGACGATACCAGACCAGCTACCAGAATACACCAGATCCAGAAAATATCAGAATATACCAGAAGAAATCAGACAGAGTTCTAACCAGACTAAATCAGACAATTCCAGAACTACACCAGACATTGTCAATTCACCAGAATATCTCATAACTTACCGGACAATTATCCAGACCAAACCAGACGATACCAGACCAGCTACCAGAATACACCAGACGCAGAAAATGTCAGAATATACCAGAAAAAATCAGACATAGATCCAACCAGACTTAACCAGACAATTCCAGAATGACACCAGACCATAGTTCATTCACCAGAATATCTCAGAACTTACCAGACAATTATCTAGACAAAACCAGAATAGACAAAACCAGCTACCAGAATACACCAGACCAAGAAACTATCAGAATATATAGAAGAAATCAGACATAGATCCAACCAGACTAAACCAGACAATTCCAGAATGACACCAGACCATAGTTCATTAACCAGAATATCTCAGAACTTAATTTACCGGACAATTATCCAGACAAAACCAGACGATACCACCAGCTACCAGAATACACCAGATCCAGACGATTTTCAGAATTTACTCGAAGAAATCAGACATAGGTCTAACCAGACTAAACCAGACAATTCCAAAAAAAATTACACCAGATCTGTTAGATCACTAGGTTAACTCAGAAAGTACCAGACATTTAAGTCCAGCAGACTAAACCAGACGAAACTAGAATACACCACATCCAGAAAATACCAGATAATATCAGACGTTTTCAGACATTGTCTATCCAGATCAAGCCAGACGATACCAGAACTACACCAGACATTGTTAATTAACCAGAATATCTCAGAACTTACCAGACAATTATCCAGACTATACCAGACGAAACCAGAATACATCAGAACCAGAGCATACCAGATTATAGCAGACTTATTCGACAATGTGTCATTCTGGTAGCTGGTCTGGTATCGTCTGGTTTTGTCTGAATAATTGTCTGGTAAGTTCTGAGATATTCTGGTGAATTGACAATGTCTGGTGTAGTTCTGGAATTGTCTGATTTAGTCTGGTTAGAAGTATGTCTGATTTCTTCTGGATATTATGATATTTTCTGGATCTGGTTTATTCTGGTAGCTGGTCTGGTATCGTCTGGTTTTGTCTGGATAATTGTCTGGTAAGTTCTGAGATGTTCTGGTGAATTGACAATGTCTGGTGTAGTTCTGGAATTGTCTGGTTTAGTCTGGTTAGAACTATGTCTGATTTCTTCTGGCATATTCTGATATTTTCTGGATCTGGTGTATTCTGGTAGCTGGTCTGGTATCGTCTGGTTTTGTCTGGATAATTGTCTGGTAAGTTCTGAGATATTCTGGTGAATTGACAATGTCTGGTGTAGTTCTGGAATTAGTCTTTAGACTAATTGGTTGGTCTAAAGTCTGGTCTTTAGTCTGGTTGGTGGATCTATGTCTGATTTCTTCTGGTATATTCTGATATTTTCTGGATATGGTGTATTCTGATAGCTGGTCTGACATCGTCTGGTTTTGTCTGGATAATTGTCTGGAGGGTTGTGAGATTTTCTGGTGAATTGACAATGTCTGGTGTAGATCTGGAATTGTCTGGTTTAGTCTGGTTGAACTATGTCTGATTTCTTCTGGTATATTCTGATATTTTCTGGATCTGGTGTATTCTGGTAGCTGGTCTGATATCGTCTGGATTGTCTGGATAATTGTCTGGTAAGTTCTGAGATATTCTGGTGAATGAACTATGGTCTGGTTCATTCTGGAATTTTCTGGTTTAGTCTGGTATTAACTATGTCTGATTTCTTCTGGTATATTCTGATATTTTCTGGATCTGGTGTATTCTGGTAGCTGGTCTGGTATCGTCTGAATTGTCTGGATAATTTTCTGGTAAGTTCTGAGATATTCTGGTGAATGAACTATGGTCTGGTGTCATTCTGGTATTGTCTGGTTTAGTCTGGTTATAACTATGTCTGATTTCTTCTGGTATATTCTGATATTTTCTGGATCTGGTGTATTCTGGTAGCTGGTCTGGTATCGTCTGGTTTTGTCTGGATAATTGTCTGGTAAGTTCTGAGATATTCTGGTGAATTAACAATGTCTGGTGTAGTTCTGGAATTGTCTGGTTTAGTCTGGTTGAACTATGTCTGATTTCTTCTGGTATATTCTGATATTTTCTGGATCTGGTGTATTCTGGTAGCTGGTCTGGTATCGTCTGGTTTTGTCTGGATAATTGTCTGGTAAGTTCTGAGATATTCTGGTGAATTAACAATGTCTGGTGTAGTTCTGGAATTGTCTGGTTTAGTCTGGTTGAACTATGTCTGATTTCTTCTGGTATATTCTGATATTTTCTGGATCTGGTGTATTCTGGTAGCTGGTCTGGTATCGTCTGGTTTTGTCTGGATAATTGTCTGGTAAGTTCTGAGATATTCTGGTGAATTAACAATGTCTGGTGTGGTTCTGGAATTGTCTGGTTTAGTCTGGTTGAACTATGTCTGATTTCTTCTGGTATATTCTGATATTTTCTGGATCTGGTGTATTCTGGTAGCTGGTCTGGTATCGTCTGGTTTTGTCTGGATAATTGTCTGGTAAGTTCTGAGATATTCTGGTGAATTAACAATGTCTGGTGTGGTTCTGGAATTGTCTGGTTTAGTCTGGTTGAACTATGTCTGATTTCTTCTGGTATATTCTGATATTTTCTGGATCTGGTGTATTCTGGTAGCTGGTCTGATATCGTCTGGATTGTCTGGATAATTGTCTGGTAAGTTCTGAGATATTCTGGTGCTGAACTATGGTCTGGTTCATTCTGGAATTTTCTGGTTTAGTCTGGTTATAACTATGTCTGATTTCTTCTGGTATATTCTGATATTTTCTGGATCTGGTGTATTCTGGTAGCTGGTCTGGTATCGTCTGAATTGTCTGGATAATTTTCTGGTAAGTTCTGAGATATTCTGGTGAATGAACCATGGTCTGGTGTCATTCTGGTATTGTCTGGTTTAGTCTGGTTATAACTATGTCTGATTCCTTCTGGTATATTCTGAAATTTTCTGGATCTGGTGTATTCTGGTAGCTGGTCTGGTATCGTCTGATTTTGTCTGGCTTGTCTGGTAAGTTCTGAGATATTCTGGTGAATGAACTACGGTCTAGTGTTATTCTGGAATTGTCTGGGGTGGTCTGGTTATAACTATGTCTGATTTCTTCCGGTATATTCTGATATTTTCTAGATCTGGTGTATTCTGACAGCTGGTCTGGTATCGTCTGATTTTGTCTGGATAATTGTCTGGAGGGTTCTGAGATTTTCTGGTGAATAAATTGATCTGGTATTTTTTCTGGAATTGTCTGGTTTAATCTGGTTTGAACTATGTCTGATTTCTTCTGGTATATTCTGATATTTTCTGGATCTGGTGTATTCTGATAGCTGGTCTGGTATCGTCTGGTTTTGTCTGTATAATTGTCTGGAGGATTCTGAGATTTTCTGGTGAATAAATTGATCTGGTGGCATTCTGGAATTGTCTGGTTTAGTCTGGTTAAAACTATGTCTGATCTTCTGGTATTTTCTGGTGAAAGTAATTGTCTGATTCATTCTGGTTTTGTCTTGTAAGTTCTGGCAAGATTTGTTACAGGTTTGTCTGATATTTTCTGGTTATTTACTATTTCTTGATTTGTCTGGATCTATCTTGATAACTCTGGATTCATTTTGTCTGGTATAGTCTGATATATTCTTATGTAAAGGATTTCCTGACCTTTCTGGAAAACTCTGAGTCAGTCTGACTTCTTTTGTCTGGTAAAGTCTGGCTATGCCTGATTAATTCTGGTTGTCTGGAAAACTCTGAGTTAGTCTGACTAATTTGTCTGGTTTATACTGATTATGCCTGAATAATTCTGGCGTCTCGGGCTTCTCTGGTAAACTCTGGTAAACTCTGGAAGAGTCTGGTGAAAGTGTGTCTGGATTCTGAGATTGTCTGAAATTCACTGGAGATGTCTGGTAAATACTCCAGATTTTATCAGAAATGTCATGTTTTTTTCAAGCAGGGGAGACAATGAGATCGCTTAGACTCTTCTGATGGTGCGATCCAACATTCAGTCAATCAGAGTTATTGTACGATCAATTTTAGTTGTGCTAAGTGTACCTAATCGTACCTGTCCACAATTGTGGGATGAAATCTAGATTCACCATACCTAAGAATGATTGACCTTGGAATATAAGGTGGAAGAAAAGCCGTCAGTGCTTAATCTTGCCGTATCAAATAAAGACGTTTTTACTTTACTTATACTTTACTTTAAGCAATCTATTATTGGTCCAGCAATCTATTGACTAAATAAAAATATTAATTAAATAATAAATTATTACTGTGATTTATATTCAAAATTGAGCAAAATAACTGTGGATTGACAATAAATTTCAAGGTTTCAGTAGGTACCTACATAGTACCTTGGGAAGTAGGCTGTCTTTACTTCAACAAGGAATATTTCCATCTCCAACCAATTACCTGAGTCACTTGTCACTGTAATGTTGATCGATGAGCGTTCCGAGCGAGTGTTTGATACTTCTTTCCGAGCCTGCGTTGTCGTGCGATATGCAATCTCAACACCTAACCGCAGCTCGACCAATCAGCTTCCACCTGCGTCGAAACAACGCGGCCGGCGTAAATGTTCAGCTGACCTCAACTTTTCTACCTGCGTTCATTTGCGATTTTACCGCAAATGAAACTTCTCTCATAGTTCACATTTCCACCACTAAATAATCGAAATAATAAAACTCTAGGTACCTATTTGAAATTGATTACCGACGAAGTGAACTATGTTTATCGACAGATCGTTGAACAACCCTTTTATAGAGTAAACGTTGAAAAACTAATTACTGAATGGATTTTAGCAGATATACCTAACTGCAAATTTGGAGTAATTGTATTTTGTGAACTTGAACTTTAGCTTTCATGTCCAAAACTAAACTAAAGTTCGTTCACGTTTAGAATATAAAGCCGTAATGGCGCCCGTGTACTACTGTAGTCTAGCGAACAATTGTATACCTACACAATGTAAATATCAATAATCAAAAAATATGTATAAAAAGACTGTAGATAAAGATAAGTAAATCAATTTTGTTGAAGTTTTTTAATATTTTCTTCTATTAAAAAATGTGTATTTCACATAATTTATACAATTTCAATAATACAAAGAAGAAAGTCTTGCCATTGACAGGGCAGTGTTCATGTGAACGACATGATCGACTAAAACATCAGAAATATTCTTAACGTGAAAGAACTTTAACAGGTCTTTCAGCAGCTTCTCTTACAGTGCATTTCTCATAGGTAAATAATTTAATCAAGGATTAAATAAAAGTTAACTACTTTAACATTACAAATATAAATAAATAAATATCGCGACCCTGCTTCCAACTATTGTCGGGTACAAATATAATGACAAAATATTAATTAAATGGACAGAATAATACTGTAATATAAGAATAAATATAGCAATAAATAAATAAATAAATATACGTAACAATGTAATATCATAAAAACACTACAATCAACACAATCAACCACCACCACATAATGATAATAATAAAAAATTGGCAACAATTGCTCATAACTAGAAACAAAACTCTTTTAACGTAGGAGATGAAATCCTGGGGTGTCATTCCTGTACGTTTTTGGTCTCTTAAGTTAGCTATCGTATCGTACACTCCAATGTTAACGTCCATAACAACGGTTGCTACTGTCTTAAAATTAAGATAAGAGAGTGAAAATGCGTACAGGAATCACCCCCCTGGATATTGAATATTTCGGTAATTTTTCGATCAATTAGTACTCCAAGTTTTCCAGAGAAAAATAATCTCATGAAATGACATGTTTTGAGTTTAAGAAACTTAAACTATCCCACAAATAATGCTCGTTTGAGGATAAAACATTTAACTTGAACAGAAATTTTGATACTGATTTACTAATGAATTTGCAAACTTTTTAAAGTATAATACGATTTTGATATTTTTGGCATCACAAATGGATGTCAAATAAAAAATTGATGGAAATCAATTTTTGATTCTTGAATTTCGGTAAATCTTTGTCAGAGTAGGTAAATATATTTGTTAAAAATATTACAATTTATTTCAAGCTGCATTAGTATTGGAGGTATAGCGCGTATCGGTGCTCGCTTATCAACGCGTTACAATGAGCGTTTTCCTAGTAGATATATTACATTGACACTTAGACAAAACGTGTGGACATTTATATTCATAATCATCAATGTTATCAGCATTTCAACAATAATTTCTAATGACTAAATAATCAAGTAAGTTAACATTATGCCTAGACATTCGGCGGTAAACTTCCTATGTTATATCTGACGGGGTTCGGCTGCCAATACCACTTCTCTCTGGCCGCCTTCACCCTCCTCAGCTTGTCGCCCTGCGTTTCCCCGGCCACGTCCTTCGCCTCCTCTTTGGGCGCCGTCAGCACCTTGCCCACGACGTAGGCGTTCTTGCGCCCCTTCTGCGTGGTCTTGAACTTGGAGGTCAGCGACCCCTGGCTGGGCGAGGGACAGAGCAGGCTCGGTCCAGCGAGGTCCTGGGTTCGAGGATACTGCACGGTCGACTTGCAGGCGACAGTCGCAGGTTTCCGGGGCTCCACTTTCAGGGGCAAGGAGACCTGAAACAGAGCGGTTTCAGGATACTTTCATTTTAAGGAGGCCATGCAAGACTCGACTGGTTTTAATCAAATTTATAATTTTATAGTTGATAGGTAGGTACATTTTTAATGTTTTAATATAAGAAGATAATCGAGGTTTTGAAGTTCACGAAAATGATATATTTTTATTTATTTAACTTTGAAATTCCCTATTCGGTACAATCCGATTCATGACCACATGGATTAATTGCACTGAATCGCATCGGTGCAAATCATAGGAAAATTATAGAATAGGGCCTCAGGAGCTCTTATGATGGAAATGAATATGAATTGGGAAGTTTATCAATTTCAATTCAAATTATTTTAGAAACGCTTTCTAATAAAGAAATTCATTATTCTAGCAGGGCTATGTCTTAGAACCGCTCTTCCTCAGCCTCCTTATTGTTTTTATGTGTATGACTTGTGGATTTTATTGTATGACTGCTCCCCCCCCCCCCCTCATTATGAAAATTTCTGAAATCATCGCCGAGTACTTATTCTCACGAAGACGAAATTATTTCAGATCATTGTTCTTTATGGCCATGACATGATTAGATTAGATTTGATTGTTATGTTTAACGGCGCTTCAAGACGAGGTATATTTCGCACATTATTTTTTTTAACTACTTTTAACTTTGTTGATCATAAGTGGAGGACATGGGGAGGGGTCGACCTAACGGGCCTGATCCGGGGGAGTCTGAAACTGGTGGGAATGGGGACAGTCCGGGGGTTGAGGGGGAGGCTTCGGGCCAGTGGGACCCCATTTCAGGGGAATCACCATCTCAAGGGAGGAGGCTGGCCCAAGGGGCCCGCGAATTTGGGGAGGGCATGGGACTAGATCGACCCTGGACTGCACTTTGGGACCAGCTCGTAATGTGAGGCGGCCCCTTACGCTCCATTGGCGAGGCCGTGAAATGATTTTGATTTAGTTATAGAATAGGGTTGTGACCTGCAGCGAGACGCCCTGCTTTAGCGACGCGGGCAGCTGCGGGAGGACCGTCTTGGACGCCTTGCGCATGGACTGGCGCAGCTTCTTCTCGATCACGCTGTTGATGCCGTGGTGGTGGAAGGGCAGGTGGTCCGGGTTGCCATAGCGCTTCATTCTGCAACAATCCAGTACCTTGAGGAGGCAGTCGACATGTAGCATCATAACACATGTTCACTTCAAGTATTTGATGATGTGTCACTATAACTCGAGATTAGGTATCTGTATAAACTAATGTATGCAAGATATTTGCGGATGTCAGTCCTCAACACCACAAGACCGTGTGCTAATAATCTTATGGGCGGAATCCAGTAGGCTCTGGACACTTGCAGAGATAAATCTGGATATTCTTTTGAGCATGAGGCTGGGAAGCGAGCGGGAATCGCACGGTTCGTCAGAGCGTTTTTTTGAAATTTTGTCTTCCCACAAAATAATTTAAAAAAATCAGATAGTAACGACCCATTACAGCCCAATACACTAAATAATGCCGCACACTGGAGTTCATTATGACCTCTGGTGCGACCTCAAAGTGTTAAATACGATATTTTTCGATTATTTTGCTAAAAATATCGTATTTAACACTTTGAGGTCGCACCAGAGGTCATACTCATAATTAACTCCAGTGAGCGGCAATATTTAGTCTATTAGGCTGTTATGGGTCGTTACTATCTGATTTTTTTAAATTATTTAGTGGGAAGACAAAATTTAAGAAAATCACTTTGAAGAACAGTGCGTTTCCCGTGCGCTTCCGTTTGCCTCTTAATCATGATTGTTATTTTGAAGTCAGTTTGTTCCGCGGGTTTGGAATCTGAGCGTAGTTTCGAGCGGTTTTGTAGCAAAACTGGCGTCTATTTAACGAGTAAGGGTGCGATTACGTGATAACTTTCCTTGACACGGTGACAAGCATCTCATCTCACCGTAGAAGGCCATGAATAACATTGATAGGAGAAGCTTGTCACCGTGACAAGGAAAGTTACCACTTATGTAATCGCATCCAGGAAGCAAGTATATCATGTGAACAATCTAGTGGAGCGGTCGCTCCACCCAGCCAAGTCGTACTGTACACTTAAGCTGGGTTCCCATACTTCGCTTTTATTTTGCATTCGGTTCGCTTTCGCGTCGCGAAGTTTGTAGTCGTTTCCATAATTTCTGTTTCGCATCGCGTATCCATGGATACGCGATACATAAATAGTATTCTGCCAAAAGTTAAAAACAAAATGACGAATAATAATCAGATAATAAGCAAGAAAGGCAAGAAAATGCGGAAAAAGTAAAACTTGAAAGTTGAAACGTCAAAACGTCAAAACATATGTTCATTAATCGAATATCGAATATAAGCTCGAGGTCGACCGGAAATGGAGATTCGATATATCGCATCACTTCCGGTTTTCGCGCGTTATGATTTCGTCGAAGTTGAAGTTGGTCCAACATTTTTGCATTTCGGAGACGAAATCAAACATGGACGATCTTCTGTGTTAAAAGGTAGCCATTTTGCGAAAGCGAACCGAATGCGAAATAAAAGCGAAGTATGGGAACCCAGCTTCTCACTCACTCAACATACCGTAAATGCCTAATAAACTGAGGAGCAGACCAAACACTTTTACTGTAAGCAACAACATGGCATTTTCGGCCTACTGGATCTCAAAATTGGGAAATCTCACATTGTTGCGAAATATCTTAATTTCGAGCTATTCCTGCCAACATATACCAAATTTGGGAACAACAAGTTATGCCATTTGCGAGCTAGAGGGCCGTGAAAACAGTGAAATTACACCCCTTTTTAAAAGGTATCTTCTTCAGATGATATCAGGGAACGTTGCTATCACCGCCAAGGCCTAAACGCCTTAACCGATTGATCTGGAATTTTTACCACATGTGCACTTTTGGTGTCTGAGGTGCCTTTTTATGAAACCAACCGGAAGCCGCCATTTTGAAACCGGAAGTGAAGTCATATTTCAAAAACGGCTTTACCGATCGGAATGAATCTAGCGCCAAATGATTCAGACGGTCATCTATATGGAATATCAAAAGTTAAAGTAGCAATATACTTTCACCGAAACCGGAAATGACGTCATAAAAATAAAGAATTATACTTTAATCACCTCTTACTACAATAACTACATTATTCAGAAGGCTTATAATGATACAAAACATTTATAGAAATAAATTCTAGGTAGCAGTAATTTCAGCCGAAATTTTGAAATCAGGTAGTGACGCCATAGCTCGAAAACGGCTGGACCGATCGGAACGATGCTTTCGCAATTCTTCATGGTATATCACTTTAAACTTATATTTAGCATCAAACACAATTTTTCTTAGTAACTAATTCGGAATTGGCGTATTTTTTTTAAAGGAATTAGTCATTGTTGCTCCGATGTGTGTTACAAGTTGTGTAAATAAACTAAAAAAATTAGTGATATCCCCATTAAAAACACTCCGTGTAAAAATACCAGCCAAGTCTCGTCAACTATAAAAAAAATAGAAGAAATCTAAAAATTCAGCACTGAAAAGTGGTGATATCAAAAAATGGGCCAAGTCAAAACTTAATTTTAAAAACCAAAATATACTTGGCGCATTGTTTTTAAGGGCATTTTAGGTATATTATATGTTTGGGTACATTTAATTTTTGGCTATGCTTCTTACTATTTATATAGTATATTTTGTTTTTTAAAATTAAGTTTTGACTTGGCCCATATTTTGATATCACTACTTTTCAGTGCTGAATTTTTAGATTTCTTCTATATTTTTTATAGTTGATGAGACTTGGCTGGTATTTTTACACGGAGTGTTTTTTATGGTAAGACATACCTGAACGCATCGCCTGCCGCCCACATGGCCTCCTCGTGGTCCTCGAGCCACATCTGCTGCTTGCCGATGACGCAACCGGGCCGTGCTATGCGCATCCACGCGATCGCCTCCTTGGCGCGCATGCGGTAGTGCTTCATGATGTAGGCGCCGATCAGCGAGCCCGTCCTGCCCAAACCGGCCTGGAACCATGTCAAAGGATATGTAGGAGGGCGTTGTGGCTCTGTTACGACAGGAGGTGGTGATTTAGGAGTGTTCTAGATGTGGCATATTGTTGATATTACATGAATGAACGTGTACAGAGTGTGGGACAGCAGGGGAGGCGTTGAAGAGGTGTGTAGGAGGGCGTTGTGGCTCTGTTACGACAGGAGGTGATGATTTAGGAGTGTTCTAGATGTGGCATATTGTTGATATTACATGAATGAACGTGTACAGAGTGTGGGACAGCAGGGAAGGCGTTGAAGAGGTGTGTAGGAGGGCGTTGTGGCTCTGTTACGACAGGAGGTGGTGATTTAGGAGTGTTCTAGATGTGGCATATTGTTGATATTACATGAATGAACGTGTACAGAGTGTGGGACAGCAGGGGAGGCGTTGAAGAGGTGTGTAGGAGGGCGTTGTGGCTCTGTTACGACAGGAGGTGGTGATTTAGGAGTGTTCTAGATGTGGCATATTGTTGATATTACATGAATGAACGTGTACAGAGTGTGGAACAGCAGGGAAGGCGTTGAAGAGGTGTGTAGGAGGGCGTTGTGGCTCTGTTACGACAGGAGGTGATGATTATGGAGTGTTCTAGATGTGGCATATTGTTGATATTACACGAATGAACGTGTACAGAGTGTGGAACAGCAGGGGAGGCGTTGAAGAGGTGTGTAGGAGGGCGTTGTGGCTCTGTTACGACAGGAGGTGGTGATTTAGGAGTGTTCTAGATGTGGCATATTGTTGATATTACATGAATGAACGTGTACAGATTGTGGGACAGCAGGGGAGGCGTTGAAGAGGTGTGTAGGAGGGCGTTGTGGCTCTGTTACGACAGGAGGTGATGATTATGGAGTGTTCTAGATGTGGCATATTGTTGATATTACATGAATGAACGTGTACAGAGTGTGGAACAGCAGGGAAGGCGTTGAAGAGGTGTGTAGGAGGGCGTTGTGGCTCTGTTACGACAGGAGGTGGTGATTTAGGAGTGTTCTAGATGTGGTACCTATATTGTTGATATTACATGAATGAACTTGTACAGAGTGTGGGACAGTAAGGGAGGCGTTGAAGAGGTGAAATATGGAGGAGGGCGTCTAATATGCACTAAAGTTTTGCGACGCCCAGCCCAGGCACCGCGACGCCTATTGCGACGTACCTTGCAGTGGACGGCGACGGCTCCGTTCGTCTCCTCGCAAGTCTGCAGGAAGCGGTTGAGCACCGAGGGCGTCGGACAGCTGCCGTCGGAGAAGTAGAGTTCTTTGTGATCGATGCCGGCTTTCTTGAAGCTGGACAAGGGAGAACAATTGCTGAGGAAACTCGTCTCTTGTTTGCAGATATATATTGATAAGTGATCTGTACTCTAATGAGTTATTGATGACGCTCACTGAGGGCCTTGGTGGCCATAGGCCTCAGAAATGCCGACTCTTTAGACTTCCACAAAGACCAGATAAATACGGTAATGTAATGGCTCAAAATCAAGTTACTCAATGTTCAAACTTTGTTCAAATCCTCGGCGTTTTCCCCCCCTTAAAAGTACTAGGTATGTATATTTTATTTGCATCCCGCAAATGGTTAAATACATCCGGCCGATAGGCGCCGACACATGCAGTTATTGCTGTTACGATATGATACGATATGAACCAAACATTTGAAAAATCGCGACGAATACAAATTTTTTCTATTTGCAACAATTTGAAGTATCAACAGTCGGAAAACGGGAGGTTATTCGTTAGGTTCTCTTCTGAACAATATGACCAACCACTAAACTTATTCGCTGACGATACTCCCGGCCCCTGACCGGCATGTACTTGGGGCCCTCCCCCAGACCCCAACGCCTCTGAGCCCTAAGTGACTGTACCAGAGAGGATCGTAGGCCCTGTTGTTGAGCCGGATGACCACTGAGACGCCAGACTTGAGGAAGTAGGGCACGTAGAACTCGGGCGGGCGGTACGGGGTGTTCAACTCTGCCGCCACGGGTCCGCTGTGCGCCAACAGCTTGCGCGGCACGATCCAGTTCAAGTCCCCGTGCTTGATCGTCGAGTAGTACTCGTAGTCGTGGAGGTCGAAGTCGTTGAAGCGGACGAAGCCGCATTGGTGCGCCCTGGAGGAACTCAAGGTCGTCACATGGGCCCTAGAGAAACTCAAGGTCATCACATGGGCACTGGTGCGCCCTGGAGGAACTCAAGGTCATCACATGGGCACTGGTGCGCCCTGGAGGAACTCAAGGTCATCACATGGGCCCGGGGAACAACTCAAGGTCATCACATGGGCATTGGTGCGCCCTGGAGGAACTCAAGGTCATCACATGGGCCCTGGGAACAGTTCAAGGTCATCACAATGGCACTGGGAGGAACTCAAGGTCATCACAGTGGCACTGGTGCGCCCTGGAGGAACTCAAGGTCATCACATGGGCCCTGGGAACAACTCAAGGTCATCACATGGGCACTGGTGCGCCCTGGAGGAACTCAAGGTCATCACAATGGCACTGGTGCGCCCTGGAGGAACTCAAGGTCATCACAATGGCACTGGTGCGCCCTGGAGGAACTCAAGGTCATCACAATGGCACTGGTGCGCCCTGGAGGAACTCAAGGTGATCACAATGGCACTGGGAGGAACTCAAGGTCATCACAATGGCACTGGTGCGCCCTGGAGGAACTCAAGGTCATCACAATGGCACTGGTGCGCCCTGGAGGAACTCAAGGTCATCACAATGGCACTGGTGCGCCCTGGAGGAACTCAAGGTCATCACAATGGCACTGGTGCGCCCTGGAGGAACTCAAGGTGATCACATGGCCGCTGGGGACAGCTCAAGGTTGTCACATGGGCCCTGGGAACAACTCAAGGTCATCACATGGGTTGCACAGGTGCGTCCAGGAGTGCGATCACATAAAATGACAACTTCCTTGTCACGGTAACAAGACCCTAAGACCGTGAATTACATTGAGGTGAGAAGCTTGTCACCGTGACAAGGAAGTTCTCAATTTATGTGATTGCACCCCTGCAGGAGGCCAATTCTCGAGATTCGCGTTTTGAAATCTTTCACGTTTGAAAAAGTTGCCATCTACGGTCGGGGACAGGCAAAGATGAACCTACTTTAGCATTGCCAGGTATAGAGCGGCCCATGCTAGAGCGGGTTCATCTTTGCCAGTCACCGACCATCAACTTTTCAACTTGTTAAAGGCGGTATTTGGTTAATTTTGCATTAATGAAAGTTTACAGAAAGTGGGACAGTGTTGGGAGGCGTTTAATATGTGAAATTAGGAGGAGGGCGTTGTGGCTTGTTAGGACAGGAGGTGATGATTTAAAAATAGGATTATGCCTAGATATAGTTTAAGCCTTTAGGCATAACAAACAAGCCTTCAACTTTTTCAAGTTTAATACCATACAATGCAAACGTGTAATCTCAAGAATTGGCTCCTCTAGGAAGAATACAAGGTCATTGCATGGGCATTGTTGCGCTCTGAAAAGAACTACGCTAGTAGGTAACCATTCAACTCTGTCCTGCCAGTTGCTGCCGTTGGGTCAGAGAGACTGGGGTGTTTGGGGGGTAGTGTGACGACCTCCCTCCACCTGTTATCAGTCTCTCGACGGCGCGGGTTGTGGAGGCCCGTGCTGTGAATGTCACACCGTCCTTCGGATGGGACGTTAAGCCCCCTTGGTATCTTTCATCAGGAATGCCGGTACCGGGATTCAAATACTCCCTTATATTACATTTTAAATACCTAGTGGAGCCTGGGCCCGTTGAAAATATTAACTACCTACTATAGACTTAGGGCCAGTTTTTCAATACATTGCTAACTTTTAACCAGTCAATTAATAGGTCTATATTGCTATGGCAACAACCAATTTGGCAATCCTCGATTGATCGTTTCAGTGAGCTGTTTAACGTCGCACTATTCTAAAACTAAGCTAATGGTGACGGATGAATGATCATTTAAATGATAGGAAGATGATGGGGAAGATTAGTTAAGGATGGACGGTGGGAATGTTGCCGTTGTGGCCTATAGCGGGGAACCTTCCCTTAATTTGACTCGACCCACATTAGGCTGTGGGAAACCACGAAAAACCCAAAGCAAGCTGACAAAGCGGGAATCGAAACCGGAATTCTTTGACTAAAAGTTCAGAGTTATTACTGCTGAGACCTGAAGTTTATTTTGACACTTCAATTTCTTTATGTAGCTACCAGTTCTTATTGACTTCTGAAGGGCTCATTGTTTTGCTCGGCAGTGACTAGTATGTGGTCATTGTATGATATTCTTACTTGAAAATTCCTTCCAAACAATCCAGTAGTCTGAGCTGATAGCAGGAGTTTGAGACCGCAGCATCTTGAAAGGGTTTGAACGGCTGATCATTGCTGGCCAACAACATCTTGTAGGCTTCCATCGGCGACTTGTGAAGAAACAAAACCGCAAAAGTAGCGATCAGAAACGCAGCGTTCGCTCTTTTGTGCGGGTCATACGTCGTGAAATGTACAATACGTTTGCTAGCTGGCACGAGATCTAATTTAGACTTCACTTTGCAGAAATACTTGTAGAGATTACCGACATGTAGCGGACCGAAATCGGAGAGGAAGTTGGCGTAGACGAGTTCGTTGTCTATGGAGAAGTATTCCGTGTCGTTGGTGTCTTTTGGAGTTTTCTTCGAGGATAAAGTCACGAAATAGAGACGGTCTTTGATGAATTCCAGCAAGTTGACGTTTTCTCCATAGATTTTCAGACTGCTTTCTTCTAATATTTTATTGACATTTGTTCGCCGGAATAAGCTGTTCATAAACGGAGTTGTTCGTTCTTCTTCCATAGTGAATTTCTGAGACCTGCCCGGCGAAGAAAGCGGTATAAATAAGAATTTGAAAGAGGGTTTGATGTATTTTAGACTGAATTTTCGAAAACTAAAAGTGATAGGTACACATTGCATGAGATTTTGTTTGAAGGAAAATGAAGAATTTTGGGCCGTGATATTTTAGTCACCGCCTTATGGATGTATTTTCATTCGCTGTGGAAACCTTGATTTTATAAACTTTACAGGAGGTCTATTATGTAGAACGCTTTCCATATTCAATTTTGATGGAATCCGGTCACGGCCATAAGGATTAACATTGCATGAAAACGAATTCCATCAGAATAGGAAATTCAAAAGTTTTAGAAAAGGGCCCCAGATTTCACACGATGCAAGTTGGCTCAGGCAAGCGCTGTGGACTTGTACAGACGCCTCGTTATGTTGTGATAAAAGCCAGCGATAAAGCCAGTCTTGCAAATCATCCCTCCCTCTGTAATACACATAATATTATCTATCAATCTTGGCAACTTATACTACGCAGGCGTACGACTTGTAGTCGCGATATGGGGTCGAGTTGACATTACACAGGAGGTCTCGGGTTCGATCCTTCACGGTCACCCTTCTTGACTTGAGGTGTTCCGTGGTTTCTCAATGCAAAGAAGCAAAGGCTAATGCTGTGAAGGTGCCCTACTACAGGCCACGACCGCCTCCTTCCCACTGGCCATCCTTATCTAGTGGAGCGGTCGCTCCACGCCAGCCAAGTCGTACGGCGCGCGCACACTCTCATATAAAGGCTGGAGCAAACCCACTTTTACTGTAAGCATCAAAGTGGCATTTTCGGCCTACTGGATCTTAAAATTGGGAAATCTCACATTTTTGCGAAATATCTTAATTTCGAGCTATGGCCAACCCTACAAGATGTACTAAATTTGGGAACAATAGGTTACGCCCTTTGCGAGCTAGAGGGCCTTGAAAACCGTGTTTTAGGGCGGTTTTAATCAGTAATAATCATAGTCTCCTGGAATTCAAATCCGGTAAACAGGCCACAGCCTAAACGGCTGAACCGATTCATCTCACATTTTTACCACGTGTGCACTTTTGCCGTCTGATTTGCCCTCGTCCCCATGACTTTTTTTGTGCCGCCATTTTGAAACCGGAAGTGACATCATATCTCAACAACGGCTAAACCCATTCGAACTAAAATAGCGCCAAACGATTCGGACGGTCAACTATATGGATTATCAATAGCATCAGACTAAAATGTATGTTAACGAAACCGGAAATGACGTCATGAAGTTTGAAATACATCGATTGGCATTTCGGCAACAAATTAGATCCGATTATTTTGATATTTATGTAACGTATGTACTTTTGATATCTCATTTGACTTGTTATAAAACTAACCGGAAGCCGCCATTTTGAAATCGGAAGTGACACCATATCTCAATAACGGCTAAATAGATTTGAACGAAACCAGCGCTAAACAATTTAGACGTTCAACTTTATGTATTATCATCAATAATATTTGCAGTTTCCCATACCGATACCGGAAATGACGTCACACATTTAAAAAATCTCACAAATTTACATTTTGATGCAATACATATACTATTTGAGTCAGCTTATGATAAAATGTAATCATGTTTAAATTGTAATTCAAGGGGTCAGTGATTTTAGCAGCCATTTTGAAACCGGAAGAAACGTCATATCTCGAAATCTGGTTGACAGATCGGTATGAAACTAGTGCCAAACGATTCGGAAGGACATCTCTATGGAATAGGAACAGTCAAACTAGAATTTTCCTATTTATGATACCGGATATGACGTCATTCAAATGAAAGCTTAAAGAAAGCTTAAAATGATACACATCATTTATAGTTATACATTCTATGTGGCACTGCAGAAAGTTTAGCAGCCATTTTGAAATCCGAAGTGTTGATCTCGGAACTGGGTTGACCGATTAGAATGAAACCTTTGCTATTCTTCATGAGAATAACCAAATTGTAAAGGGTGATTTTTTTTTAAAGGATTTAGTAATTGTTCATTTGATATGTGTCACACATAAGTTGTAAGAATAAACTAAAAAAAGCGGTGATATCCCCATAAAAAAACACTCCGTGTAAAAATACCAGCCAAGTCTCTTCAACTTAAAAAAAATAATGAAATCTAAAAATTCTGCACTGAAAAGTAGTGATATCAAAAAATTTGCCAAGTCAAAACTTTATTTGAAAATCAAAAAATACTTGGCGCATCGTTTTTTAGGGCATTACTATACTATTTACTATACTTTAGGGTATACTATGTATATGTATTTTTTATGTATATTTTATAATTGGCATATACTTGCAAGCTATTTATATACACGATGCGCCAAGTATTTTTTGATTTTCAAATAAAGTTTTGACTTGGCAAATTTTTTGATATCACTAATTTTCAGTGCAGAATTTTTAGATTTCATTATTTTTTTTAAGTTGAAGAGACTTGGCTGGTATTTTTACACGGAGTGTTTTTTTATGGGTCTATTCTTCTTCATCATCATCATCATTTGTCGCAATTATCCTATGGTTCATGGTCTTATAAATGAAAGAAAATGAAAAAAATCAAGGCTTTCTCTGATTAAACACCTACTACCACTGATTATTCTGATTTTTATTCTTCTCTCTTACCTGCCTCTTAATTTTCTCTTCTACTTCGATGTTGGTGAAATCTTTCTTTTCATTCTCGCTTTTTCTTTGTTGTTCTTCCACAAATGTTCAATGTATTTAGTCACTTTGCGTCATGAAGAAGTGTTTTTTTTATTACACAGAATCCCGAATAACAAATTTTGGATCCAATTTTGGATTTTGGAATTTTGGATCTTGGCTAAAATAATCATATTTATCGGGTTTTTGAATAGTATGAATTAAAAACATATTTCCGTATATCAGGATTATTTATGATTTGGCAAATAGGACAAAAAAACATAATCCAAACATTTATAGTTTTTATGACAACCAGAATGTGCGTATCATGGCATTATCAACTGACTATTCTTAGAGCAAGATTAATATGTCAACGGTCGATAAGAATTAAAGATAAGATATGGTTATAAAACCAGAAAAAAGTAAACAAATTACTTCAAATTATAATTGCATCAAACTGAAAAATGCACCATCATCAATGCACCGGACCAGGTTCGATTCTCTTCCCTCAGTCGAGATGCTAATGATGTGTAGGTTCCCTTATAATAGACCACGACAGCCTCCTTCCCACCGTCCACCTTTCCATATTCTCCATCATCATCATTATATAGATATGCTTCATTATTCTTCTAGAATGAGCCGAATAAATATTTTATTGTAGCCTGATCTGTAGTAAATTTCAAAAGTTGTTGACATTACGGACATTTTATGCGTGCTTGGAATTTGTTAAAATTCTTGAAGGAAATATCATCTATTTTATTACTGCTTCTTTAACGCAACGTTTCGCACTGTTCTGCGACTAGGCTAATGGCGACAAATAAATGATTATGATGATGATTGGGAGATGATGATGGAGGATAGAAAAGGATGGACGGTGGGAAGGATGTAGTCGTGGCCTATTGGTAGGGAACCTTCCCAACATGTATTTCGACTGAGGGAAACCACGTCACATCCTCAGTCAAGATGATCGACTGAGGCAGCGGTCGCCAACCGGTGGTCCGCGGACCACTGGTGGTCCGCGGGAACATTTTGGTGGTCCGCAGATAAATTTGGAAGTTTACTTTTAAGTTTCCATGCAATTTATTTAATTTAGAAAAATGGCAATTCATTACAAATGTACTAAATTCGGACATGTTTCAATACATAATAATGCCTTTACAAAGTATTGTACAGCCAACGCATTAAGTCGTGATGAAAGCCAATGATAAAACCAGTCATGCAAATCACCCCTCTGTATACAAATATCTGTATTTTAGGCAACTTATACTACTTCTGTGTACGACTGGTAGTCGCGATAGGGGGTAAGTTTTATCACAACTAAATGCGTTGGCTATACGTATTCACTAGCTCTATAATGGAAATAATATCAGTTTTCGAGTATTTTTCCAATACCTGTACATAAGAGTGATTTTAAACGCTTTTTTTGGGAAAAAATGTTGGCTGAAATCGCGTAGAGACGCGCCAAATGACTTCCTGAATACAAAATTTTTCCTGGGCTATGCGCCCCGGACCCGCTTACTACTGGAGGGCCCTCCCCCCAGACCCCCCATTGTCTCCCTCACATATCGTATTTCCCGGCATACCTATTTTACGCGCCTGAGTGGTCCGTGAGATATAAAATTGGCATATAAGTGGTCCACGAAGTCCAAAAGGTTGGCGACCGCTGGACTGAGGGAAACCACGTCACATCCTCAGTCAGTATGATCGGCTGCGGGACTCGAACCCAGGGCAAGTGCAAGTGTCACTGCCGGTTGGAAACTTCGAGTTTATAGTTCTGTACAACAGAGGTAGAAGGCCCGATGTCCATACAGTGATTCTTCAGGCGGGCTCGTAATCTTTCAATCATATTTCTCTTGGCAATATAGTATTACTCGCAGGCGCTAGGCGCTGCTGAGATATCAGTTCACTTGTCTTTCCGAATTTATTGGGATCAAAATATTAGCACAACTCTCTGTATGAAAACCTCATTGCATTCAACAAGTATTGAGGTTACACATGCAATTTTATTTTTTAATTTTCGTTCAGTATAGTTTTCGATATACGGCCTCGCACAAATGTATGCAATCATTTTTCCTGACGCTTGTTCATTGTTGCACCCTGATTTCGACCTCAGTAATAAATGTAGTGGCATTGTTGAAGTAGCCATTTCATTAATTAGCCTTTGCTGAAAATTTCTGTTTTTTTTACTTCTCTCTAGAGAACATATTGTGGATTCTGTGATTATATTTCTTTTGGGCTACCGAAATCAACCCTTAATGAGATTTAATGGTGAAATAGTAAAAATGGAGACTGCCAGCAATGTTTTTCGGATTTAGCGCGTAAAAATCTATAATAAATCACTTTGTTGGCAGCTTTTAACACGTCGGGCCATAAAGTTATTTTGTTAGTTTCTTGTCCAGTCTATTGTGTAAGCGAGTGCTTCAGTATAATAGTGTTTGATGACATCAGTCTCATTACACTGTCTGGCCTGGGGGGGGGGGGGGGGGGGGGGGGAGACAACAGTTCGCCCATCCCCCCCCCCCCCTGCCCACTCCCATGTCTGTGAGATACGCAGCAGAGTCAAGGTCTCGGATAGTTTTATTCTCTCGTCAAGGTTGTTGCAATGTTTTTAATTCAGTATCAACGAGGACCTCGAGCAGGTCCGTCTGTCATCAGCACAGCGGTGAGTAAACATTACGTACACTCGGCACGACAAAACATGTTAGATCGCACCATCAGAAGTCAGTCAAAGCGATCTCCTTGTCTCACTCAAGTAGGTGACTTCTCATTTCAATGATAATGACAAGTACTGATTGTTACGGAACATGACCAGCTGTCATTCAAATTTGTTCACCGAACATTTTTTTTCTTTTGTCAAGCGTGTCTAGGTATACATTCCATTGCGCGTAAAGGCCGGAAGCCCATTTCATCGATTTTGCGTTGCACACTTTTGGAATCGTGTAATCAAGCTCTGTCAATTGCAATTTGACTGATGTCAACAAAAATACAGTTGAATTGAAGTATTCTCTTCCACAACGACTCGTGTCACCATTACAAATATGATTGGGTGAAAACAGAATTACTGACTTATGAGCTCACCTCAAGCAAGAATCATTGAAATGGACTTCTGGCCTTCTACCTCTGAGGTAGACTTCTGAGGTGGACATCAGTAAACGAACATCAGTTACCTAAGCACCAATGCAAATTTTTTTTAATGTCAATATTTTTGTTTTTAACAATTGGAATATGTGGTTGAAACTTTGAAAACATTTGATAAAATGTTGGTCCTAATGACACTGCAAAATTTGAAATTGATTGGATGAACCAATGAAAGTATTTGTTTTAAATTTGAATCAATCAACGGATTTTAAAGACGGGTATGTAAACCGCAGAGATGGTCCGCGACCTGGGCCCTGATTCTATAACTCCATTGCGACCGCTTAGCAATTATTTCAATGTTAATCCTTATGGAAGAAATTGCTAAGCGGTCGCAATGGAGTTATAGAATCCCACCTCTGCTCTATTCCTGAAAAAGGGCATGTCGTCAGAAAATGAGAAATTGTCTGTGCCAGTAGCGCCAAAATTCACTGGGCACAGATGCTTTCAGTAAATAATAAACCATAAGTAATCATTATATTTCTTGGTATTATTTCCTTATTTTAATTTTGTACTATTTCTGCCAATCATTTTCATATCTTCTTTCACAACTATATTTAAAATACGATGAAACTATTGGAAAATTGCCTGTGAACCATTGCCATGAATAAGATAAGATACCATTGTGACCAGGTCATGCAGTTTCTATGAAGAATGCATTTATGAAGTGGTGAGAGATGAAGAAAGCTAGGTGAAATAAAATAACATATTTCTTCGCCAAGACGTATCTAAGTTATCTCAAATCTTGTTTTGTTCGAAGATCTTAATGCCCATAATATTGACCATTGCACTTCGCATATTTACAGGAAGACAAGTTAATATGACATAAAATCAAGGTTCAAATGTCACAATCGACCTCCAAGCATTGTCATGGGCATCCTGCAAAAAGTCACTCGCACTAAGTTTTTGTGAAAATAGAGATAGGCAATATTCCATTCCACAGGATGTGGAAACTTGTATAAACAAACAAAGCTCACTATTGCAATTTGAAGATTGCACAAACTGCACAATTATCAGCTAGAGGCAAAAATTCAGTACTAGAGAGCCCCGCCATGTAACACATGACCTAATCGCAATATTTTCTGGTCAAGGTATAATAGAGAGCAACCCTTGAACCACTCTTGCTGACGAATTGACTGATCGTGACAATTGACTTCACCCTCACGGAACTACCGATCTCAATGGCAACTCAATTCTAAATCGTGATATTTTTTCAAAACAAACCGAAACAATAATTAAATATGAATGGATCTGTTCAGTGAAGAATTAATCCCCATAAAAAACACTCCGTGTAAAAAAAACAGCCAAGTCTCTTCAACTAAATAAAAATTAAGAAATCTAAAAATTCTGCACTGAAACGTAGTGATATCAAAAAATGAGCCAAGTCAAAACTTTATTTGAAAATTAAAAAATACTTGGCGCATCGTGTAAATAAACAGCATAGAAGTATAGGCTAGATATAAATACATATACTTATAGTATACCTACAATGCCCTAAAAAAACGATGCGCCAAGTATTTTTTAATTTTCAAATAAAGTTTTGACTTGGCTCATTTTTTGATATCACTACGTTTCAGTGCAGAATTTTTAGATTTCATAATTTTTTTTTAGTTGAAGAGACTTGGCTGTTTTTTTTACACGGAGTGTTTTTTATGGGGATATCACTTATTTTTTTAGTTTATTTACACAACTTGTAAAACTTATTGGGGCAACAATGACTAATTCCTTTAAAAAAATACGCTATTTCCGAATTAGTTACTAAGAAAAATATTGTTTGGAGCTAAATATAAACTTAAAGTGATATGCCATGAAGAATTTCGAAAGCATCGTTCCAATAGGTCCAGCCGTTTTCGAGATATGGCATCACTTCCGGTTTTTAAAATGGCGGCTGAAAGCTCTTACACATTGTATTAATATGTATATAAATACTTATATTTTATTATAAGCCTTCTGAATATGTAGTTGGTTTTTATATAAAGGGGAAGTGAATTTAGGCAGATTTCGCTAAACTATGACATCATTTCCGGTTTCAGTAATTAGAAAACTTTAATTTCACTGTTGTTATTTCATAAAAAGGACCGTCTGAATCGATTGGCGCAAATTTCGTTCCGATCGGTTTAGCCGTTTTTGAGATATGACGTCACTTCCGGTTTCAAAATAACGGCACAAAAAATTCATAAGGGCAAGGTATCATCAGGCAGACGAGCTGTATATGTGGTGAAAATTTCGGGTCAATCGACCCAGCCGTTTAGGCTGTGGCGGAGACCGCGGAATTTATTGGAAGATGAATCTGAATCTGAATCTGAATCATTATCTGAAGAAAGCCGTACAATTTCACTGTTTTCAAGGCCCTCTAGCTCGCAAACATCATATCATATTGTTCCCAAATTTGGTATATATGGTGGGGTGGGCCATAGCTCGAAATTAAGAGATTTCGCAACAATGTGAGATTTCCCAATTTTGAGATCCAGTAGGCCGAAAATGCCACTTTGATGCTTACAGTAAAAGTGGGTTGCTCCAGCCTTTTTAAATGAGAGTGTGCGCGCGCCTTACGACTTGGCTGGCGTGGAGCGACCGCTCCACTAGATCCAAAGGGGCAGTTTCCAAATTAATATACTTAGAATATTGAAAACAACAACTGAAAAAGTTATGAACGAATCAAAACGAATCCACATTCTAAATCCAAAATCAAACCCAAATTAGTTAATTATACGAAACAAAGCAACATCTAGTGGAGCGGTCGCTCCACCAAGCCAAGTCGTACTATACACTCACAGTCACTCAACATACCGTTACTGCCTAATAAACTAAGGAGCAGACCAAACACTTTTACTGTAAGCATTAAAGTGGCATTTTTGGCCTACTGGATCTTAAAATTCGAAAATCTCACATTGTTGCGAAATATCTTAATTTCGAGCTATGGCCCACCCCACCCCTTATACCAAATTTAGGAACATCAGGTTATTTCATTTACGAGCAAGAGGGCCGTGAAAAACGTGAAATTACATCGCTTTCTGATTCTGATGATATCAGGAAACCCTGTTGACAGCGCCACAGCCTCGGCTAAACCAATCGATCTGAAATTTTTACCACATGTGCACTTTAGGCGTCTGAGGTGCCTTTTGCTATAACTGGTTTTATGCCGCCATTTTTAAACCGGAAGTGACGTCATATCTTGAAAACGGCTGAACCGATCGGAACGAAATTTGCACCAATCGATTCAGACGGTCATCTTTATGAAATATCAATAGTCAAAATAGAAATAAACTATTAACAAAACCGGAAATGACGTCATAAAAATGCCAAATCTGACTAAAATCACCTCTTATAACAATAACTACATATTTAGAAGGCTTATAATGTTACATAACATTTATAAATACAAATATTAGGTGGCTGTGATGTCAGCTGCCATTTTGAAAACCGGAAGTGATGCGATAACTCGAGAACGCTGGACCGATTGGTACGATGCTTTCGCAATTCTTCATGGAATATAATTTTTAGCTTACATTTAGCACCAAACACAATTCTTCTTAGCAACCAAATCACAAAGGCGTATTTTTTTAACGGAATTATAGTAATTGGTGACACAATATATGTTACAAGTTGTAAGAATAAACTGAAAAAAGGAGTGAAATCCCATAAAAAACACTCCGTGTAAAAATTCCAGCCAAGTCTCTTCAACTAAAAAAAATAGAAGATATCTAAAAATTCAGCACTAAAAAGTAGTGATATCAAAAAATTGCCAAGTCAAAACTTTTCAAAAAATACTTGGCGCATCGTTTCTTATGTATAGATGAGTATATTTGATTTTCGGCCTACTTCTTTACTATTTATATGCACGATGCGCCAAGTATTTTTTGAAAAGTTTTGACTTGGCCATTTTTTGATATCACTACTTTTTAGTGCTGAATTTTTAGATATCTTCTATTTTTTTTTAGTTGAAGAGACTTGGCTGGAATTTTTACACGGAGTGTTTTTTATGCGATAAAAAATTATAGCACAATCAAAGATTTCCAACATTAAAAAATATATGCTAAGAAAACACGGGACACACTATCAAGTTTATGAAAGCAGAGTGAAGAGCATTTCTGTCGTTGTCTGACTACTCTCACGTGACTTTACTTTCCTCACTGCTATTTGGTCACGATCGAAAAAGCACAAAGAATACTTGAAGCCCATGGTCAAGACTGAGTGGTAGAATTAATGCGATTTTATTCAGGTCTCCACATAATAAGATTTAACCTGATTATATAAATGTACGCATCTCTGCAGAAATCACAACAATTAACAACAATTCAATTTTGATTCCTAAATGGTACTTTCAGTTTTCAATATACTCGAATCATTTTCAAAATGCGATGTGACGTAAGGAGGTACACTCGAGAAAAATTTCCAATATCAGAAAATTCTCTTGCGCCCCCTCCCCCCAACCCACACAACTTTCTCAACCCCCAAAATAACATCTAATTACATTTAAATGTTGCTTTTCATGTGGTTCTATTGAGTCAAGGTCCACAGAGTTAAATTGTATTTTCTTCACTGTCAATGGATTCACTGCTCCCTGAAGTTTCAAAGTTTCGAAAAAAGTATGTTTTTCTCAATACTCAACAGATTCGATTGAAATTGTGTGCACTTTATTTGTCTCGAAATTATCTACAGGAAAAGTCCAGGTTTGATTAAAATTGAGCTAAAATTACGATTTCTATAGAGGTCTATCGTAACGCAACTTCCGAGCTCAAGGTCAAAACTGTGCATTAATAGAAAAGGATGATGATGATGATGATGATGATGATGATGATGATGATGACTGTTCTTTCCATTTTGATCTTCCCAAGTAGGTATAACAGACTGTCCGTTTCTTTTCAAAACTAAAACTAAATAGAGAATTTGTTGAATTATCTTTTATTTATATTATTTTTTATCTCGAAGGAAAAAGAAAAAAAAATGTAAATATTTTTAAATTTGTGTTGATTCTTGCTAAATCTAAAAATTATTGTGTCGTCAGAAATCAAAACATTATTGCAGACGATTTCAAGCGTGTTGATTCGGCCAGAATCAATTGCACAGAATCGGTTTCCAGCAGAATCGGGTTCATTAAAGTTAGAGAACAGAACTGAGGTTATATCGTATGTACGTTCTCGCAGTCGAGAGGCAAATTGTTGTAAGGTTCCTACTAATAGGCCACGACCGCCTCCTTCCCACCTTCCATCCTTACATATTCTGCATCAATCTGCATCGTTTTGGTGCAATTTTCAATCGCAGTGTGTAGCTATTTTCGGGAAATATAAATTATATACACATGTTCAAAAATGGGTCTGCTTAATTGAATTTATGAGCATATGCAAGTCCGGGGCCCATAGTCCCGGGATATTTTTAAAATTTCTCTCATTTCCAAGCATTTTGGTACCTTTTCGACACGCTCTGCCGGTTTTTTATAGTTATTTGTTCACATATTATTTGAAATGTGTTTATTTTTTAAGTTGTAGCCCTGATGTCGGTGGGGGAGGGGAGAGGAGGGAGCAGTGCTTTGGTTCCCACGACTCCCCCCATGAACACCCTTGTGAAAACGCATCCTCACCAAATTGTACAACTTATTGCTGTTGAACTTGTCCAGATTGTTCTCTGACCTTGAACACACCGCCAGAACATGGCTCTTCTGTTCGACTCCTGGCTGGTGGAGTTGATCGCCGTCCTGGTGGCCGCCATCACCGCCCTCTACGTGTTCTACCAACACCGCTTCCAGTACTGGGCCAAGCGCGGCGTCCCGTACCCGGAGCCGTCGTTCCCGTGGGGCAACATCGGGGACGTGGCTGGGCGTCGAGCTAACCTGGGGACGTGTCTCCAAGCGCAGCACCTGCAGTTCCCAGGTAGGCAGCCCGCCTCACACGCGTGTCACTTGTGTTGCCTACCCTCCTGCACAAGCACACGGACCCAGAGCCGGCAACATCGGGGACGTGGCTGGACGTCGAGCTAACCTGGGGACGTGTCTCCAAACAGTTCCCAGGTAGGCAGCCCGCCTCACACGCGTGCCACTTGTGTTGCCTACCCTCCTGCACAAGCACACGGACCCGAGATTTCATTCGGATTTGTTTTGTTTACTAATCGTATCAAGTTACTTTGATTGGTCCGATCATGGTTTCCTAATAATACAAATCCAGAGGCAGATAATGATCATCAAGACATGAAGTGATCTAACCATTTTTTTGTTGTTTAATACCTATAGATAACAGCACAAGTTCTGCCAGAACTCTCGCTAGTTGGCGGGGCGATGTGCTTTTGTTTCGATGATTGAAAATCAACTAATTTTTAGTTTTAATTTTAAGGTTTGTATTATAAGGGCCAGTCTTTCAATACTATGCTAACTTTTAAGCGGTTGACTAGGACTATATTGTCGTACAACAACCAATTGAAAGACAGAGTTTTGTAATAACTAACTGTTCAGCTAATTGAGACTTTAGCGGAGTATTGAAAGACAGGCCCTAAATGTTTAATAATTCAATCAGCTTCGTAATGAGGTATGTGGAGAAAAGAAATGAGTAGCTGTGATTTACAGCTGATAAGAAATACACGTGTTGGACATTAGGATACTTACCTTCTTTCCCACCCAAATACTTGCTAGTTATTTTCCAATGTTGGAAAATAACTTTTTGTTCAATTGTTCAATGACATCGGGGGCTGAGAAAAGACACATGCATTCACATTCCCAAAAGTTCATTTTTCAGTAAGGTAATAATAGTATTTATTGTTTTTATAACTGTATCTTCAATACATAATAGCGTGCACAAAAGTCGTCCTTTCATACCGTGGTTTGAAATCTCATCTGCCCCGCTTAGTATAGGAAATGCAGCTTCGTTGCAACCAATGATTGGAACCGGAACCGGTTGCGGAACCGAAAAGAACAAGTATTTATATAGGAATCGGAACCGGAATCGGAACCCATATTAATTTTTTAATGTGGAACCGGAACCCTTATTTATATATAACATTATTTGGGTTCCACAACGGTTACGTAAGGGTTCTTTAAATATTGAATTTCATTGAATTTTTACTTCATTTCCTTTCAAATCTGTAATTATTTAGAAGTGTTTCAAAATGATCACTGAGTCAAATTAATGTTAGACATTTCTATGAATATTAGTTGCCAAAACTCATTTTTTTTAAATTAATTTAAATTATTGTCTGAATTTGATGGAACCGAAATGAAACTGGAACCAGAAGCGGAACCGATATTCATTTGAGTTCCAGTCCCTGGTTGCAACTGTGTTACGAAAGCTTCTACACCTGACAATCTCATCTTGCAGGAGAGAAGCTGGTGGGCACATTCCAGTTCTTCAACCCGACCCTCTTGATCCGCGACCCCGACGAGATCAAGCGAGTGCTCCTCAAGGACTTCGCCCACTTCCACGACCGAGGCATCTTCACCGACGAGAAGATCGACCCTCTCGGCGAGCACCTGCTCACGATGTCGGGGACCAAGTGGCGGAACATGCGCGCCAAGCTCACGCCGACGTTCACCTCCGGCAAGATGAAGATGATGTTCCCGAAGATCGCGGAATGCGGCGAGCAGCTCACTGCGTATCTGACCAAGGTGGCGGACACGGGGAAGGCGGTGGAGGTTGGTACACAGTGCGGGACTAGATCGTAGTGCATCACAGCAGGTCATAGTGGACTAGGTCATATGGACAAGGCGATTTCACCGAAAATAGTTATTTTGACATAAAGTTAATGTCAAATAGTTTAAGTACATGCTACATGCGCGAATGATTTTGCCGCTTATTGCAGGTACTTTTTTGGATACGATTGGAGACAAAATGGGTTGACGAAATTATTTGTAATTTTAATCATGATTAGATAAAAGACAAATTTAGAGTTCACTTGGTACATTTTTTATTTTTTTATTTGTTAATTAGTAATAATTAGTTGATTTTTTTTGATTTTTTTATATTTCTTGTCTCAATGGGTACCGTTGTTATTTTGTTTCAAATTTTAACCAAAAATAGTATACCGGATTTTGCATTCACGATAACTGACTTAGTAGAAGCAGCAATCAAAGTATTAAAGTTATCGATTTTGGAGGGTCGTATAGCTATTTGCCAATTATTCATGAAAAAAGCAAGCCCTCTTAAAAGTGAGTAAAGTTTAAAGTGTGGCTCAAAACATGGTGAAAAGTTAAAAAGTTTAATTTAAAAAATTGAATCTTCAAAACTATAGGTAAAACTTGAGAAAAATACCATTCCGTCTTTTTGAAAGCAGTCCATCGTACAGTATAATATCGTGTTTCATTCCTCAGTGTTTCGTCTTCATGCACAGGTGAAGGACATATTCGCCAAGTACACGACCGAGATCGTGTTTTATTCCTCAGTGTTTCGTCTTCATGCACAGGTGAAGGACATATTCGCCAAGTACACGACCGAGATCGTGTTTCATTCCTCAGTGTTTCGTCTTCATGCACAGGTGAAGGACATATTCGCCAAGTACACGACCGAGATCGTGTTTCATTCCTCAGTGTTTCGTCTTCATGCACAGGTGAAGGACATATTCGCCAAGTACACGACCGAGATCGTGTTTCATTCCTCAGTGTTTCGTCTTCATGCACAGGTGAAGGACATATTCGCCAAGTACACGACCGAGATCGTGTTTCATTCCTCAGTGTTTCGTCTTCATGCACAGGTAAGGACATATTCGCCAAGTACACGACCGAGATCGTGTTTCATTCCTCGGTGTTTCGTCTTCATGCACAGGTGAAGGACATATTCGCCAAGTACACGACCGCGATCGTGTTTCATTCCTCAGTGTTTCGTCTTCATGCACAGGTGAAGGACATATTCGCCAAGTACACGACCGAGATCGTGTTTCATTCCTCAGTGTTTCGTCTTCATGCACAGGTAAGGACATATTCGCCAAGTACACGACCGAGATCGTGTTTCATTCCTCAGTGTTTCGTCTTCATGCACAGGTGAAGGACATATTCGCCAAGTACACGACCGAGATCGTGTTTTATTCCTCAGTGTTTCGTCTTCATGCACAGGTGAAGGACATATTCGCCAAGTACACGACCGAGATCGTGTTTCATTCCTCAGTGTTTCGTCTTCATGCACAGGTGAAGGACATATTCGCCAAGTACACGACCGAGATCGTGTTTCATTCCTCAGTGTTTCGTCTTCATGCACAGGCGAAGGACATATTCGCCAAGTACACGACCGATATCGTGTTTCATTCCTCAGTGTTTCGTCTTCATGCACAGGTGAAGGACATATTCGCCAAGTACACGACCGAGATCGTGTTTCATTCCTCAGTGTTTCGTCTTCATGCACAGGTGAAGGACATATTCGCCAAGTACACGACCGAGATCGTGTTTTATTCCTCGGTGTTTCGTCTTCATGCACAGGTGAAGGACATATTCGCCAAGTACACGACCGAGATCGTGTTTCATTCCTCAGTGTTTCGTCTTCATGCACAGGTGAAGGACATATTCGCCAAGTACACGACCGAGATCGTGTTTTATTCCTCGGTGTTTCGTCTTCATGCACAGGTGAAGGACATATTCGCCAAGTACACGACCGAGATCGTGTTTCATTCCTCAGTGTTTCGTCTTCATGCACAGGTGAAGGACATATTCGCCAAGTACACGACCGAGATCATCGGCTCGTGCGCGTTCGGGATCGAGACCAACAGCATCCAAGATGGCGACTCCGAGTTCCGCAAGTACGGCATGAAGGTGTTCAACGAGTTCAGCTTTTTGGCCAACTTGCGCTTCCTGCTGGGAGTGTTCGCGCCGTTCCTCGCCAAGCTCTCCCGACTCCCGCTCATCCCGCCTGACGTCACCAAGTTCTTCCTCGGCGTCGTCAAGGAGACCATCGAGTACCGCGAGCAGAATGACGTCACTCGCCCGGACTTCATGCAGCTGCTCATCCAGCTCAAGAACAACAGGTTGGTATAACAATGTGTTCAGTTCAGTCCCAATGTACAGGCAACAGGTTAGTGCAAGGAGCGACGAAGAGAGAGTAAAATTCCCATGAGTTATACGAGTGAGATGGAAGAGTTTGACGAAGAAAGATACTGTTTGGAAGAATTGTGTAATTGTAGCTCCTCAGGGTACAGTTTAGGGATCCAAAGTTGCTATTTTTATCGATATTACGGGTCTCTACCTGGATATAAGGGAATGTATCAGTGTAATACCGGCATAAGTATAGCCATTATAATTGAACATAACACATGAGACTTTATAGACAGCACACGCCTAACATGCTGTAATATCTATGACGTCAATGTCCAGGTCTGTGCTGGACGCCGACGACCACGAGGTGACGGAGGCGATGAGACAGGAGTTGCGACAACACGACGACGGCACGGGGTTGAAGTCAGAGTCTTGCTGTAATGTCTGTGACGTCAATGTCCAGGTCTGTGCTGGTCGCCGACGACCACGAGGTGACGGAGGCGATGAGACAGGAGTTGCGACAACACGACGACGGCACGGGGTTGACGTCAGAGTCTTGCTGTAATATCTGTGACGTCAATGTCCAGGTCTGTGCTGGACGCCGACGACCACGAGGTGACGGAGGCGATGAGACAGGCGTTGCGACAACACGACGACGGCACGGGGTTGACGTCAGAGTCTTGCTGTAATATCTGTGACGTCAATGTCCAGGTCTGTGCTGGACGCCGACGACCACGAGGTGACGGAGGCGATGAGACAGGAGTTGCGACAACACGACGACGGCACGGGGTTGACGTCAGAGTCTTGCTGTAATGTCTGTGACGTCAATGTCCAGGTCTGTGCTGGACGCCGACGACCACGAGGTGACGGAGGCGATGAGACAGGAGTTGCGACAACACGACGGCGGCACGGGGTTGACGTCAGAGTCTTGCTGTAATATCTGTGACGTCAATGTCCAGGTCTGTACTGGACGCCGACGACCACGAGGTGACGGAGGCGATGAGACAGGAGTTGCGACAACACGACGGCGGCACGGTGTTGACGTCAGAGTCTTGCTGTAATATCTGTGACGTCAATGTCCAGGTCTGTGCTGGACGCCGACGACCACGAGGTGACGGAGGCGATGAGACAGGAGTTGCGACAACACGACGACGGCACGGGGTTCACGTCAGAGTCTTGCTGTAATGTCTGTGACGTCAATGTCCAGGTCTGTGCTGGACGCCGACGACCACGAGGTGACGGAGGCGATGAGACAGGAGTTGCGACAACACGACGACGGCACGGGGTTCACGTCAGAGTCTTGCTGTAATATCTGTGACGTCAATGTCCAGGTCTGTGCTGGACGCCGACGACCACGAGGTGACGGAGGCGATGAGACAGGAGTTGCGACAACACGACGACGGAACGGGGTTGACGTCGGAGTCTTGCTGTAATATCTGTGACGTCAATGTCCAGGTCTGTGCTGGACGCCGACGACCACGAGGTGACGGAGGCGATGAGACAGGAGTTGCGACAACACGACGACGGCACGGGGTTGACGGTGACGTCAGCGGCTGCCCAGGCGTTCGTCTTCTTCTTCGCCGGCTTCGAGACGTCGTCGACGCTCATGAGCTTCCTGACGTACGAGCTGGGCTGTGACGAGGAGCTGCAGGAGAGTGTGAGAGAGGAGGTGGATGACGTCATGAAGCAACATGGCGGGAAGATCACTTACGAGGCTATTCAAGAGATGGATCTGTTGGACAGAGTAGTGGCAGGTTGGTACTAATGTCATTCGGTCTGTGGGATCGTTACTACAGCACTGACGCCGCAATGTATACCAAAGTCTGGCTTTATAAAGACTGTTTATTAGATCATGTAGGTACACATTTAATATACGTCTAGATCAGAAGCATATTGTTGTATTGTGTGAGGTTTCCCGGGTTTCCCTGCAATCTGGTGAAATGTAAGACGATTTCAGCCGGACGCGTGAAGAATTTGACCTTGGTCTATTTTGTAAGAACGAGGCGGAGTACTTTGTCAACATACATCGACAACAGACTTGCGAATCCCAAACAAAGAATCGTGGTTTGTCAATGTCTGTACCTTAAAGAAACTATTGGATAAAGCAAGGCGCGTTCCCTGCGTGAGGATGCACGCAGGATGTGAGGAAAATGCAGTCAAAACTTTGGGTAATTTGTGTATATGTTTCTATTTTTAGCCAAAGTTAGTGATTTAACCATAGAGATTCATATACTTACAGAGAGGGGCAAGTAGATAGCCAGCCTTGGTATGATGCGATGTACATTGTCAGGGTAGATCTGAGCATGCTCAGCCACCATCTTGGAGATTATTTCAAAAATTACTTTAAAAATGGCACCCCCCTCGATTGTAATGTTGTTGGCAAGAGACTTGAATGTTACTTTGTACTAACCTTCAGTGCATACTTCACAGTAACAAACAACACAGAACAAATAAATGTACAGTAAAAACAAGATATAATATTGTAATAGTCTTCTGATTCAAGTTAAAAACGTGTTTCTAGTAAGTTTAAAATTTGACAGCTCAAAGTAATTTTTTCACTGCCTTCCGAATTAATTTTCCATTTCAGTGGCTGTGAATTATTAAATATCTCCAATATGGAGAAAAAGGATCTTTCAAAATTAGTCAAGCATTAACCAGTAGTTACCCCTCTCTGTAATATAGCTCTATGATTTAACCATGTTATAAATGAACCATACACTAATATGATATACAAATTAAGTAATATGTATTGTATGATTTGATCGCAAATGTCTAAACTTTACTAATTGAAATACCATCATGAAATATCGTGTTTCTTTTCTTATAATAATTTTGTTTTCTTTCCCTCTTGTCAATTGTGGTCATCAGAGTTCATCTTCTTTAAACTAATAAAATTACTAGGCATTACATCGGAAATAGTATTATGAATAAAGATTCAGAAGTTCAGTAACGTTCAACTATTTCATGTCCATATTTGCGTACCGAACTTGTAGTTGCTTGAGTGTTATTTGCATGTTTGATCTGCATGTTTTCAGAGGCGCTGCGCAAGTACCCTCCCATCCCGCTGCTGGTGCGTCAGTGCACGAAGCAATACAAGTTCCCGGACACTGACAAGGACATCGTGCTGGAGCCTGGAATGTCCATCATGATCTCCACCTCGGGACTGCATTATGATCCAGAGCACTATCCAGACCCGGAGAAGTTCGATCCAGACAGGTTCCTGCCAGAAGCGAAGAGCAAGCGACGACATTTCACGTACCTGCCGTTCGGAGAAGGTCCTCGCGTCTGTATAGGTGTGTGTGGCAATAACACAAGAGATTACTTATTTATATCTACATTTAGTCAGCACTCAGCAAACCATAGTTTCATTATCGTGAGAGGTTTCTAAAGAGCACTATATTATACTGAAGCATGGTCCGGTCCTATCCCCTACTTTAACTTCCAAAGGTGTCACTAGTTGAGGACCTGTATAATTAAACATCTTGAATAATGTAAGATCATGGATGTACCTTGTTTTGGTGGGCAGTTTATTTTGAAATTTAAACACATTTTAACAATTCCACATGTGGGTCAAAACTGACAACAACTTAAATTATTTAGGGAAATGAAAGAGAAGCCGGATGATTTATTTTGGTCTGAAGAGCCATCGGGTTTTTAGCTACCAGACCAGGGAATCACCGTCATACGATTACTAGGAAAACGCTCTGAGTAACGCGTTGATGAGCGAGCACTGATACGCGCAATACCTCGAACCGAAATTCTGTTTATCGAAAATGTCCTTAAAAGCCAATAATTCTTGAATTTCGTCACAGACTTGTAGGAAAATCTCCAACAATTCCTAAAATATTGGTCCCAATAACCACGCAAAGTTTTAAGTTGATCGATTGAACCTTTATGATAGAACGATTCCTTGTTAATTTACAAAAATCACAGGATCTCGTTCAAAAAATATTTAAACGGTCATATCAGTTTCATATTAATATACGTTTGAAAGTTTCTGCTCTAACAACCTTGAAGTGAAGATCCGAAGATGCCGTGAAATGTGAAATTCGAGAAATATGACAGCCAACACGCAAAATATCCGTAAACTGTCAATAACTGTTGAATTTAAACACAGTTTAGTCTGAAAATTGTCAAAAATACAGATAATGTTGGACCCGATGACCATGCACATTTTTAAGTTGATCGGTCAAACGGTTCTGGTTTAAATTTCAAAAAGCACATGAAATATTTTTTTAAATTTTAACCAATGGGACGATTTGGCTGAAAATTTGTAAAATAAGAGACAATGTTGGTCTTAATGACCATGCAAAATATAAGGTTGATCACATTTGTCGAAGACCATTTTCATTTTTCAGCCTATAAGGAGATGTTTATTTAAATTTTAACCAATCAATGAATTTCAAAAAAAATTGGGGTCAGCAAACAGAGAAGGTTGTCTCTACATGTGTGCAAAATTTCAGGTCGATCGGTGAAACGGTGCGATTTCTATTGCTCCATTTAGCAGACAAAAACAAAAACAAAAAAAAACAGAGGTCCGTGTCAAAAGAGTCAAAAGGAGACGCGCGCTTCGCTCGCTCAATAAACCGTTGTAACTAGAATCAATTGTGGAGATTTGTTGTGTCGTTCGTTGTCTTCATTTTACTAAGAAAACGCTCTGAGTAACGCGTTGATGAGCGAGCACGGATACGGCGCAATACCTCGAACCGAAATTCTGTTTATCGAAAATGTTCTTAAAAGCCAATAATTCTTGAATTTCGTCACAGACTTGTATGAAAATCTCCAACAATTCCTAAAATATTGGTCCCAATAACCACGCAAAGTTTTAAGGTTGATCGATTGAACCTTTATGATTGAACGATTCCTTGTTAATTAACAAAAATCACAGGATCTCGTTCATAAAATATTTAAACGGTCATATCAGTTTCATAATAATATACGTTTGAAAGTTTCTGCTCTAACAACCTTGAAGTGAAGATTCGAAGATGCCGTGAAATGTGAAATTCGAGAAATATGACAGCCAACACGCAAAATATCCGTTAACTGTCAATAACTGTTGAATTTAAACACAGTTTAGTCTGAAAATTGTCAAAAATACGGTCAGATCAACTTAAAAATTTGCATGGTCATCGGGTCCAACATTATCTGTATTTTTGACAATTTTCTGGTTTAAATTTTAAAAAGCACATGAAATATTTTTTTAAATTTTAACAAATGAGACGATTTGGCTGAAAATTTGTAAAATAAGAGACAATGTTGGTCTTAATGACCATGCAAAATATAAGGTTGATCACATTTGTCGAAGACCATTTTCATTTTTCAGCCTATCAGGAGATGTTTATTTAAATTTTAACCAATCAATGAATTTCAAAAAAATTGTGGTCAGCAAACAGAGAAGGTTGTCTCTACATGTGTGCAAAATTTCAGGTCGATCGGTGAAACGGTGCGATTTCAGTTGCTCCATTTAGCATCCAAAAACAAAAACAACAAAAAAACAGAGGTCCGTGTCAAACGAGTCAAAAGGAGACGCTCGCTTCGCTCGCTCAATTAGTCGAGAACCTATAAGAAGTGGTGGAGTGAGGTTTTGGTCTTTATGAAATGGACCGTTTCGACGTTTCAAAGGCTTCTTTGTGTCTTATTCTTCGGTTGAAAGAAGAAGGCAGCTAGGAATACTTACAAACGTCGCAACGGTCCTTATGAGGGCAACCCGCTTTGGCTCTGGCACTTCATCTTACGGATCCGCGAACCTCCGAGACGTCTTGACAATAATCGCATTGTTTCCTACCCAATGATACTGACAAGACGTTGTTTTGCTTCCAGGACAGCGCTTCGGCTTGGTGCAGGCCAAGGTCGGAATGGCCGCGATGGTCTCCAAGTACAGGTTCAAGATATGCAGGAAGACCACTCAGATTCCTCTCGTGTTGAATCCCAAATCCCTGATCTCCGTTCCTCTCGGAGGAATCAACGTCCAGATGTTCGCAAGATAAACCGACGCGGTCTCTCAACCAGAGTGTATGGAAATCACAACCTTGTGTACATAATAGTGATCCTTCTCCATTAAAAAAGATGTAACATTTTGAGAAATGATTTTGCCTGCACTTGAACGACGCGATCCTAGTGGCATATTTGAGAACTACATTGGTGCGAGAATTGACCATCTCTTTCATCCCTTTTGATCAATTATTAACATATGAAGTTGGATTAAAATTATGTCGCTCCAACAGTCTTTTTGAATGTGAAATGTGAATATTAGCAGAGACGACATAATATCTTAGTTCAAAGTTTAATCGCAGCGCGTCGATCAACTTTAGGTAAACTCAAGCCTAAAAATTATCTACATTCGGTCCAATGTAAATTGCGTGCAGTGGGATCGCTATTCAATTTATGCAAACGGATGTAATTTCGAATCACTCTGTCTATTTCAGCGGCTTCATTCCAATGTGTCCAGTCTCCAAGAATATTAGTAGGCCCACAGCACATGCGGGCCCGGGGCCCGTCATAGTAGCCGGTCGGTGTTATTACATCGCCACGGATAGAATTCGCAACTGCCAACTGTGTTGGACAAGTTTTGATGTAGAAGTTTACGAACACCCATGTCGGGTCGAACCTTAAGAGGGTGTGGTAGTGATATTTTCCAGCGCTGCTAGCAAAACTAATATATATATGTATATGGATATATATGTTTCATAGGCTGGCTCGAACTGCCTCGCTAGAGTCGTCTAGGAGTCGTCAACATGTCAAAGCGTGAGATTTATGGCTATTATGATGTCACCCTCTTTATCGCTCTCCGCATTCCAGACCGCCTCTCGACCAGGCTCGCGTAGCTGCCGTGGCGAGAAAAAAACACTGTGATCAACATCATCCCCTTTCAACCTGATTATTCAGCTATTTAATTACACTTTTGTAAAATGTACCTACTAGTTAGATAGAGGAAGTGAATCTTTGTATTTTCACGCTTATTTTTTCATAGATTTGTGAATGATAATAGCATAGAATAAATCAAAACTAAATCATCAGTGACAATGTTCTTATGACCGAGAGTCGCGCGGACAATTCCCCGGTCATTGAGGCCCCATCTCCCGGGAAAATTATGGTCCAACAACCGGCGAAAGTTTGCATTTAAAATAATTAGAAAAGTTAGTACACATCAAAATATTTACTTCCGTCCACTCCAACTCGAACCGAGAATCGAAGTTTGTAACATTTATGAAATAAGTTCATTAAATCATTGATGTACTGATAAAAAAAACATTCTAGATATTTAAAATGTAACGATGAATAGGAATCGTCATAACATCGTCGACGGTCTGCGAAGTGTTTGCCTGCTACAAAGTGTTGATAATTGGGTAAAGTAAAGAAAATAGATGACCACAATACAACGCATTGTATGCATTTATTTAGCACTAAGAGAAATACATTAAATCAAGGCGATACTTTTACTTATTAGAAATGAAATCGAACCATCTCTACTTTTTACAGCCACAGCTGAACCGGTGTTTTTATTAAATTATTACAACAGAATCAAGTATGGTTCTTGGGCAAAAACAAAATATGTGCAAAAAATATTGTCAGTCTCGCAAAAAATAATGAAAGGACCTACCAAAAATACATACTTTATTAGAGTTGCAATTTTTTTAAGATTGTACAATCATATTTTTGAAAACATGCTTCAAGACCTACTGCTACATATTTTACATATTTTACTACATATAGATCATCACAATATATTATGTAAATATTTAGTTGCGCTCAATTAGTCAAAATGGAACAGTGAATCTTATCTATATAGATAAAAATCATTAGATACTGATTACTAGGAAAACGCTCCATGTAACGCGTTGATAATCAAGCCTCGGAAATAGCTCAAATGAAATGAGCGCCAAAAGAGCATGGACATTGTCTTTGAAATTTCTTTTAAAAATTGACAAATATTTGCAAACGATTGTTTTGCAGAAAAAATAGTGAAATATCAATTACTCGTGAAATGCATAACATATTTGTCTAAAAATTATCAAAAATAACTAAAATGTTGGACCCAATGACCATGCATCACTGAAAAAAGATTTTTTTTTGGCAGAAACAATATATTGTCATCCCAACAAAATCATTTAGTTACCTAGTGGCTGCACAATCATAGGTTTCCATGACAAAATGATTTTGTTAGCATTTTAACTATAGATTTTGTTAAGTCGAACAGCGATTTTGTGGTGGGAACAAATATCCCTATACATTTTGTAACGGAAACAAAATATTTTGTTAAAATATAATATACTTATTGCTCTAGGATTAAATAATTTTGGGAACTATTTATTGCAGCAAGTGGAATTTTTATTCAGTAAGAAATAAAGGTACATTTATTTGGTAAACAAAAACATTTATTTATTCTCGTGATATGAAAATTACAATTAATTCGCCAGATTGAATTTTAATACGGCATCAATTCGCATCAAATGTGCACTTATTCCGAATGTCTTGACTCCAAATTGCATGGAAGAAGTTGCATGCATAAGTTGCTGAAGTGACTTCACCCTGGTAGCTGATGACTGGCAGCTAATTAACTGCCGCTGGCATGGGACATCTGATGACCGCAACTGAAAAAAAATTGCAATGTATTCAATGCTACCAATTTGTCACAAAGATAACATTTGATATCTAAATGTTGTTTTTTCAAGTAGTTTTTAAATGGGTACGCAGTGGTCGAATTGGAAGTCAGTCCATGGGGGGATGGTGTCTGCCCGGGGTGGCAAGTGAAGGAACAAAATTTGTCCCGCGCTAAGGGGGGGGGGGTGTGGGTGGCGAGCCCCCCACGTTGCCCCGCAGGGCGTTTGTTGGTTTTTGATACTTTGAAATCAATTTTGAGACGTTCTGAGGTGTATATTTTGATTTTGAAATTTTTCACCGTTTTCACTCCAATAAGATGTGGGGGGCATGCCCCAAAAACCTTGCCCCGCAGGGCGTTTTTTAGTTTTATTGGCACTTTAAAATCAATTTTAAAACGATTTGAGGTCATTTTGTTTACAAAATGCACAGTTTACTAAATCACAGTCAAACTTTTATTTTTTTCTGACTAGTAGGGGGACAAGCCCTTCCCCTATCACCAATCCCCCCTAATGTACAAATATTACACATTGTATTGTTACAAAAATAAACATTTGCATGAGGTCAATGGGGGACGGCCCCCAAGCCCATGCTAGTCCGGAGCGCACAGTTACGAAAAAATTTTAATTTCAGAAATTAATTTGGTGCGTTTCTACGCGATTTTGACGTTATTTTAAGCCTATTTTCATCTCGACAAATTTGGCGTCTACAAGGCTAAATAGACAAATTCTCAGAAAATTGTATTATTTTGAAGTAAACTACATTACTTAGTGCTGATTTATTTATCTCTCATGGGGGGATGGAACTATCAATATATTCCCCATGGGGGGATGCCATCCCTCCGCATCCCCCCCCCCCCCCCAAATCGACCACTGGGTACGCCAGTATATACAGACAAAATCTATGTGTCTCTATAGCATCAGCCTTTATTGACACGAATTTGAAGAATGCATTGTGGAAATGCACCTGCCAATGTCATTGAGTTTCTTTGGTAAAAAGTTATTTTATAAAACGTGTTTTAGTTTACAGTGTAAAAAATAATTAATAGGTACACTCGGCCAAACAAAACTTGAACGTTGACCAAATTTGAATGACTGCTGGTCATGTCCCATGACCAATCAAAGCTTGTTATTATCATTGAAATGTGAGGTCACCTACAAGAGTGAGACAATGAGATCGCTTAGACTGACTTCTGATGGTGCGATCTTACATTTATCAGCCTATCAGATTTATTGAACGTTCAAGTTTTGTTTGGCCAAGTGTACGTTGTATTAATTGCAAGGAATTTTACACTGATTAATGATTTGAACTATACATAATTTGGGTATCGATCGATCATGATGCAACAATATACTAGATTTTTATACAATGGGTATCGATATCTATGTGGAATTTAGAAATAGATAACAGATGTATTTATCCAGATTAAGCTAACAGAGACCGAAAGTTATCTAGATAAGGAAAATCACTGATTATAAAGACAATACCCAGATAAACTTTTTGATCATTATAGACTTGAGTACTCTCTATTTCTTGACATTTCCAAAATGTCTTGAGGATTTTTAAAATTCTAATTGCATGCTTCCAATAGAATTCACATAGAACTTGAAGTTTTCACAGAATCCATTCACAGGCAATTATGCGATTTTGACAACTTGTTATAATGACAACTTTGATGACATCTTTACTATAGGATTTCGTTAACATGTATGATTATATTCTCGATAATGGAATTTGTTAGGAACCGTATAGACGTAAATACCAATCATTACTTATAGGTTCTATAAACACAAGTCAAAAATAATTTATAATTATACGACTTTCTACCCTCCAATTTATATACACCACTGCTGATGAGGAGTTTCAACAAATTATCCTCGGTCGATCTTACCAAGTGCACGCACTTCAAACTATTATTCACACTTCAAACTCATGTGAGTGATTCTCAAGTCAAATAATCAAAACCACAAGAGATCAAACAAAGGTGATATTTTTAATTACAGATTAATAACAAATTATTTAAACTTTTATTTCTGCATATAATGGCTCCGGAAAAACAACACCGCGAAACTCTCTTAACTATAGATCACAAATTAAGAACTTTTATTAACTATTTCGAATATTTTTTGGAGGTGCTACTTTGTGTGTAAGCTGTATAAAAAAGTGTGGTGTTCACAAAAATCTTCTTGAATGTAACTTTTTTGGGACGAGTATGGAAAACAAATTTAAATACAGAAAAAAAATCTAGTACATCGATTACAAATGTATCATAATGCTATTTTCATGTTGATGTGATATTTCATTATGTAGGTATGTCGACAGTTTCGATTCATTTATTAGATTCTTCTTCAGGACAAAACTAACTTTAAAAAAACAATTAAACATTTTAAAACGATTTCAAAAATTCCTAAGAGGCTAAAAATCTGGGACAATAAATCTTATTTTCTAGTGCAAGACGACCCTCCCACGAATAACCTTGATTTGCTGTAACATGCCTCCTTGACTGCTCCTTCTGTAATTTCCTCAGTTTTATCTTCCTTTCCAACAGTATTGAGAAACAAGGGTTCCCAAGAGTTTGTTTAAGTTAGTTTTGTCCTGAAGAAGAATTACCTACATTCTGATAATTAAATCGAAACTGTCGAAATTATCTATACAAATAAAACAATGCCTCCAGGATGAAGCATCCCAATCAATATGAAAATTATTACTGTAATCCTGAAACTTTAAAATCTGTTATAACTATAATGTTGTTCTACACCAATCCGTGAGAAATTTCTGTAAAATTTGGGAATTTGCAATTTGGCTAGCCATAACCAAGCCAGTATTATTTTCGAACAAACATGATACCATAGAGGTAAGAAAGTGATACCTACTCTACTTATTGTTGTAAGCCATACATTATTAGTACATAAAATAACTGAACTAGTACATTTACATAGTTTGCAAAACATGGAGGTGGGCTCACGGTAGGCAGAGAACGGCGGGCAATTATTAAGGGTGACCACTTTTAGGGTGAAAAACGTGTTTGGAAGTAAAAACTCATTTTCTCCTTTCTCCAAGCCTGTACAGTTTGAAGTGTATATTATTTTAAGACATTATAGAAAAAGATCTATCAATCGGCGTAATTTGATGTTTGCGTTTGATTTTACCAAAATATTAAAAATCTGAGAAATTAATACAATTATAAAATGTATTTTTGGGTGGGCAGAGTGTGGGCAGGAAACAGTGCGTCCACCCCTGGCGTCGCACAATGGTTCGAAATGGCCCAAAACGCGCGCAAAATGGGAAAAAAAAATCATTGAAACGAATTCTTGTACTATCGATAGTAGACACGTTTCAGAGACACAGAAATAGATAATTTTGTTGTATTTTAAAAAATTCTTAGCATTGGTCAGACAATCGGTGTTCAGCAAAATGAGGGAATGACGGCAAATTTATATAAATGATGGTATTGAGTATTGTCAGCTTTTTTATTTACGATGGGATATCCTACGAATTTTTTAACTGATCTAAATTAATAAGATGAACACATATTTCTAAAAGAGTGTAAATTCGTGAAGAAGCTCTTCAAATCATAAATCATACTTGAAAATACCTAATGCTCATGTGAAAATACAGTTAAAAAATCAGAAAAGGTGGAAAAGGTGGAATTAAGGTGGAATTACATATTACATTAATTTGGAATGTGTACTTACGAAACTGTCTCCTTTTTCAATCTGCTGTTTTCTGCTAGAGCTTTGGCCCGCTCATTCAGAGACAATCTTCTCGTTGATTTATAACCATTTCCCTCTCGACAAATGTAACGCACATTCACTTTATACACTGATTGATCACCGACAATTAAAATTTATGAAAGCACATTTCATAAAAACTTATAAACAACGAAGATGCTGGAGTCTCACATGTGACTCATGCAGCAGGCACGCTAAGTTGTCAGCTGAGCTGAGTGAAGTAGAGAGAGGTGGGGGAAACTCCTCCTACATGCTCTGTTGATGACGCCACTCGATTCACACGCTCGCGCAGCAATGCTGATGACCTCTAGCGGCGAGTCAGGGAATCATTCTCCAGGCATTTTGCTAAACACTTGTAGGTCGCAACAATGCACCAAAAAATTTCAGACTTCGCGTATGCATTCTAATTGTATTTAACCTTTTCCCTCCATAGCCCTTTTCTCGAAATTGTTTTATTTAACGGAAATAAATTTCTCAAATTGAAGCGTAAAAGTACTTTTTACTCAATTTTTATAATTAAAACAAAAAAAATACATCATATAAGGCTATGGACGTGAATGCAGGCATCCTTTGGGAGTCTTCTAGTGCAAATTGTAAGTCAATTGGGCAACGCATACACAAATTAAGTGTTTAGAACCTTCGCCTGGTTGAACCCTAGTCGAACCCCGCTATCACGCCGTCTTAAGAGGCAAACGGAAGCGAGCGGGAATCGCACGGTTCGTCAGAGCGTTTTTTTGAAATTTTGTCTTCCCACTAAATAATTTTAAAAAATCAGTTAGTAACGACCCATAACAGCCTAATAGACTAAATAATGCCGCACACTGTAGTACTTTATGACTTCTGGTACGACTTCAAAGTGTTAAATACGATATCTTTAGTAAAATAATAAAAAATAATCGTATTTAACACTTTGAGATCGTACCAGAGGTCATAAAGTACTCCAGTGTGCGGCATTATTTAGTCTATTAGGCTGTAATGGGTCGTTACCAGTGTTGTGACTTATCTAGATAAAATTATCTAGATAATTATCTAGATAGATATTTTTTATCTATTATCTTATCTAGATAATTTTATAATTGGTTATCTTTATCTTTATCTAGATAAAAATATTGTTATCTATTGGCAATTATCTTGATAAAAAATATAAAATTCGAAATATGCATTTGTGTATTCCTTTGAACATGCACGTAACGAGTGCGTAATTAGTGAATCTCTCTCACTTACCAAAAAATATTCCCGTTGTACGTAGTTTGGAATTTATGGAAAGTTATTATTTTCATTTTTTGACTTTGCATGAAAACATTTAGTATTAGGTCAGTGGTACTCAATCTGCGGCACAAATTTTTGTGGCCCCCCAGTTGATATTTAGTTCGATGTAACCTTTCCACATACTCCATGCTGAATGGTGTCGACCATAGGAGTCCCTTCCCATGTATGTACCTCTTCAAAGGTGCTCATTGAATATGGAAATAAAACTGTACTGATGTTTTATAACTTATTCAAAAATGTGTCCACTGAGAAAATAATATTAAAAAAATAATAATTTCTCGTTTCATTTGAGAGAAATTTTGTGAGTTGTCATGTTAGGACCCACGCATCGGGCTGAAAATGCAACGTAAGGTTCTTTAATTTAACTACTTAAGTACTTGTTGCAATGAAAATGAAGCCATTTAACAATTCCGATAATTGTAAAAGAGTGCATACATGTATTGTTTTGGAGTGTGAAACATTGTTCGATTCGTTTCCTAATAAACAAGAGACACTGAATGAACCAGAATCAGACCAGTAGGCCACAATTCGAGGGAACTTCAGTTCGTGCATTTTAGAGCCCACAAAAATCACTTTTAAATTGTTAAATTTAAAAAAAATACGCCCTGCGGGGCTAAAACTGAAGGGCTTCGCCCCCACACCTCCAATGAAGAAGTAGTTCCTACGTGCCTGGAATAAATAGTGTTGGCAACATGAAAAATTTTCATTGAAAATTTTCAGTGAAATGAAAATTTTCATACTAATATTTTATAATTTTATTATTTTTCAACTATTATTTTTCAATTTTCAGTAAGTAACACATGTCATAACATATTTATGTACTAATTGCTATCCTAGGCTGTATCAAATCAACGCTGCCTTTCTCATCAGAAATGAAAATTATTCAATATTTATATTTCAATATTATATAGTAATCTTTTTTCAACTACCTATTATATTTCAATTTTCAATAATTATAACTTTTGTCATAACTTATTTTAATTTAATTCAAAATTGTCAAATTTTGATTTTGAGAAATAATCTTTCTGTAGCACTCATTTATACATCATATTAGAATTCTTCCTATTTTCAATTAATTGAGCGAGCGAAGCGAGCGTCTCCTTTTGGCTCTTTTGGCACGGACCTCTGTTTTTTGTTTTGTTTTTTTTCCGTTTACTGACGCTATACAGGTCAGAGTTTTTCTTCGATCGAGCTTAAATTTTGCACACATGTGGAGACAACCTTTTCTGTTTGCTGACCCATAATTTTTTTGAAAAAAATTGATTGGTTAAAATTTAAATAAACATCTCCTACAGTAAACAGTAGGTTGAAAAATGAAACTGGTCTTCGATAAATCTGATCAAACTCATATTTTGTCTATACAGGTCAGTGTTTTTCTTTGATCGAGCTGAAATGTTGTACACATGTAAAACCAACCTTCTCTGTTTGCATACCATATTTTTTTTTGAAATCCATTCATTGGTTAAAATTTAAATAAATATCTCCTGATAGTCTGAAAAATGAAAACGGTCTTCGATAATTCTGATCAAACTCATATTTTGCATGATCATTAAGACCAATATTGTCTCTTATTTTACAAAATTTCATCCCAATCAGTTAAGAACGTATGAAGTTATTGACATTTTTAATATCTGTCAGTAATGAAGTATCGAAATGAATGTTTTCCAGTGCCAATTGAAAATTAAATTAATTTTTCTGGGATTAGTTTAATTTTAATGGTGCACGGTCCATCTTCTGTTGTGCCTTGCCTTGCCCAGATAAGAGAGCTCATTGTGTCATGTATTGCATGGCGGGGCTCTCTAGTATTACTTATAAAGCATTTAAATCATATTTAATGTTGAATTCACGCACAATATTGGCTTACTAATTGCATTTTCTTAACTGACAGCTCTGTCAAAGACAAAAGCAACCACTGCATACTATGTTGTCATCAGCTGGTCATGTACTATTTTCATAAGGTAGGCGTAGGGTGTCAACCAGCGCCCTTGGCCTGTGCCGAAATGTGGAACCACTGATTTTCAGTTGGTGGACAGGCCGGGAAACGTGTAGTAAAACGGAACTTATAAAGGAGGCCGTGGTGAAACCATTGAAACAATCTTACTAGTAGGTAATTCGTATTTCGCAACTACCTATGTGAGATTTACCAATTTTGAGATCTAGTAGGCCGAAAATGCCATTGCTTACAGTAAAAGTGTTTGGTCTGCTCCTCAGTTTATTAGGCATTTACGGTATGTAGAGTGAGTGTGAGTGTACAGTACGACTTGGCTGGGTGGAGCGACCACTCCACTAGATACTTTGCAAATTTGTGTAAATGTCACATGAAATTTTATTATTGTTAATTTGTAAATAACAACACAAATAACAATGGCAAACACACTTATCACCAGCGAAATTTAAAATTTTCATTCATAAAAATCAAATTCAAATGTCATGGGATATTTTGGCGGGAAAAACGGCAAACAACGAGAATCAGGATTGTGATGTCATTTCCAAGTCTCCAACAATGTGTTGCCATGGTGATTTCTTTGTTGCCATGGCAATATAGAGGATTGTGATGTCATTGTCAATTTTCCTGTTTTCAAATTGTAAGAAAATTATCAAACTTTGTTACTGAATTTCTCGAAAACTACTTGTCCCACAACTAAAATAATACTATATCTGTGTTCAGCAACATCTCAACTTTAATAAAATAACTATTATTTTGAAATATAATTGATAAGTGTATTCCCTATTAAAGTACTTCCATCATTAGTCCGTGTTAAATAAAAATGCTTCAAATTTTCCTCAAATATTGCAAATACGAAAAGAAAAACATGTGTCACGGGATTAATTTAAGAGATATCTTGAAAGGAAATCTTGAAATTTCCCATAAGATAACATGGTGTAGCTTCAAAATTACACTTATATCTTCTGTAGAAATCGTAATATAAACTACAAAGTAAAAATATTGATTTCATTTTAAAGGCCGATTTTTTTGCAATATTTTAGCTGTTTAAAAATGTGGGGATACGGGATTAAATAAAGAGATAATAAAGAATAATACCCTAATCTAGCCAGTTTCTACTAGAAACTGCTTAAAATCAAATCAAGTACTTAATTCGTACTGCATGAAATTAATTAAAATAATTGTAAATTCTTTATAAAATATCGTATTTCTACAAAGTAATCTTAATGATATTCATCAACAATGCAAAATATAGTTGTAAAATATTTGATTAATTGATTTGTGATTTAATTTGTGAGTCACTGACTTGAATTACGTGGACTATCGGGGGTACTATAAAGTCTAATAGTAAACTATTACTACGACTAGGACCCATCACATCCCCCTGTGGGATGCAAACTTTCACCTACAAATGTGACTGCAAGAGTCTGAAGAGATACTTTACTATTTGTACTGTACTGACTTGACTGGCACTGATACACATTATATTAGATCTACTTTGACTCCAATTACTTGGCTTTTTCATCTTCTTATTATTTTATTAATCCTATTTTTTTAAATTTAAATTGCACTATGAGTGGATTTTATAATTAATGAACAATTAGCCTTGGCACACTCGGCACAACTAAAATTGATCGGAGTGCAAATGTGAATGACATCTGGTCATGTTCGTAACAATAAATGCTTGTTATTATCATTGAAACGAGAGGTCACCTATTAGAGTGAGGCAAGAAGATCGCTTGGACTCACTTCTGATGATGCGATCTAACATTCAGTCAATCAGAGTTATTGAGCGATCAATTTTATTTGGGCAAAGTGTACCTAATCGCACGTCTGTACACAAATGTGTGATATAATATATTCACCGTACCTAAGAACGATTGACCTTGGAATATAAGGTCAAGCCATATTGCAATCCACCAATATTATCTAAATAATCATTAAAAATCATATTCAAAATTGAGCCCAATGACTGTGGATTGACCATAGATTTCAAAGTTTCAATAGTAACTTAACTTTATCTCCTACAATTTGAACTGGGATGGCATTAGCCAAACTTTCTCCCGCTTGCATGGCGCTACCATCGAGACAGGTCAACTCAAAACTATAACGCGCGAAATATTTTTGACAGGCATAAGAATGTACTTACTGTTTAGATATTATATCCATTTTTTACTCTAGTATTATTTAACATGTTTGCAAATAAGAAGATATTGCAATTACTAAATCAAAATCCATGTCATAACGAGACAACACCGCCTCAGTTGTTTCATTGTTTCCATTATGCCGTGAGCCCTTCAAGATAGCCTTGGAAACAAAAATACATACCGACAGCCGTCATTACACGATCTCAAAATATCATCATTACACTTTAATTATCCACTATTTCGGTACATAACCAAATATCAACATTAATTCTTATTCTCAATTCTTATGAAAATACGGTCTGTGTAGCAAGAAATACTTTGATTTAAAAGTGACCTTCCTCGACGCTAGCGCCAACTAGTGACCGACCTGTCGTCCTATCTTTGCATCACCCTATTCATAGTTTGCATGTGATGTCATCTCATTGTTGGCCACCATCTTGATGGCTCGCAGAATAGCTGTGATTATCTGCTTTTTTGACGATATTTTATAGTTAATTGGTACCTGGGAAATTGTATAGGCTCCGGAGATATCTTTAGTACGAAGAGGAATCACTCACATTACAAAAATACATCGATTTACCTCAATAAAGTTATTATCTGCCCGTCAACGTGACAACGTTATGTCCGTCCTGGTGGAAAATTCAATAATTTTGCATTGCTGATAAAACAAAAGAAGTTCGTGCAAGCTAGGAATTGTCGCCCTTCAACTAGGAATATTTCCATCTCCAACACATTACCTGAGTCACTGCTCATGACAAGGAACTTACTTGTTGTAATGTTGATCGATGAGCGTTCCGAGCGAGTCTTTGATACTTCCTTCCGAGCCTGCGTTGTCACGCGATACGCAATCTCAACACGTGACCAATCAGCTTCCTCGTGTCGAAACAACGCGGCCGGCGGAAATGTTCAGCTGACCTCAAATTTTCTACCTGCGTTTATTTGCGATTTTACCGCAAATGGAACTTCTCTCATAGTTCATATTTCCACCACTAAACACTATCGAAATAATAAAACTCTATTTGATATTTCAAATTTTTGATATTGATTATCGACAAAGTGAACTATGATTATCGACAGATCTTTGAACAACCCTTTTAATGAGTAAACGTTGAAAAACTATTTACAGTGAATGGATTTTAGCAGGTCTAACTGCAAATTTGGAATAATTGTATTTTGTGAACTTGAACTTTTGCTTTCATATGTCCAAAACTAACAGGACTTAAGCTAATTCTTTAAGCGCAACTTCCCTAACAGTGCATTATGAAGAGATGGGCAAAGACTTATTACAAGTCGGTCAACTACTGGAAATAGCTGATAACAAAAGGATCGAAATGAAGGATAGACCACTCATAAATAATTTAATCAAGGATTAAATAAAAGTAAACTACCTACTTCAACATTACAAATATAATGACAAAATATTGACTAAATGGACAGAATAATACTGTAAAATGAGAATAAATATAGCAATAAATTAATAAATATTTATGAAGTACGTAATGTAATGTAGGTACCTAATATAATAAAAATACTACAATCAACACACACAATCAACCACCACCAAATAATGATAATAATAAAAACATTGGCAACAATTGCTCATTAGTAACAAAACTATTTAAGTATAATAATTAGTAACATCAGATATGAAACCCGGGATATTGAATATTTCGGTAATTTTTCGATCTATTACTTCAAGTTTCCCAGAGAAAAATAATCTCCTGAAATTACATGTTTTGAGTTTTAAACAAACTTAAAATATGCCACATAAAATGCATGTTTGAGGATAAAACATTTAACTTGAACAGACATTTTGCTACTGATTTACTGACAAACAGCTGGTCTGATACTTGTAAATATCTGATGAGAGAATATAAATAATCCAATACAATCGGCCTCGATTCACATGGTTCCGCATTCCATCATCTCCCCCATCCCCTATTGGACAGTGAGAGTGAGGCAATGTTATTCTGCCGCATTCCATCAGCTCCCCCAACCCCTGTGTCCTATGACTGTGAGTGAAAGGGAAAGTGATGCAAGGGAAGTTAGAACCACATTCCAGCATCTCCCCACCCCCTGTAGTCCGTGACTGTGTGTGCAAACAACTGCCTGTAAAACCCGTAAATGAAACAGGTGATTTATATTAGAAACCATTCTCCATCAATCACGTCAATTCAACAACAAGCGACAACAGCAGTTAAAATGTTTGATACTTTAAAATGTTCTTTCTGAAATAACTGAATTAAATCACATTCTTTCTCTAAATGTATTAATTATTGACTCGGCAAGAGACATAAAGGTACCTCTCAGCAGTGATTCACATTGCTGTAAGCTAGGTCTCTATGTTCAAGCGTCATTGTCTGCAAAGTTGATGCTATTCTATTGTACAAGAAAAACTACGTTGTATATATTTCTTTGAATTTACTCAAGTTGGCTGACACAGAGGTACCCCTTTCCAGCTGGGCTGGTGAGCTAGGTCTCTGTGTTCAAGCCCATTTGTTTCCAAGGTTTTCCACTGAACCTCGATATTTCGACAAATTAAAGAGACACACAATTCATATGACGTTTTTCTCTCTCTAAGACTGCTTGCTGTCTACTTGACATTTCTAAGACGACTTTATGTGAATGCACACGTGAAAGTTGGCTTGGCACACAACACAGTCATTGACGAATGAATTGACTTACATAGATAACCTGTCAATTAAATAACCACAATGAACATAGGTAGTGAAAATATTGGAATAGTATCATTTCTTCAAAAGCTTCTGTACTACAAGTAGGACATTTAGCACGTTTCCATTGCAACAAAGGCTTTACCGCTTTACCATGGCAACACATTGTTGGAGACTTGGAAATTACATCATTATCTTGTCATACATCTCAAACAGTTTTTCTTGCCAAGATGTCACATGACATTTCAATATGATTTAAAATTAATGATACCTATTTGAACTATTTGGGTGATTGCGTTTGTCATGTGTTGACATTTAAAACGTATACAAAATTAATTGCATATAAACATGTAAACATCACTGCAACTCTGAAATAACAGAGCACGTATCAGTGTCACAATTGATATAAGATGATGTGATATATTGAGTATTGAGATATGAGTATGTATATTGATGGCATGTTATATAATAGAGATAGCAAGACTATAATACTGTAATAGAAACCAACACAGAATTAACACTTTATTTGTTTTTTACACAAGTGTGTTTGATTTTTATGAATGCATTTTTTCTTGTATTTCCATTTCTTTTCTTTTTTACTTCTTTTAATTAATCGTTATAGTGCATTATTTAATTTTTTGATTGTATTTGCATTGACATATTTTTATAAATGCACTTTGTCTTGTGTTGGTATTATACAAAATTTAATTAGAGAACTCCATTGGTTATAAAAATGACAGTAAACTGTTAACTGACAGAGTAACAATACTCACAGTTGATAAAGACCAGTTATGGCAATGTTAATAAGAGTTAGCAATAGCAATGTAATAGCACCTATCACAGAGAAAGCATCACAGAATGCATTTGAAAAATCATTTGGAAAATCACAGTTTGAAATACTTTTCCATGCCTTGAATGAGTCAAAATGCCAGTTTTTGTTGATAAATGGTAGGTGTCTGAGGCATCAACTGGTAAACATCATAGTTGTCTTCATGCCATCATCATTGTTGGAGACTTGGAAATTGCATAAAAATTTTGTGCTACATCACATAGACCACAGTTTTTCATCCCAATATGTCACATGACATTTTCATTTGATTTTATGAATTCATTTTATTGGTATTATTTTGATCTTTTGCTTGATTCATTTTTTTGAATGCATCATCTTTTTGTTTTTACTTGTATTGATTGATTGGTATGGATGCATCTTTATCACATACGAGTTGGCCTTAACCAAGTGCAGTCCAGGGTCGACCTAGTCCCATGCCCTCCCCAAATTCGCGGGCCCCTCGGGCCGGCCTTCCCCCTCGAGATGGTGATCCCCCTGAAATCGAGTCCCACCGGCCCGAAGCTCTCCACCCCCCGGTCTGTCCCCATTCTGACCTGGCTTTCCCACCAGTTTCAGACTCCCCCAGATCGGGCCCGTTAGGTCGACCCCTCCCGATGTCCTCCACGTAGTTCAACAAAGTTAAAAGTTAAAATTAATGTGCGCAATATAACCTCGTCGTTGACGCGCCGTTAAACTCTAATAATCAATCAAATCATCTTTATTTTTTTAATTGTTTTTTACTGGTGTTAATTGATATTTATGGGCGCATTTTTGTTTTTGCTTATAAATACTGATTGATTTTTATAAGTGCACCATCTTTTTATCTTTTGCTTACATTGATTTGTATGAATATTTTCATTTTTACATGTGTTGATATTTACAAAATGTACAATAAACAAATTAATAAGATTTCTCCATTGCTTAAAATAATCACGAAGCAGTGAAATAACAGAGTATTTTGGTATACATAAGGTCAGTATTGGCCAAGTTGTACATAATAAAATGAGCAATAGCATAAGGTATCTATTATACTTCAATTAGCATATAGTGAATAATCACAGAGTGGGTATCACATAATGGATATGACAAGACCCTTCCTTGGGGCAAGACCAAAGACTTGTACAAATCACCATAGATTACTTGGCAACATTTGCAATTGAAACAATATAAACAATGAAATAACAAAGTATTGATATAAAAGGATTGATTGATATTGATATAAATGTTTTTTTTTAATTTTGATATTTTTTTAAAATGTGTTGATTGACTTTATCAATGCATTTCCTGATTTTTTATTACTTCTGTTGATATTTTTAAATAACGATAGTAGATTTATTGAGAATTGATTATATTATTCCACTGTAAGTCAACTACAGAATATTTGGAATTAAGGCCATAATTATGGCAAATGTTATTTAACAAAGATAGCATTTGCAAGAAGATATTACTATCACATCATAAATCACAGAGAACATCACAGAATGTAACAACCATCCCAATGGCTTGTATAAATTACCTTTACAAACTTTCAGGAAATAATTGTACTTAAAAACTCAATATAAACAGTGAAATAACAGAGTATTTGGTATAAAAAGCCAATATTGGCAATTATTCACAGTGAAATCATCACAGATTAAATTTTTATTTTTTTTATTTTTGTTGATTGATTTGTATGAATGCATTTTCTTTTCCTTTTTTACTTGCATAGAAAGACTTTTAATGAATGATTTTTTTTTATTTCTGTTGATATTTTTAAACTGACAATAAAAAATAAATAAACTTCTCAATTGTTTATAAAATCACTGTAAACAGTAAATAACAGAGTATTTAGTATATTATTTAAGGCCAATTCAATTATGGCAAATGTTGTAACAAAGATAGTAATAGCAAGATAGATAATACTATCATCAAGAAAATCAAGGAATGGACACGACCATAATAAATGCTTCAACAAATTATTACCCAACAATTGCATTTGTAAAATCTCTGTAATCAATGATCACAGTTTGAAAGATCATAGTCATGGCTTGAATAAGTCAAAAGGCCAGTTGATGTTGAGACTTGATGTGTGTTTGAGACACCATTTTAATTCAACAAGTTATCAATATTATTATTATTAAGTAAAAGCGTTGCTAAATGTTGATACTACGTTTGTCCATTCAATTGAATTCCGTTTTATTTGAAAGTGCTTGAAAGCTGAACAAGTACCTACGTCCTACATGTGATATAAATACTGGGTGGTCCCAAAATATACATTCAATGGGCGAGACTTGGGCTGATTTGATTTATGTCAATAATATTGATATTTTTCAATATTTCTAAGTATTAACACATCAGTGTCTTCATTGTCATCCTCTATGTTGGAGACTTGGAAATTACATAATAATCTTCTCATACATCAGTATCACAATACTCTTTCATTCTTAAAATGTCACATGACATTTACATTTGACATAATATTTTAATACGTTTTGTTTTCCTTGCTTGTTTTTTTTCTTGAATTGATTGATTTTTAAGAATGCACCATCTTTTTGTTTCTTTACTTAACAATTGATTTATTTTGATGGATGCATTTTTTTGTATTTTTCCTTTATTGATTGATTTTTATGAATGCATCATCTTTTAGTTTTTTACTTCAATTGATTTATTTTTATGGATGCATGTTTTTTTTTATTTGTACTTGTGTTGATGTTTACAAAATAAATGTACAATACACATTTAAATGAGATTTCTCCACCGCTGATAAAGTCACTGTAAACAGTGCAATAACAGTATATTCTAGTATTAGTTCTTGTAATATGCACTATATTTTATTATGCATAAGTAAAATTATATAATATAATTAGTAAATTATAATAAAATTAGCAATAGCATATAAGTTATAGTATATTTCACAGCATAGTGTATAATAAAATAACTGAGAAAGTATCCTCAAATTGACAGGACAAAACCAATGTTTGTACTAATCAGTAATCTCATTAGATTACTTGGCAACAAATGAACTTATAAAATACTGTACACCCTGAAGTAACAGAGTATTTTTTATTACACATTAATAAAGCCAGTCGTGGCAAATATTATAATAACAAGATAATAATGTAATAGAAACCAACACAGAATGAACACTTTCTTTGTTTTTTTTACACAAGTGTAGATTGATTTGTATGAATGCATTTTTTTATTTGCATTGACAGATTATTATAAATGCACTCTTTTGTACTTGTGTTGGTATTATAAAATAATTAATGAGATAACTCATTGGTTATATAAATGACAATAAACTTTGAACTAACAGAGTAACAATACTCAGAAATGATAAAGACCAGTAGGTAAATGGCAATTGTGTTAATAATAGAGTTAGCAATAAATGTAATAGCAGCTATCACAGAGATAGCATCACAGAGTTGACACTCCATTCCAAATGCTTGCACATATCACCTTAGACTACTGGCAACAATTGCATTTGACAAATCACTTAAAAATCATAGTTTGTTGAAATCCTTTTTTATGCATTGAATGAGTCAAAAGGCCAGTTTATGTTGATAAATGATAGGTGTCTTGAGGCACCATTTTTAACTGGTAAACATCATAGTTGTATTCATGCCATCATCATTGTTGGAGACTTGGAAATTACATGATAATCTTGTCTTACATCACATAGACCACAGTTTTTAATCCCAATATGTCACATGACATTTACATTTGCTTTTTATGACTAGCTCCAGCTGCGTCTGGATGACGACTGGACTGCAGGACTGGAATCAGCTGCGTCTGGAGATCGCTTGGTGGCTGGATCGCTTGATCGCTTGCAGGACTAGCTCCAGCTGCGTCTGGATGACGACTGGACTGCAGGACTGGCATCAGCTGCGTCTGGAGATCGCTTGGTGGCTGTATCGCTTGATCGCTTGCAGGACTAGCTCCAGCTGCGTCTGGATGACGACTGGACTGCAGGACTGGCATCAGCTGCGTCTGGAGATCGCTTGGTGGCTGGATCGCTTGATCGCTTGCAGGACTAGCTCCAGCTGCGTCTGGATCACGACTGGACTGCAGGACTGGCATCAGCTGCGTCTGGAGATCGCTTGGTGGCTGGATCGCTTGATCGCTTGCAGGACTAGCTCCAGCTGCGTCTGGATGACGACTGGACTGCAGGACTGGCATCAGCTGCGTCTGGAGATCGCTTGGTGGCTGGATCGCTTGATCGCTTGCAGGACTAGCTCCAGCTGCGTCTGGATCACGACTGGACTGCAGGACTGGCATCAGCTGCGTCTGGAGATCGCTTGGTGGCTGGATCGCTTGATCGCTTGCAGGACTAGCTCCAGCTGTGTGTCGACTGGACTGCAGGACTGGCATCAGCTGCGTCTGGAGATCGCTTGGTGGCTGGATCGCTTGATCGCTTGCAGGACTACCTCCAGCTGCGTCTGGATGACGACTGGACTGCAGGACTGGCATCAGCTGCGCCTGGAGATCGCTTGGTGGCTGGATCGCTTGATCGCTTGCAGGACTAGCTCCAGCTGCGTCTGGATGACGACTGGACTGCAGGACTGGCATCAGCTGCGTCTGGAGATCGCTTGGTGGCTGGATAGCTTGATCGCTTGCAGGACTAGCTCCAGCTGTGTGTCGACTGGACTGCAGGACTGGCATCAGCTGCGTCTGGAGATCGCTTGGTGGCTGGATCGCTTGATCGCTTGCAGGACTAGCTCCAGCTGCGTCTGGATGACGACTAGACTGCAGGACTGGCATCAGCTGCGTCTGGAGATCGCTTGGTGGCTGGATCGCTTGATCGCTTGCAGGACTAGCTCCAGCTGCGTCTGGATGACGACTGGACTGCAGGACTGGCATCAGCTGCGTCTGGAGATCGCTTGGTGGCTGGATCGCTTGATCGCTTGCAGGACTAGCTCCATCTGCGTCTGGATGACGACTGGACTGTAAAAATAAATAATTTACATTTTGCTTTAGCATCTTCATATTGAAATTAAAAAATCAGAATACATTCTACACTATTTGACATTGAGTGAAAACCTATCGCATATCAGGTCAAGGTAACAAATAAAATGTTTAATCAATGATTTCGAGACTCAAGATCAGGTGAGAGTCATATGTCAAAGCTAATAAAGACTACATGGTTGTCAGTGATTGTCACTGGGCAAAAACAACTAACAATAATTTTCGATAAGCGACTTCACTCGAGCATTGCTCCTTTGTCTCACCATGATAAAGGCTAGGGTAATGTCGCTTATCGAAAAATTACCCAACAAACCGCTAATAAATGTATAACACGACTTACGAGGAAGCCCTGGCATTCTGTTTCTGCTCTGTCTGATGCTTTCTGTCGGCTTTTGAGGCGAGCAGCTCTACCCGATTCTTTTGAAGGTCGTTTTTGAATTGAGGTAAGGGGCAGATTCATCGATGGAATTGAATCTGGACGTAATATTTTCCATTGACCTGGAATAAATAGTTTGAAACTTATTAATACAGAGCTGGTACCTAACCTACTTAAATATTAATTATAATCAATTAATAAACAGGCAACACAGAGAACTGTCCGTGACAAATAACCTGTAAAACTAGTAGCACCAGTAGGTGCTGCTAAAGAAGTGCTAGGAATATTTTACTGTTGACTGAACACTTATTAAAAGTTAATAAACAGTGTAGAATAATAGGAAATCCTTACCCATTGACGTTGTAATATAATCTTCAGCAGTAAAATGCAACGAGCAGACACTTGAATATGCAGTAGGGGGTTTGCCCGTCTTGATTTTTACTTCCCACACTTCACACAGTGATTTGTCTTTAGGGAACCCATGAAATTTGGTGTCCTTGTTCCCTGCTATCCACTTAGTTTTACACTGTGGTACACTACAGTACCTGACCATCTTTAAACTTAATACAAATGTTGAAAGAAAAACAATAACATGCAATTCTGCACTAGGAGGCCGCCATTTTCAGTCAACAGTCCCCAGAAATGATTGACGCGCAGCCTGGCGGCGAAAGAATCGTCCTAGCTTTTCAGCGCCCTATCAGAGAAGCAATTTTTCTTTTAGTAGCTGCAAAGGTATACCTTGCAGGTAGAACAAGTTGAGTATGGTCGAGATGGAATGTTTTTCAAACCGCACTATTCACATCGGCCGCGACGTTTAGTGAACGCTAGCCAATGGCATCCTCGAGTACCCACGCGCATATCTAAAGGAACCGAATAAGACGAAGCTCCCCGCTGATTACGGGAATTGCTTGTGGATGCAGCGTTGATGTTTTCGTGTGTATTTTTTTATTTGTATTATCATTTATATGTAACTGTATTTTAGTTAAATGTTTCCAAAAATTTCAATAAATAATTTTTTTATAGTGCTTTTTTGCAAAACGCCCATCCCCATTGTTTTCTTCAGTAAAACACTAAATATCATTGATCGTCTCCCGCTATTTATTTTAAAAACTTAACCACTGGAAAAATTAAAACATTTTGGGGGTTGGGGTCTTCAGGTCTTAATACGGCCCTGGGTCCGCCTTAACTGGTTGAACACCGATATGATCGCACACCGATATGATCGACACCGCGAATCCACGTGGCTCGCACGTATTCGTTGAACGTGCTGAACTGGAGCAGCAGGTCGTTCTCCAGCAATTAGGTAATAAATCATATATATTTTTAGCTATAACTAGGAAAACGCTCTGAGTAACGCGTTGATGAGCGAGCACGGATACGCGCAACACCTCGAACCGAAATTATGTTTATCGTAAGTGTCCTTAAAAGCTAATAATTCTTGAACTTCGTCACAGACTTGTATGAAAATCTCCAACAATTCCTAAAATATTGGTCCCAATAACCACGCAAAGTTTTAAGTTGATCGATCGAACCTTTATGATTGAACGAATCCTAGTTAATTTCCAAAAATCACGGAATATCGTTCAAAAAAATTTTACCGGTCATATCAGTTTCATAATATACGTTTGAAAGTTTCTGCTCTAACAACCTTGAAGTGAAGATTCAAAGATGCCGTGAAATATGAAATTCGAGAAATATGATAGCCAACACGCAAAATATCCGTAAACTGTCAATAACTTTTGAATTGAAACACAGTTTAGTCTAAAAATTTTCAAAAATACAGATAATGTTGGACCCGATGACCATGCAAAATTTTAAGTTGATTGGTCAAACGGTTCTGGTTTAAATTTCAAAAATCACATGAAATATTTTTTTAAATTTTAACCAATGGGAGGATTTGGCAGAAAATTTGTGAAATAGGAGACAATGTTGGTGTTAATGACCATGCAAAATATAAGGTCGATCACATTTGTCCAAGTCCATTTTCATTTTTCAGCCTACCAAAAATATTGGTTGATACCGCGTGATACCCTGTGATACCCTACGCGTGATACCCTGTGCGAGGCTAGTAGAGTGCGCGACCCTGTGCGAGGCTAGTAGAGTGCGCGACCCTGTGCGAGGCTAGTAGAGTGCGCGACTCTGTGCGAGGCTAGTAGAGTGCGCGACCCTGTGCGAGGCTAGTAGAGTGCGCGACCCTGTGCGAGGCTAGTAGAGTGCGCGACCCTGTGCGAGGCTAGTAGAGTGCGCGACCCTGTGCGAGGCTAGTAGAGTGCGCGACCCTGTGCGAGGCTAGTAGAGTGCGCGACCCTGTGCGAGGCTAGTAGAGTGCGCGACCCTGTGCGAGGCTAGTAGAGTGCGCGACCCTGTGCGAGGCTAGTAGAGTGCGCGACCCTGTGCGAGACTAGTAGAGTGCGCGACCCTGTGCGAGGCTAGTAGAGTGCGCGGCCCTGTGCGAGGCTAGTAGAGTGCGCGACCCTGTGCGAGGCTAGTAGAGTGCGCGACCCTGTGCGAGGCTAGTAGAGTGCGCGACCCTGTGCGAGGCTAGTAGAGTGCGCGACCCTGTGCGAGGCTAGTAGAGTGCGCGACCCTGTGCGAGGCTAGTAGAGTGCGCGACCCTGTGCGAGGCTAGTAGAGAGCGCGACCCTGTGCGAGGCTAGTAGAGTGCGCGGTCCTGTGCGAGGCTAGTAGAGTGCGCGACCCTGTGCGAGGCTAGTAGAGTGCGCGGCCCTGTGCGAGGCTAGTAGAGTGCGCGACCCTGTGCGAGGCTAGTAGAGTGCGCGACCCTGTGCGAGGCTAGTAGAGTGCGCGACCCTGTGCGAGGCTAGTAGAGTGCGCGACCCTGTGCGAGGCTAGTAGAGTGCGCGACCCTGTGCGAGGCTGGTAGAGTGCGCGACCCTGTGCGAGGCTGGTAGAGTGCGCGACCCTGTGCGAGGCTAGTAGAGTGCGCGACCCTGTGCGAGACTAGTAGAGTGCGCGACCCTGTGCGAGGCTAGTAGAGTGCGCGACCCTGTGCGAGGCTAGTAGAGTGCGCGACCCTGTGCGAGGCTAGTAGAGTGCGCGACCCTGTGCGAGGCTAGTAGAGTGCGCGACCCTGTGCGAGGCTAGTAGAGTGCGCGACCCTGTGCGAGGCTAGTAGAGTGCGCGACCCTGTGCGAGGCTAGTAGAGTGCGCGACCCTGTGCGAGGCTAGTAGAGTGCGCGACCCTGTGCGAGGCTAGTAGAGTGCGCGGTTCCTACCTTCCTGTTAGTTGAAGTTTCAATTCAACTTGTTTGTTTGCCTTGTCTTATGGTAATGTTAGTTGTATTTAAGATTGATTGCAGATGATATTAAAACAGTGTTTTGTAAGGTTCAATCATTCTATTACTTACACTTGAGTACATACATAACATTTGAACATTTGACGTTATGGGGGTAATTGCCTGGCTTGCAGTTCATCCCAGATGGGACCTGGAAATTGCCCACGAGTTCACAATCGCATTAGACAGTTCGTGTATGTTCTAAGAACTATTTTACTCACCTCCTGGAGCAGCAACCAGGTGGCTCTAGGTGCCACGGGCTCTGGCTAGAGCTACCAGGACTACCAGAGGGCCCTGTGTAAAAAAAACTGCTGTCACATTGTTTACGTGTTTGAGTTAGCAGCGCTTTCTTTTATGATTTTTTTCTCCTCTATTTAATGGTGTATTCAGTTTTGACATTTATGTCAAATGTCAATGAAATGATTAGATTAGATTAGATTATTGTGGTTTTACGGCGCGTCAACGACGAGGTTATATTGCGCACTTTAATTTTTGCATTTTAGCATTTAACTTTGTTGATATAAGTGGTGGACATGGGGAGGGGTCGACCTAACGGGCCCGATCCGGGGGATTCCAACACTGGTGGGGAGGCCATGCCGGAATGGGGACGGACCGGGGGGTGTGAGGATTCGGGCCGGCGGAACCCGATTTCAGGGGGATCACCATCTCGAGGAGGAAGGCCGGCCCGAGGGAGGGGAGGGGACCGCAAATTCAAGGGAAGACATGGTTAGGCCGACCCTGGCTGCTCTTTGTCTGGACCTCACCACTGACCTGTCTGGCATGGGTAACCCTTACACATGAGCATATGCTCGCCGGCGTAGCTGCAATGGATCATTGGCCAACGCAAACCCCACCACCGCGCTAAGATGGCAGCCATCGGTGGGGTCAATGAAATGTGTATGAAATGTGTATGAAGTATGAGACTTATAAGTCACTTATTTCATAATACAAATTTAAAATGATCGTTCGATTCCATTGTAAAAGACACTTATATAAATATATTTAAAGCAATATCAACATTCCAAATATATTTTTTTTATTATCAGGGTCATTCTCGAAAGGTTTTAACTTAATTTTTCGGATTTAATAGTTATGACCGGTCGCAAACCAATTCTGGAAGCACTTGCGACCAAACAAGATGGCCGATTTTTGGATTAACTTTATTACCATTTCCGGGTGGTCATATCTAAGATAAGACCGAAAAAAATGGCGTCATTATGAAGTGAAGCGAAATACGGACAGTCATTTTACCTCTTTTATCAACTTGTTTGGCTAGAAAGTGTTTTTAAAACAACGAAATAAGAATAATATTGTTCCCCGCGAATGTTTAAATATACCGCGCAAACTTGGGTCGAACTAGAAAATCGATAGCTACGACCTAACCTAACCTTTCGTCCGTCTGTGTTGTTTTCGTGTTGTTATTGTTTCGTTTTAACCTAATAGATTACTGAATACCAATGCCACCTTTCCAAAACATTGCGTTCTGTTTTGTGTGTGACCCAGACGATGAAGAGATTAAAGGACTTCCGCGTATGACAGTAGGTACCTACCTACATAGGTATTTGAGTGAACAAAGTTTCGCCGGTGCACAGTAGTACTGGCCAAGCCGGGCCAAGACTTGTACATTTTAACCTCCAAACTCGCAAGTTTTAATGCACTAGCACAAGAAATCAGCTCTTATTGGCATGTATTTCGCGACTGGTGGTTTTCAGTGGCTAGTGAGTGACGATTGAAATGTTATCGTAGCCTGCAACGTGTCGAATCATCACCGCCATACATTAGCCGTAGGCTACCTTCATCACCGTGACATGAACCGAAAGTTCAAAAACACCATCAATGTGAAGTTAACTTGCAACTCGACGTTAGAAGTCATCGATGTACCTAGCAGCAAACTATCCCGGATGTAATCAAGATTTACTGAAAGCAGCCTGCGGAAGTTTTCAGCATCGGTCTTCGTTCGAATCTTCGTTCGGTCTTTGACGAATGGCTCATCGGTGGCGGTAAGTAACATGTGTTTCACATGGGTTGTTTGTACTTTGACCCGGCTGTACATTGACTTTCAGCTATTGTGACCAAACTGTGCTAACTACCTACCTAGCTAATTTACAAGATGCAAAGTTCATGAAACTGACTTCTAAAATATCTAGTCCTCTTAGATCTAGGCTTTGTTTAGTAGGTATTTAAAAACTCTTTTTGAAAGAAACTGTTTATATCTAAAGCAATAATTTTGTTGAACTGTACATTTTACACATATTGTCATACAAACACATTGGTCCTATTGGTCTAGTTTTGCATCACAAATCATGTGATATGTATCTGTCAATACAGCTGACAGCGGCTTTGAAATCGTGGCTGATGACACCATTCGAGCATCTCCACAGCGAGGAAGAAGACCGCTTCAACAAGTCCTTCCGCAACAATGTCGCGCGCTGCATCTAGTCGAGGTTCAGATCTGTGGACCACACCGGGGCTGCTGGTCATCTTCTCTCCTAATGGCTGGTCTTTACGGCTGTGTGCATCCTTCACAGCATGTGCCTCGACTTCAACACAGTCTGGGCCAACCATCGCAAGGACCAAGACATTGTTTCAAGAGATCCTCTTAGGGGTGTCGCTCTGGTAGCCGAACAAACTGTTTCTCATAGTCAACTCATTTGTGAATGAAACAAGACTCTGAGCAAATATTTTTTTTAATTTACCTAGCTGTTAAAGTACCTACCTACCTAATAAAAAAAAACTCAGGTAGTATACATTTCAAAAATTCTTATAGGTAGGTAGGTACCTACCAATACCTACCTACCTATTCAAATTCAATTTAATTTCAACAATAAATTAATATTAGTTGTTTCTAGATTAACACTGTTGGTTGGTACCTACATACTTCTCCCACTCTTCTTTTGGACCATTCATGATTATTGATTACCTACGTAAACTATGATTTCTTATGTGTCATATTATGTTCCTTCTTACTCTCGGTTTTTCTCTTGTGAAAGAGATGTGATTTCTGTCCTCGCACACCAAGATAGGTACCTAGCTTTTTGACTGGATAGAAACCTTGTTTGTTTGCATTGAGTCTCTCTTCTCTTAAAAGTGTAAACTTTGATGACTTTTAAATCCATGTAAATGTTAGTGTCCAGCATTAGTTCTCTATTTCGGTTAGTGTTCATGGAGAGTTGGAGTTAATGTGTCAAGAAAATGATTCTACAACATCGTGTAAAAGCGATGTTGTGTGCACCGATGTCAACTTTGGTCTCTCAAATCTGAATGCAATATTCAGCAGTGTTTCACTATCTTCATTGTCTGAGTTGCTCAAAACACTATCAAATACCTTGGAAAATTGCCATGTAACCTAGGAACTTATTATTTATATTAAGTGTCTCAATGAAGTACATACCTAACAAATAAAACATTTTATTTCTTTGCTTGACGTTTGATAGATTACGTCTTTGCCTACTGCTTAGGATTATTTTCAATGCTATGCTTTTGGTTTAACAGAAGGCAGGATTGGTTCTAGGATTGTCATTGTGCTGGTGTCATGCTTGTCAAGTCTTAAACAACTGTTAAAATGTAACCAAGCATTTTAAACTAGATACCTATTAAAGTTTCTCTTTTTATGTTAGCTATCGCCATTTTGTTGTTCTGTCAATTATATTCTAATGTACTCTTGCAAAATCACTTTTATTAAAGAACAAATAACATTTGTTACAGTAATTTCGAATTTTACCGCCAATTTTCGAATAAATCCAAAGAATTCGTGAAGAAAAATTCATACTTTTTGAAGTTCATTGGAATATTTCACGGCTTACTACTGTCAAAAGTTTCGAAAACATCAATTGTTTCATGCTGTGTTACAATATTAGACCTTGAAGATAATCCTGAGATATTACCTTGTTGAAGAATGAGGATACGACCATTTTATTTTCGGTTGCAAGTTGTGATTAAAGTTGCAACCAGGATCAAAGTTACGACCAAAAGATAAAACTTGTACCAGAATGACCCTGTATAATCTTAGCGAACTTAATCAATTATCGCTACAAAAAAGTGTAAAAAATTCTTCTTCCGATTTAGGAGCTCTATTTTGTAAAAGCAGCACCTGACGTCATAGTAGGCTATGACGCAGCAAGAAGCCGTGCGGCTCATGGCGAGACAGTCTCCTGATACATAGAAGATACATAAGTATCTTTATGTAGTATTAATTTTCAAGTGAATTCCTTTTTATTTTGGTATTTAGTTTTATTTTAATGACAATTGGTTCAACGTTGCTGTGTGTATGAGTGCAATAACAATTATTAAAAACAATATTGACACAAAACGTATATCATTCCATAGATTTCTGTCGACCACAAAGTCACCTCAACTGCATCGGCAATGGTTACACAAAGTCAACCGAGAAAATGTTAGGTACCGAGTAAATGTACATATGTCTGTTCTGATAATTTTACCGCTGACGATTTTGAAATTGCTAACCGCCTCAGAACAAGGGACAAGAATGTTGTAAGAAATGCGAATTTAATTTGAGGGTTTAGGTAGTTTAAAGAGAAAATTTTAGAGTTTTTTTCCCGATAAGACGCTCAATCCCGATTGAAATCAACAGCAATTCCATCCCGTAATTGGAAATGTAAAAATGTTCTGACAACTGCAAATTTGTTTGTTGATTTGTTGATGTTTTTTGTTGATATTTTGGTTTTGTTGCGATTTTTTTTGATTTTGATATGAATTTATATATATTTTTTTTATGACTTTTTCTTAGATTTTTTTGTTTTGTCGAGTTATTTTTTATTCTTTAATTATTTAGGATTTTTTTTTGTTTTGTTGCGTAATTTTTTTGATTTTAATATACATTTTTTTTAAATGTTTATTTTAATTCTTGTTTTTTTTATTTTTTTATTTTTATTATATTTTTTTTCAATATTAGATGTTTTATGATTTAATTGTGATTTTTTGCTTCTCTTTGTTTTTTCTTACTTTTTTTAAAATAAAAAAAGGGTTTAAACACACTTAATGAACTTGTTGTATTTATTCATTGAATCACCGTCCGCTGTCTTCTCTGCGTTGTGATGCACTGAGTGCTGAGCTCGAGGTAAACACGTCTGCTGTAATGTGGCCTCTAGGGGGTAGAAATGGACGTGTGGTCGCATATCAAATATCTCTTCCTTTAATTAAGCGAGCGGAGCGAGCGTCTCCACTTGACTCTTGCGGCACTTTCTCTGTGTGTGTGTGTGTTTTTATTTTTTTTTATTTTTTTTTTTGCTGGTTCAACCCAGGCCGCACCGGTCAACGTATCGATCTGAAATTTTGCACACACCTTCATCTCATACTAACTTAGACCTGTATAGTTTTTGAGAAAGATCCGTTCACAAACAAAAAAAATCGCGTTTTCCCATATAAAAAGCATTGTAGGTTCGAGGAGTCCGTTGCGGCCGCCCGATGCGCTCCATTCAAAACAACTCGGAAGCAAGCAGCTGTCTATCTATTATTGTTTGAATACGTAACAATTATTTCTTTGCGGTTAGATAATAGTTAAAGCAATACATGCGAGGTTATACTTAGGGTTTATTTTATTATTTTTGAAGATGTAGTTAATAGGTATAGGTATTTATTGTTTATGAGAGTTTTAACATGCAGTCTTACTTCCAATCTTTTCAAAGGCTGAGCAAATTATTTGTAGACCGATGAAATGTCTGTTTGATTGTAGAAATAGATTGGTTGGTTGATAATTGAAATTATGTTTATGAAATATTTATTTCATTTGTATCAGATACAATGTGTTAGGTTTGTGTTAGGTAAGCAATGTGCTAGAAGAAATAAGCTCTTTTATACGGAACGGCAAGTAACTGTTTGGAATGTTTCTTAAATTATGTTTGCTCATATTAGCACTTAGATAATGGCCTATTTTGTGGTTTGAATCTCTGTATTTTTTATTTATAATAATTCCATAATACCTAAAGTACCTTATTGTTGCACAGCAAGACTTTCTTCTTCTCTTTAGCTGATGTGTTGTCTTTTCTTTAGTATTATTTAGTATAATTATTTCTTATTATTATTAGGTAGCATGATTTTTCTATAAAATAAAGTTTGATGTTTCTTCCTCTCTCCATGATTTATTCTGCGTTTGTTTTCGATTTAGTATTTTCAATTTATGATTTTAATTTGTTTCTTTCGATTGTGTTTTTATTTGTTATATTATGTTAATATTACTAATTATTTACCAATTTATATTCTTGTGTATTATACCACGGACAAGCACCTCTTAGGTGTTTCGTGGTCAGTCGTGGTCAGTTGCCCACAACATGATACGATGGCCACGATGTGGGTACGTTGGCCATTTCTTACTTGGAAACATGGTGAACGAACTAAGAATGAACCGGGAAATAATACAAAGCGGTGCCAAACTTAAACTAATGCTTATTTCAAATAACGGACTGACTATAAAAGATTATCTAAACTTGTTGCCCATTGCTCTGAGTAAATAACCATTTGCAATAAACCTCGGTGACCTTCCGACCCTTATCCATAGGTCAATTACTACGGTGAGTATCCGCTCGGCCATCCGAAAGTTTACCATGGGGAGAAATGCATGGAGTTTGCGGGTTCCAATTTCGACATTTCGAGGGTGAAACATCAAATGACAGGTTGCTCCTCCCTCATCACCCTGTACTCCCAGTGAAAGCTAACGACAAGCTCATGTTTCCTCTGTGTCGGACTTGTGCTGAGACAATGCACAGTGATGAATGTCCCCATGATTCGGATTAAGATCGGGCTTTCTTGGGTCGCCATCTACGATATATGGCATTACAGCACAATCACCTATGACCCTAAAACAAAACATGGAGGTGTATTTAAAAGGGTACATCAATCAATTCTTAAAAGCCAAGCAGGAGGCAAGTGGATGGCCAGGTTGGTGTGTTAGTGATCAAGTTAAGTTTAACTACGTTGACAATTTTGAACCCCGTGAGGATGTTCAACTCAACCCATAGAAGATCGAGAACCATCCCAATTGTCTCGCCAAATTAATGTTCAACAGTTTTTGGGGAAAGTTTGGTCAACTCAGTGACTAGACAAAGCACACCATTCTGAATTAAAACAGTACCTAACACGAGTTGCTGTGTGATCCTGGAGGCCAAGTCTTGAAACTTACGCTTTCAGGACGCAAACGCTCTAGGACGTCATAAAGTCCCATTTACTGTAAGAATGATGACCTTGAAATCTACCTTTAACTGTTTAGCTTAATTTTGAATAAGGTTTTATGACTGTATAATATCTGTAATAATAATTATAATATTAATAAATTGTTTCCAATAGATTGCTGGATGACAATCAAATAAGTGGCTTGACTTTATGTTTCAATGTCGATCACTCTTACAGTAAATGGGACTTTATGACGTCCTAGAGCGTTTGCGTCCTGAAGGCGTTAGTTTCAAGACTTGGCCTCCAGGTAAAAAAATCAATACCGTCGACCCTCTCCCCAATGACAAGCTTCCTATATCGTGGAATGACCGCAGAGAATCAGAAGCTGTCCTCCAAAGCAAGTGTTGCCATTGCTGCCATGTGAAAGTCGCAGTGTGAGGACCTCGTTGTGGCCTGTACAGACACAGCTCTCCTTCTTCATGTGAAAGTCACAGTGTGAGGACCTCGTTGTGGCCTGTACAGACACATCCCTCCTTCTCCATGTGAAAGTCGCAGTGTGAGGACCTCGTTGTGGCCTGTACAGACACAGCCCTCCTTCTTCATGTGAAAGTCACAGTGTGAGGACCTCGTTGTGGCCTGTACAGACACAGCCCTCCTTCTTCATGTGAAAGTCGCAGTGTGAGGACCTCGTTGTGGCCTGTACAGACACAGCTCTCCTTCTTCATGTGAAAGTCACAGTGTGAGGACCTCGTTGTGGCCTGTACAGACACATCCCTCCTTCTCCATGTGAAAGTCGCAGTGTGAGGACCTCGTTGTGGCCTGTACAGACACAGCCCTCCTTCTTCATGTGAAAGTCGCAGTGTGAGGACCCCGATGTGGCCTGTACAGACACAGCCCTCCTTCTTCATGTGAAAGTCGCAGTGTGAGGACCTCGTTGTGGCCTGTACAGACACAGCCCTCCTTCTTCATGTGAAAGTCGCAGTGTGAGGACCTCGTTGTGGCCTGTACAGACACAGCCCTCCTTCTTCATGTGAAAGTCGCAGTGTGAGGACCTCGTTGTGGCCTGTACAGACACAGCCCTCCTTCTTCATGTGAAAGTCGCAGTGTGAGGACCTCGTTGTGGCCTGTACAGACACAGCCCTCCTTCTTCATGTGAAAGTCGCAGTGTGAGGACCTCGTTGTGGCCTGTACAGACACAGCCCTCCTTCTTCATGTGAAAGTCGCAGTGTGAGGACCTCGTTGTGGCCTGTACAGACACAGCTCTCCTTCTTCATGTGAAAGTCGCAGTGTGAGGACCCCGATGTGGCCTGTACAGACACAGCCCTCCTTCTTCATGTGAAAGTCGCAGTGTGAGGACCTCGTTGTGGCCTGTACAGACACATCCCTCCTTCTTCATGTGAAAGTCACAGTGTGAGGACCTCGTTGTGGCCTGTACAGACACAGCCCTCCTTCTTCATGTGAAAGTCGCAGTGTGAGGACCTCGTTGTGGCCTGTACAGACACAGCCCTCCTTCTTCATGTGAAAGTCACAGTGTGAGGACCTCGTTGTGGCCTGTACAGACACATCCCTCCTTCTCCATGTGAAAGTCGCCGTGTGAGGACCTCGTTGTGGCCTGTACAGACACAGCCCTCCTTCTTCATGTGAAAGTCTCAGTGTGAGGACCTCGTTGTGGCCTGTACAGACACATCCCTCCTTCTCCATGTGAAAGTCTCAGTGTGAGGACCTCGTTGTGGCCTGTACAGACACATCCCTCCTTCTTCATGTGAAAGTCACAGTGTGAGGACCTCGTTGTGGCCTGTACAGACACAGCCCTCCTTCTCCATGTGAAAGTCACAGTGTGAGGACCTCGTTGTGGCCTGTACAGACACATCCCTCCTTCTTCATGTGAAAGTCTCAGTGTGAGGACCTCGTTGTGGCCTGTACAGACACATCCCTCCTTCTCCATGTGAAAGTCTCAGTGTGAGGACCTCGTTGTGGCCTGTACAGACACATCCCTCCTTCTTCATGTGAAAGTCTCAGTGTGAGGACCTCGTTGTGGCCTGTACAGACACATCCCTCCTTCTCCATGTGAAAGTCTCAGTGTGAGGACCTCGTTGTGGCCTGTACAGACACATCCCTCCTTCTTCATGTGAAAGTCACAGTGTGAGGACCTCGTTGTGGCCTGTACAGACACAGCCCTCCTTCTTCATGTGAAAGTCTCAGTGTGAGGACCTCGTTGTGGCCTGTACAGACACATCCCTCCTTCTTCATGTGAAAGTCACAGTGTGAGGACCTCGTTGTGGCCTGTACAGACACAGCCCTCCTTCTTCATGTGAAAGTCACAGTGTGAGGACCTCGTTGTGGCCTGTACAGACACATCCCTCCTTCTTCATGTGACAGTCGCAGTGTGAGGACCTCGTTGTGGCCTGTACAGACACAGCCCTCCTTCTCCATGTGAAAGTCGCAGTGTGAGGACCTCGTTGTGGCCTGTACAGACACATCCCTCCTTCTTCATGTGACAGTCGCAGTGTGAGGACCTCGTTGTGGCCTGTACAGACACAGCCCTCCTTCTCCATGTGAAAGTCGCAGTGTGAGGACCTCGTTGTGGCCTGTACAGACACAGCCCTCCTTCTCCATGTGAAAGTCGCCGTGTGAGGACCTCGTTGTGGCCTGTACAGACACATCCCTCCTTCTTCATGTGACAGTCGCAGTGTGAGGACCTCGTTGTGGCCTGTACAGACACAGCCCTCCTTCTCCATGTGAAAGTCGCAGTGTGAGGACCTCGTTGTGGCCTGTACAGACACAGCCCTCCTTCTCCATGTGAAAGTCGCAGTGTGAGGACCTCGTTGTGGCCTGTACAGACACATCCCTCCTTCTTCATGTGACAGTCGCAGTGTGAGGACCTCGTTGTGGCCTGTACAGACACAGCCCTCCTTCTCCATGTGAAAGTCGCAGTGTGAGGACCTCGTTGTGGCCTGTACAGACACAGCCCTCCTTCTCCATGTGAAAGTCGCAGTGTGAGGACCTCGTTGTGGCCTGTACAGACACAGCCCTCCTTCTCCATGTGAAAGTCACAGTGTGAGGACCTCGTTGTGGCCTGTACAGACACAGCCCTCCTTCTCCATGTGAAAGTCGCCGTGTGAGGACCTCGTTGTGGCCTGTATACAGACACAGCAGTCTTCTCATTAGGAATCCGATAGACCGTGACTACAGCGTGTTTCCGAAGATATCATCTTTTATTCCAATAATTATAGTTGTAAAAAGAGATATTACTCAATAATTTGCTATGATAGTCATTCGTAATTTTGTATTATTGACAACGCTTTAATAAAAATAGACAATTATGGATACAATTTTGAAAGATGAAACTGTAATAATGTAGCCGTAACCATGGTATTTACATTTAGGTTGTTGAATCACTCTTTTCGTTTGACGTGTTTTTGCGATGTGCACAATTATATTGAAATCCAGTGAATGAAGTCGATATTCGCTGCTGATTGCTTCCTTCAGAGTCTGTCGTAGCGGGTGAGTAAGTTGCAGTCAAATGCAGGCTCAGTTACAAGATATTACCACATGACCAGATTCCAATGCCTCATGGCATAGTTTCTGTCTCAAACGAACAAATATTATCATGCGACTGGACTTCGACAACGATTTTATATAAACAGAGATGAATTAATCAGAAATTGGAACCAAGTTCATAATGAAAATATGAAATAGTTAAACATTTAAACTCTCTTCAATCATAAGTAACTAAGCATAGAATCTTATCTAGCCGTTTACTTATTTTTTAAATTATTATATACTAAGTTGAAAAAAATAATGAATAGTGTAGGTACATTTTATTGAAAGATATCGATGAAGTGTGTTTTCAAAGAGTCGGTAATGTTTGGCTAACGTAATTCCTCTTTCCAGCGTCGAGTTGTTTGGAGGAAAGACGAAGAGAGATGTGACGTCAGCAGGACGAGATGTGACGTCAGCAGGACGAGATGTGACGTCAGCAGGACGAGATGTGACGTCAGCAGGACGAGATGTGACGTCAGCAGGACGAGATGTGACGTCAGCAGGACGAGATGTGACGCCAGCAGGACGAGATGTGACGTCAGCAGGACGAGATGTGACGTCAGCAGGACGAGATGTTACGTCAGCAGGACGAGATGTGACGCCAGCAGGACGACGCAGAAGGTCGCGGGTTCGACTATCGGGTAAAGTCGCAGTTTTCCCGAAAACTTTTATTGAAATTAGGTGTGAAAAACAAATCGCTTAAGGCCACCATTTACTTTCTCACAAGAATTTGCTAAGTTTAAAATTTCACATTTTCTATTGCGGATTGTTCTTGACGAACGTTAATTACAAGCTGAAGTTGTGTGATCAAAATTGTTTTGCAGAACCTCCGCATTTATGCGAATCTTATTTTATCTTATCTTAAGACGACCTGTTAATTGAGCGAGCGAAGCGAGCGTCTCCTTTTGGCTCCTTTGACACGGACCTCTGTTTTTTTTTATTTATTTTTTGGCTGCTAATAGCTGATACACAGGTCGCACCGTTTAACCGATCGATCTGAAATTTTGCACACATGTTAAACCAACCTTCTCTGTTTGCAGACCCTAATTTTTTTGAAATCCATTCATTGGTTCATTGGTTAAATAATTATCTCCTGATAGGCTGAAAAATGAAAATGGTCTTCGGTAAATCTGGTCAAACTAATATTTTGCATGGTCATTGGGACTAGCATTGTCTCTTATTTTACAAATTTTCATCCTAATCAGTTAAGAATGTATGAACTTATTGACATTTTTAATAGCTATCAGAAATGAAACATTGAAAATGAATGTTTTTTCACTTCAACTGAATCTGATTTGATTTAGGTACAAGTTTGTTTAGATGTTGTCCGCGCCGAGTAGGCGCTTGTGTTTAGTTATTAGTTTCCTGCCCATTCCCTGTCCTTGACTCACCTCTCAGTTGTTCTTGGAACTATTTTTCCTCCCTCCTTCCACCCCTGTTATTGCGCTACCTGTTTACCTATCCCCGCGCAATAATACTTTGCCTACCACAGTGTATTTGATTTACCGGTGGCAGGTGCACAGTTTTCTACCCATACGTCTGACCGTTCACATCGTCCGAGCGGTCATTCGAGTTACTCACGTACATTGCTATCAGCAACATCGCCTTGCCGATCAGCATTACTTAGCTCAGCACAGTGAACTTACAATTCAACTGCGCCCACGCTTTTACAGTATACAGTTTACTACCCAACGTCTGGCCGTTCACATCGTCCGAGCGGTCATTCGAGTTACTCACGTACATTGCTATCAGCAACATCGCCTTGCCGATCAGCATTACTTAGCTCAGCACAGTGAACTTACAATTCAACTGCGCCCACGCTTTTACAGTATACAGTGCGTTTAATATTACCTCCAGCAATACCGTTTTAGACAATACTCTACGATCTGCGTGAAGTGCGACTCCCCCAAGCATTTCCATTCTCTTCCCTGTGGACTCTGAATGCAATTCTTTCCTCGCCACGCCTACCCGCGCCACGCTGTGTCTGAGAGGTCGTCTGGCCCATTTCTACTTCTACACTGGTAAGTACCTGCCATTAGGTAACATTGAATGAACTGTGGTGTATGGCCTCTAGCCATTGGTCCCTTGAATGCCGTCACTATCCCGTGCTCGTTTACGGTTGCATCAGCTCTCTTAACGCTGCTGCACCCGATCTTACTCTCCAGGACCAGACTCCACTATCTGGCCTTAACAGATGTTATTTTCAATTTTCAGTGAAAAGCAGGTACTTTTATGTTAATTAAATGGATCATATTTTAATAATTCAATATGGAACGTATTTCTAAATATATCATTTTGAGTATTCGCAAAACTAAGGACCTTGATTGACTTTTCGTAAATTCGTATAGTTCTGATGGCCGTGCTTCCTGTGTGTTTCATAGAGTGGCGTTTGTTCTCTTCTTGTAATCACACGTCGTCATTTCAAATCTCTCCAGCATTTTGCTTATTTTCGTTGAAAATGTTTGGTAATTTGGTGTTCTTTGTAAAGGTTTAACTAAAGTTTCTCCGCTTTTATAGCAGGTGAACATTATTTATCCAGAGTTTTTGTCAGAACATTGATATTTCATAATAGTCTTCTTCTACCTAGGTACTTTTGGAAACGTTGGACTCATTCAGTTTCTGAGCTTCTGTCTAGCCTGACATTTCCTTGACGGTTAATAATTATTTTAAAGGTTTGATTCATTCAGTTCAAAACATTACATTGTCTTATTATAATTGAGGAACGTTGGATTCATTCCGTTTATAAACTAGGTAGAACCGTTTATCGTTTAATCTAGGTTTTATATATAACGTTAAAACGTTTATTTATGTTTTCTAGGTATGTGTTAAACTCATCTTCGGTTCTATCTTCGGCGCACGTTTCCGGTGCTCGCTCATCAACGCGTTTCACGGAGCGTTTTCCTAGTTAGGTTTCAAGTAGAATGAGCCACGGCCACATGTGACTCGGGAAGTTCTTCCAAGTTGATTTATATCCACACTGCGATTTATCCCCACGATCTCCTGATTTGAGTTCAATAGACTTTGTTTCTCTGTACACGAACAAGTCGCAAACACATTAACAACTCAACAAATGAAAGTTTTTTTGCGCTACACTAGAATCAAGTTCCTTGGACTAAGTCTATAGCGATTTTCGATCTCGTTTCTGCACGAGTTCCTTTCGGCTCAATGCTTTCTTAATGGCAGTGAAACGAAGTCGACCCAAATGGAAATCAAAATCAAACTAGAATCAGGTCCCTGGACCCCTAGTTTCGAGATCGTTCGAATGGTCGTATAATCGAGCGTAACGTCAAAGTGAAATAAACGCAAACGAAATTACATGAAAGGTGCATACCGATTTATGATCAGGTCGCCCAGTTTCCCTATCCTTTACAATGTGACGTAACACCTGGGCGTGACCTTGAGTCGAATCGTGGTCGAATGAATGAAAAAAGAGTAATCACAACGCCCGACCTCTTGAGCTTGAGCATTATGGGTACTGGTTTCAGCTCGTTGGTTGACGCGGCAAGTTTGATTTAACCCGTAAATCCTATGGTGACGTCAACGCCCAACCAGCTTCTATTTTGGACCTCACCCTTAATCTGCTGTGTAAGTTGATTGCTTTGTTCGGTCTGACGTCAGACGCCGCGAATTGTATGAAATTTCACTCGCACGATCTCGAGAAATATGTCCCTTGGGTTGGAATCATAAACAACTCTTGTTCTCGCGTGATATTCAAGTTTCATCCGAGAAGGCCGTGAATAACTTTGATTCCATAACGGGCGACACATAAATGTGCATTATTATTGACAATACCTCATTTCGATTATTGAAACAATTATAAGTCAACATTCAAATTATTGAGCGAGCGTCACCACGGTACTCTTATGGCACTTTCTCTGTGTGTTTTTATGTTGTTTTTTTTGTCCGCACAGCCCAGGTTCAACCGCACAACCAATCGATCTGAAACTTTGCACATATGCTAACGTAATCTATGCGGTCCCTGGGATCGTTTTTGAACGGGCTCCTGTGATTGGTTCAAGTTTAAAAAAAAATATCTTTCGATTGGATGCTCCGATCAATTTGTAATTTAGCTAAGTCATTGCAACCAATATTTTACCCAATCATACAAAGTTTCAGCCAAATTAGACCATTGGTTAAAATTTAAAACCATTTTTCATATGATTTTTGAAATTTAAACTAGAACCGATTGAGCGATCAACTTAAATCTTCACGTGGTCATTGGTACCAACATTATCTGTATATTTGAAAATTTTCAGACTTATCTGTGTTTAAATCCAAACGTTATTGACATTTTACGGACATAGTAAAATGTCCGGGGGTAGTACTCCGTGTAAAAAATACCAGCTAAGTCTCTTCAACTAAATTAAATTATGAAATCTAAAAAATTCTGCACTGAAAAGTAGTGATATCTAAAAATGGGCCAAGTCAAAACTTTATTTGAAAATCAAAAAATACTTGGCGCATCGTTTTTTTAGGGCATAATAGGTATACTATGTATTATGTATATTTGATGTATATTTTCTATCTGGTCTATACTTCTAAACTATGTATACACGATGCGCCAAGTATTTTTTGATTTTCAAATAAAGTTTTGACTTGGCCCATTTTTTGATATCACTACTTTTCAGTGCAGAATTTTTTAGATTTCATAATTTAATTTAGTTGAAGAGACTTGGCTGGTATTTTTTACACGGAGTGTTTTTTATGGGGTCAAATATACTTACGACGACAAACTATGATAATATTCAGTTGCACTATTAGTTTGCACAGACACTTGTGGTTTTGTTCTCGAAAAATTGTGTAAACTCTCTGAAGCTGTCCTGAAATCACCAGCCAGCCGCGCTATGCTGAGATTGTTAGTCGGCAGTCGGAGGCTCAACGCTTCGGACGTGTGTGTGTTGCTGCGCGCTCTGTGTGTTTAACATGCATTGCTTGTAATATAGCGGGTGGAGGAATGTGTGAGATGTGACTTTCAAAATGAAAGTGACGAATTAGCTATGTCTTAGCTATTGGGAATTGTGTGGGATTTATTCCGCTTTTCCAGCTATTTTGAATTGCGTGGCATCTACTAAACATCCATTGATTGTAGTATTGCGGATGGAGGAGTAATGTGTGGGTGACTTACAAAATGATAGTGACGAATTATGTCTTAGCTATTGGGAATTGCGTGGGAATTATTCCGCTTTTCTAGCTATTGGGAATTGGGAGGGATTTATTCCACATTTCTAGCTATTGGAAATTGCGTGGGATTTATTCCGCATTTCTAGCTATTGGGAATTGCGTGGGATTTATTCTGCATTTCTAGCTATTGGGAATTGCGTGGGATTTATTCCGCATTTCTAGCCATTGGGAATTGCGTGGGATTTATTCCGCATTTCTAGCTATTGGGAATTGCGTGGGATTTATTCCGCATTTCTAGCTATTGGGAATTGCGTGGGATTTACCCCTGTTGTACCGGCTGATTGTTCTCTGATGTCGGTATTTTGTTTTGAGGTTTTGGAATATCCCCAAATCCAGTGGCTCAGTTCACTTGTGCAGGGAAAACTCACTGGGAAAACTTCACAGTGACGTTTCTCAGGTAGGATGTGTCCGGGGGATGAGCTGAGCATTGGTCAATGACCAAAAGAATTTTCCGATTTTTAGCCTCCATTCTTGCGTCGATTCCTCGTAGCCACTCTTCGAAAACCTTCGTGGTTACCCACGCTTTTTTGTTGTGCTTGTATTGCGTGGGAAGCGTACGCACATTTTTGAAGCACCTTGGTTTGCCCGTCGGCGTTCGTACCAAGTAACACAGTCAGCCTTTCCTTGGATCTCTTCCCGACGTGACACTTTTCATTCTGCATCGCGAGTCTTGTCGGGTATCATGTTTAAAGGATTCCCGTTTCGTCACAATTAAAGCGGTCGCGCATTTCATAGGCTCCCAACAATGAAGGCAACATTTCCTCCTTCCACGTTTTAACTATCTGTGAATCTACTGATCAGCTATCCCCGTACACTTTGTTTACAAGTTAGTCCGTACCGCAACTTTAACGTTAAGGGGTGGTGCCGACGAGAAAGTGCTAGTGCAAACCTAATTATTTGAGGCACTTCTAAATGATAGATCATCGCCAAAACTGCAGTGTAGATAGAGAAGGAATCAATCTTTCACCTGATAAAATTTTCATCTCAATTAAATATCCACGGATTAAGATCGCCTTTAATTAAGGACATTTTCAAGGCGTTCTTTCAAAGTGTTGATCGGAATTTTTTCATTTTTTCACACACTTTGCATCCATTCACAGGGCTGCCACTTGATTAGTACTCAAAAAAAGGTAGGCAATAGTAGGCAAAATTACTGAAAAAGGTGGCAAATAGTAGGCATTTTTTTAATGAAATAAGTAGTCAAATAGTAGGCACACTGAATGGAAAAATCATAAATTTTTGTTAAAATCTAGACCTACATTGTACCTATATTAATTTAAATACTAAATGTTATACTAAGTACTTCTTGGTAACAAGAGAAAAAATACTTTCCTCACAGGAACATTTCAATTTTCAACCTGTTTATTCAAGTTTAGGAGAACAATACGTAGGTACTAGGTACTAATAAGGAACTATAGAACAGGTAATGAAATAATTGTTTCCATAGGCTGATAAATTAATGGATGAAATCATACGCTTATGAATCTGTTCATTTAAACATTGAAAAACAAAACAATACATACTAATAAGGAACTATAGCACATGTAATGAAATATTTGTTTCCATAGGCTGAAAAATTAATGAATGAAATCATCTGTTTATGAATCTGTTCATTAAAACATTGAAAAACAAAACAATACTACTAATAAGGAACTATAGCACCTGGCAATGAAATATTTGTTTCCATAGGCTGAGAAATTAATGGATGAAATCATGATTATGATTTGCATACCAACTAAGTCTTATTAAATAATAATATAATAATATGATGAACATCTAGTAATAACAAAGTTTTAGTAAATGATGTATCATTGTATTCAAAGTTATAACAAAATGCAATACTAATCTGGTTTGATTCGATTACATGTGTAATGTAGTACACGCTCAATAGGGAATTCTCATACAAAATATATTTCAGAATAATATTCATTTTATGAAAGTTGAGATTACTTATTTATTTTAATTAACCTGCGAGCAGGGTTGAGATGTTGCTGAACACAGGTGTGGTATTATTTTCGTTGTGAGATAAATTATATAGTTTTCAAGAAATTCATTTGCAAAGTTTGATAGTAGTTCATCTACTTTTAAAACAGGAAAATTGACATTCAAATTGTCATTTGAATTAGATTTTTTGAAATGAAAATTTTAAATATCGCGGGTGATAAGTGTGTTTGTCATTAATATTTGTGTTGATATTTACCAATTTATTGGAATACAATTTCATGAGACTTCCCTATTGTGAATTTAATTATTATATTTATAAGTAATATGAAAAATCAGTCTTCTACATTACTTATTCTTTGGTTTCTTATTAGTTTGGGCAGCAAACATTGAAATGATGGTTGATTTCCTCTTATCAATTTTTTTTTTAATAGATTCCAACTTTTGATCTTCTTTCCTCTCCTGACTGTGAATAGAAATAGCGCCTTCCATCAGACCTTGAGCAATCCGCATGCCAACCAAATCATTCTTATCAATTGCTGATTTCAGTCTGGCATTGGCTTCAGTCAAAAGAGAATCGTATGACTTTTGCTGGGAGTCCTTGTTCTTTTTTGTTACTTCTGCCTCTTTTTCCATTGCAGAAATACTCTTGGTCGATTCCTGAAGTGCAGCTATGGCCATCTCTTCTTTACGTAGCTTCTCCTCTTCAGCTGCCCTTTTAACAGCATCCTCCTTGGCCTTACTCTTTTGCTCCTCAAGGTATAGAGTGTAAGACCTGTGAGCTATCTGCGCCATGCCAATAAGTTCCCGGGTTATTGGAACCAAAGCTGGTCGGTTATTGAACTTCTTCAGGCCATCGACCACATGGAGTCTGCTGTTTAAAGTTCTTACATTCATACTTGCCTTATCTTCTGTAAGGACCCTCTTGGAGAGAGAGAAGCCACGCTCAACTTCAGCATTGCCGTGAGATAACGATAAAGCTGTTTTCACAACCTTAGTCACAAGTGGGTATTTGGGATGACCAGCAATCTGCATGGAAAATATTTTCCTCCAAAAATGGTCCACCCTCTCTGCAGTAGGGTCAATCACAACTTGTTCCATCTGAAGTAGCCTCCATTCATCTTTAAGAAGAGTCGTGGAAATCTAAAATAATGTACATTTAGTTAGTCTATTTTAATCACAAGCAGGTTCTACTTAATAGTTAAAATAAAATGAATAGTATTGACTTCTATTCATTTACTTACACCAAAAGTTTCTTGGTTAAAAATAAAATTAAAAACCAATAAAAACATACCTCTAGAGGGAGCATTTGTGCGATTTTTGAGATGTTCCGAATGCTTGAAGCGTGTGGAATCTCGTGTGGCTGCAGACTCTGACAATGCTTGACAAGAGTGTCATCTCCAAGAGGCGTCTTGTTCAGCAAATGCTTGCAGGCGGCAATGTAGTGAGATTGAGCGTTGAACAGAAATTCAAGTTGCTGTTTCTCACTGCCAAGCTTGCCAATGTCTCGACTTACCTCATCACATACTTCAACATTCTTCACTGGTAGTAGGTTCTCCGATTTGAAAAGTTGGTCTGCATCAAAGATCAACACCTTTTCGGGCAAACAAACCCGGCCAGCGAGTGACACAACCAACCGCTTTAATTCCACATATAAAATGTGAATCAGAGGCTCCTGCTTCTGAAACATTGCAGTGAAGGTTGTGAACATCTTTGCACTGTCAATGACGAAGTGAAGTTGCAATTTGATGTTCTTCATTTTCAGCAATTTGATTATGTTTACATACTTCGTACTTTGAATCACCGACTTTCGTCCTTTTGGTAAAATAACCAGAAAGTACTCTAGAATTGCTGGCCATTGTTCCAGCAATCGCTCAGCTGCTGGTTGCAGAGTTAACCACCTGCTTGACACATGCTTGATGAATCGGTGGTGGGGTAACTTCAACTTTGTCTGAACTTCTTCAAACTCTTGGTCTCTTGTCGGCCACCCAGAAAAGAAATAATAGATGTTGAGAATTAAATCAGATGCTTCTTCTCCAAATGACTGCAATCCTTTCAAAAAGGCATTATGCACAATGTGGATGTTGCAAGATCCGATGTCAATCAATGGTTTGCCAGATTCCCTGGACTCTTTTACTTGATCATTGATCAAACGGGCTACCTTTTTATTAACATTCGGCCCATCAGAGCCAAGCATAAGAAGCTTGGATAAATGAAGGTTGGCACCATTTATTGCCTTTTCAATGTGCTCTACCAAATCTGTAGCTTTGGCAAAACCAAGAAAGAATGTCTCCAAATGGCTTTCTACCACTTCTTGTCTTTTCTCTGACCAATATCGAATAGTGATCTGCAGTTCCTTTTTTGCTTCTTTATTGGTGGTCTCATCATACAATATTGTATAAAAACCACAATTTTGAACATCTTTCAGTAAATCATTCTTGAAATAGGGCCCAAGTGCTTCTGTTATTAGGTAACCTAATTTTGTTCTTCCCAAACTAAACTGTTCCGGTACCAATCCCGGAAACATGGCATTGAATACCTCGGATATATCTTCACACGACGAAGCAGAATAGTTGTTATTTACATTCTTTAGAGCCCATATTAGCTCAGCTCGGGTTGCTGATTCCTTGATGCTTATCAATGACATCTGTGTCGGTGCTTGAGCTGTATTTTCCTGAAATGATAGTCCAGGTGCAGACGTCAACCGCAGCTGCATTGCAGACAACTTGATCTTAAGAGTTCTCAACATGAAGTTTAGTTGACGAGTGTTGCTTGATAGCAGTAAATCCTTTTATGTTACAAGATATTGATTTCTCACATATCTGGCAAAATACTTCTTTGTCATGAAGCTTCTTACACCAACTACTAATAGTATGTCCCAAAGTGTCAAATTTTGAAAACCAACTGACATTGACGGGATATTCCCTAGACATTGCTGTAAGGAAATAATAGAACAAGTTAATTCAGTTTACCTAGTACTAGGTACAATACTCAGGGTAGGAACCTAGTACTGTACTTGCAATTAAATATATTAGAAATATAAAATATTATATTGATTCTTACCTGTAGATGAAGTTATTCACTTGGTATGTGCCATTCCAAATTCATTAACCAAACACTGAACACTATAACCTAACGAACCTAACCTAACACACTTGCCACTGCTTGCCAACAAATTGAAATGATGTGATGTTGGCAACATTTATTTGAGTGATTCTGTGGTTAAATTCACAGGACCACAGCCCAAACATTTTCAATCAAAGCGGGATATTTGAAAGTTGATTAAAATTCAAAATACTTTTAAAGAAATAAAAAAGGGTATAAATTCAGGGAAAACTTACTGAAGCTGTTAAAAATAGTAGGCAAATAGTCGCTTTTTCATCAAAATGGCTAAAAAAGTAGTCAAAAAGTAGGCACTGTTGAAAAAGGTAGGCAAATAGTTGCAATAGTAGGCAAGTGGCAGCCCTGCATTCATGATGAAGCGATGTTAATGTTTTCAAAGTGATCTAATAAATACTTTTGCGTGTACATTTAATTATATAATTTTTATTTGAATTGAGCGGGTTTAGAAACCCAAGAGTTTTCTGACAAAATGTAGAAGTTTTGCTCGAAAATATGCCTCAATCTTAGCTGGGGGAAGAGAAGGCCGAGTGACGAGGGTGAACAATAGGCAGAGGGCAGAGGGTGAACAATAGGCAGAGATTGTTATCTCAATCCTGTGCAACCCTAACTAACCGAGGATACCTGACCACAATACAACTGGAGTTTCAAAAGAACGTTTTTCCAGAAGGTGAATACGAAGTTCGTCTGGCCCGTAAGGATTAAATATTCAAAGGTCTGGTATGACATGCTAATTTTGAAAAATTGATTTGTTTATTTTGTTGTTGTAAAGATTATAAGTATAATCAATCGTATTACTTGTAAACGATTACAAATGGTATAAACTTTAATATTTAGCCCACTTTCAGCAAACATTTTATAATATTTATTAGGAAAAATATAATAATTTGATTATTTAATTAGGTACTCTCTTTACGTTATAATAAAAAAATAAGGCAAATAAATTAAATATGTAGTATAGAAAATGATTACTTTTCATTTAAGCTCTCGTTAATAATATAATTTAAAACTGCATATATATTTTTGAAGTAATTTGTGCAATTGCATTAATTTAAAAAATAGAAACATGTATTTGGGATGGGTGGGGGACGGACATTACTTAGAAATCTAAAATCTAGAACTGCAGTCCAAAACGGGTTATTTCGTATCGAAAATTGGTCAGAAAATAGTTTAAAAAAATTAAATCAATTCATAACTTTTTATTGATGTTATATTAGTATTGATAATTATTTACAAATAATTTTTTTTATCAAAAATCGTTTAGGTCAATTTGAAATTAATTTTTATAAGCATGCATGACACAATAAAGAAAATTGGTATTGGGAAGTTTTAAATAATTTTTTATTTACAAGATATTTATTTAACAATGGAAATTTGAAAAACAAATAATACTAAAAACTTATATAGAAGCCAAATAATATAATGGCCAAATAATAAAGATATCTTTAGTTCATTGAAGAACACTCTAAAAATGTCGCATGGAAATCTAAAAAAAAATTCCGAGAATTTATGATTTTATAATCTTATACGCTTTGAGCTTACCTATAATTATTTAGTAAAATACAGTAGGTTGTAGACAGGTTCAAAAGTGTCAGCAGCACATTAGTTTTCTTCAAAATGTCAATCTAAAATATTTTTTTATACATAATATTTAATATTTCAATTTTTACATTAATTCTTCTGCTTCTTTCCCTCCTGCGGCGTTGCATTCTCCAGCGGCGTTTTCTTCTTACGTTTGTAAAATAATTCATACGAAAGTAAATATCCTACACAGACTTTTCGGGAATTTGTTTTGAAGAGCTGCATTAGCACATAGTTCATATCTACATTTATTTACTTTTAGCTACTAGGTAATGGTAATGAATACAAAAAATCGATGGGTTTGAAAAAAAAGATTTTCAGTGGCAACCTCGTAAAATACAAACACGACATGTACCTACGCTTTTATTTCTTGTTTTGAACGGATATGAAAACAAAAGACCCGAAAGAAGATCTTCCCGAAGTCTAATGGCGTTTTTCACTGGACTGCACTAGTGCTGCACTCAGTTTCAAATTTGCATTGAGTTTTGTATGGTGACGTCATTTCAGTGCAGCCCCAGTGCAGCCAGTGGAAAACGCCATAAAGTAAAGATGAGTTGTAACAAGTTGTATTTACTACAATAATAATAAACGAAGAAGTTGATGTACATCCAGTTGATGTACATGTGTCAATCCACGACAAAGCAAGTAGTACATATTCAAATTCCGAGTCAAGAGATACTCACATAGGAGTACCGCAAGGCACTGTCCTGGGCCCGCTCCTCTACATCCTTTATGTAAACGGTCTGCCTGAGGCCTTAGGCCCGGGCACTGTTGCAAGCTTTGCAGATGACACGAGTCACCTCGTTACAGGCAAGAATCGGGAAGAGCTCGTCCAGATAGCAAATATCGCCGTCCAAAACATGGCTCATTGGTGCAAGTCAGCCAAACTCATCCTAAATGGAAGCAAAACTACATTTCTACAGTTCCGAACAAGACAGCGGCACATCGACTCAAGCCCGTTAATAAAACTTGGCAGCAAGACACTAGCGGAGAGCGAGAGCACTAAATTCCTAGGCATCACTATAAGCAATACACTTGACTGGACTGGGCATGTTGACGTCATCGCTAAGAAGATGGCCTCATCCATTTATCTCTTACGGAATCTTGTTAACCAGACCAGCCTATCGGTCCGTAGGGTAGCCTATTTCGCAAATGTTGAGTCCCATCTTAGCTATGGAGTGTGTTTTTGGGGATATGCACCTCCAGCCAAAAGGCTATTTATATTACAAAAAAAGGCCATAAGAATAATGATAGGAGCCTCGTATGGTGCAACGTGCAAGCCACTATTTATAAAATTAGAGATTTTAACCTTCCCTTGCCTTTATTTGTTCCATACCATCATGTTAACCAGAACCACACTTGACAACAAACCGACCAACTCCCATGTACATGCCCATGCCACACGCACTCATGATGACATCCATATAGAGGCACATGCACTAGCCCTGTATGGTAACAGCCATAATTATGCAGGCGCAAAATTTTATAACAGATTACCGAAAATTTTAAAGGAAGAAAAATGCGACAAACTGTTCAAATATAGACTTAGAAAGATTTTAATTGATAAATGTTTTTATTCAGTTACAGAATTTCTCGAGTATTTCGGCTGATGAATCGTTTTATTTACTACATGCCATTGTGTATCATTATTTTATATTTCTACATTGTTACCCTCACTTACCTGATTTGACTATGTATAGTTACTATGTACCTATTATTACTATGTATTATTTATATTATTATTATGTATATTAATGTATTATCTTGACTTGTTCTATAACATTGTTTGTTAAATGGAATAAAATACATTTGATTTGATTTGATTTGATTTGATACCGGGAATGCATATTATAGAAACCCTACTCTGGACAACGCCCGGTACTAAATATAAAACCATAAAACTAAATATATTGTTATATTTAGTACCGCGGCGTTGTCTAGTGCAGGGTTTCTATAATAATTGTATATACTAGAATCGTTGCTTGATGTCGACGGTTATTCGGTTGAAGCTCCACTGTTTGTTTGTGGTTTTGGGCCTAAAAAGGGCCGTTTGCCACGACGTTTCGGCGGACATGGTTCCGTCATCCTAGGTGTCGGAGGTCGAATGGTGAAGTTTTGAACAATGGAGCTTCAACCGAAGCACCGACATCAAGTATCTGCAACGGCTCCCAGACCCTCAGTCAATCAATCTAGAATCGTTTGTTGTAACTAAACAATTTTCACTGTCATGTGGAGCCAGCGGAAATAATAAAATAAGTACTTTAAATGAAATATTAGTGAAAGTTATTTCGTCAAAAAATAATTGCAATATGATGCACAGAGAGCTGTACTCTAATAACAACAAGAACGTGTAATATTGTCTAGTAGACGGTAAAGGAGGGTCGTAGACTTCTTGTCTGGAAGTACACCTGCGTATTATAATAGGCAGGATGAAATCGGCCCATAGTCTCTCAATGTCTCCGAGTTCTTCAAAGAGCTGTGAAATTCCTGACTTGTTGTGTGTTTTTTTGCAAATCTTTTATTTATGGCAATAGTTTAAGTAAAATCAGACACGAAATTAAATTACAGTGCTTTTTTAAAATTCAAATATCGATGATAATATATCATCAAAATAAGCGAAGCACTTTTTGTTTCGTTTTCATCTTCAAATATTGGCGAAAAACAAATTTTAAAAAAGCTATTGCATTCAAATTCAAAGTGGAATAATTATCTGGGGTTATAATAATTATATTACGAAAAACTACAATCAAAGTATGTTTGCATATGAGGGGGGCAATTAGGCAGGTATCAGTGGTGCTGAATGGTCAAATCAGACAATGGAATCTACCTGGGATCAAGTCAGGTGGATTTTGCCATGACAGGTGTGGGTAAGTTTCGCATGGGGAGGGGGATATGAATCGACTGCTCTGAGGAGCGACGTGAACCTGCTTCCACAAGGGTCCAACCTCGACTGACTCAATACTACCTGTGTCAAATCGGGGAACTGAGCTGCCCCCCTTAAAGCCATCCATTCGATGCGACAAAGTCATTAGGCAAGTTCATGTTCAATGCTAATTCTCTCGCCTTCTCAGTCAGGATTGGTCCACTAATAGACATGCCGGCAGAGCGGTTTTGTGTGGAACTTTTCCACGTCCTCAAAGCGACCGGGTTGAGCACGCATCTTTGTAGCACACGATGAACCACATTTGGATGCATTTTCTTCGATTTGCTTTCTCTTTCCCAGTAGCGTATGCAACGGCGACGTAGGAATATTTAGACGTTTCGTTATTGACATTTTTTCTGTGGGGTTTGCGTCCACACATCTTAACATTCGGAGCTTATCACTTAGCGAGAGAGCTTTTTGGGTGGAATCTCGGAGAAGTAACAAAACAACAACAACCTGTGCCCTTGACAGAGAGGGTGCGAAGTAAAAGTTTCTCGGAATCTGAACGAGGGATGGGGCGTGCCAAGGTCAGGCAGCTGCGAGCTTTCTTGGAACAACCATGAATGAATCGTTTGCCCGCAGAAGAAATATTTGAATTTTCTCGAAATGTTAGTGGAAAAAATCCCTTTTTAATCGTATTAATGAATAGTACTTACCCATGTGTCAAGAATAAGTCTTAATACAGTATAAATCGTATAACTGGAAGTCATATAAATGGATTTGTTTAACATATAAGCACATTGGGAATTTTTTCGGACTTCTCGGAAAAGTCGTTTAATAGGGAAAATCGTATAACTGAGAAACGTATACCTTGGCTCTACAGTATTGGGAATTGTATGGGATTTATTCCGCATTTCCAGCTATTGGGAATTACGAGAGATTTATACCGCATTTATGTATTCAACTTGCTATTTACAATGTACAAGAGTAAGCATTGTGTTTTATTCAGTCTGCGTTTCTATTTCTGTTTGATAGAGGCATTGGTCTTGAATCTGCTTCGTAATATCACAAATAATATGTGTGGCTGATACTGTGGCTGACTGTGGCTGATACTATACTGTGGCGTAATATGTGGCTGATGTGTTGCATTTTAATGCTGCATGGGATTCAGTCCGCAGTACGAAAACTCCATTGAAATAGTTGAATTCAATATTTCTAAATACGAAGCACGTTTAATTGTTCCTAAGTAACGACACTCGTAAAATTGCATCTTGCCATGTCCATGTAGAAAGAACGATAAGACAGGGATTTTTTTTAAAATAGGTATTTCAAGGAATACCAGTGACAACTGTGTCACACCTGAATCAAATTTGGACAGTGTGTTGCATTTTATCTGGGTTCAGATGCGTCACCAAAGGTGACCCTTAGTTTATTTGGATTATAGAGTGATGTATGCTAGAAATAAATTGTCATCATTATAAAAGAAAGTATCACCTTTATTAGTAAATAAAAGAATATTATAGCTATAATGTAGCAAGCTGATGTGTTTCATAACCCACAGTTAATTAAATATTGACTTTTATTATTAGGTAGCTCCAGGGTGCGAATTGTTCAATTTTCAGGGGGATAGGAAATATTAAAATTCCGAGTATGTTGGGAAATACCATGCGGAAATACCATGGGAAATACCAATACATACCATGCGGGTCCGGGGCGCATAGCCCCGGGAAATTTTGAATTTCAAGATTAGATTTGGTGCATTTCTAAGCGATTTGTACACTATTTTTTGCCATTTGTCGTGATGTCATCACAACAAATGGCATTATAAAGAGGATTTGCTTTTAATTTAAAAGGGAAATCAGAAGTGGTGGGCAAGCAAAACAAATCTTGGAATTAATAAATCTTATCAAATACAGCCTATTTGCTACTAAGGCAATTTGACAGTTGTTTTGTGTGACTATTTATTTTTATAATTTTAGATTTATTTCAGAAAAAAGTAGGTATCTATTGTTTTGCTGATTAAAAGTCAACCATTTTACAGAAGGGGGGGGGGGGGGGGGTAAAACTCGATCCCTCCCTGGGATGCTTTATTGGGAAACAGAGCCGGGGATGAGAAATCCAGAGGGGGGGAAATCCCCCCCATCAATTCGCACCCTGGGTAGCTCATTAGAAATTACGTATTTACCTTTTTTTCAGTCTCTTCCGTCCATCAATCTCTAAATTAAAATGATTTGTGTAGTTGGAAGCACTCAACAACTGTCAATATGTACAAGGTGAAATGACATTTTGTTACAAACTTTCATTTATTGTCAAATAAGTCAACCAAATATTTTTTGTTCGGCAGCGTTTCACAATATTTACCCCCCGACGGCTGTCACATTAGCGCGGTGGTGGGGTTTGTGTTGGCCAATGATCCATTGCAGCTACGCCGGCGAGCATATGCTCATGTGTAAGGGTTACCCATGCCGGACAGATCAGTGGTGAGGCCCAGACCAAGAGCAGCCAGGGTCGGCCTAACCATGCCCTCCCTTGAATTTGCGGTCCCTTCGGGCCGGCCTCCCCCCTCGAGATAGTGATCTCCCTGAAATCGGGTTCCGCCGGCCCGAATCCTCACACCCCCCCGGTCCGTTCCCATTCCGGCCTGGCCTTCCCACCAGTGCTGGACTCCCCTGGATCGGGCCCGTTAGGTCGACCCCCTCCCCTTGCCCTCCAATTATGATCAACAAAGTTAAATATAACAATTAATGTGCGCAATATAACCTCGTCGTTGACGCGCCATTAAGGGAGTTCGAATCCTTCCGCCAATCTACCTGACATTGTTGTCTTGGCACTTAAAGTGTTCAATATTGCGAGGGTCAATTTCTATTCAATAACCAAAAATGAAAAAGGTTGTATGAAAAAGGTTTTATTTTATGAGGGTCTGGGAAATTTATGACTATGGAACGTGCTGTAAACAATGAAACTCTTGAGTTAGGGGGGGGGGGGGGGGGGGGGGGGGGGGGGGGGGAGTACTGAATATCTTGAGGCCTCACTAACATAATCACAATTAATTTTATTTCAGTATTTAATTTTTTCCTAATTAAATATTAATGACATTACATTATAAAATAGCAGACTGACAAATTGTAATGATTCCGGATGTGCACAAAAAATACCGATTTTTTATATTCAGCCGTTTTCTTATGCAGGTGGCCCGAATGAAGTTTTCATTAAAGTGTACTCACTCGTACAACCTGCATTCTAATTAGGGCAAATTGGTAGAACTCATTTAAATATCATAAAATAGCCAGATAATGCCCGGTGTGACTAAGCTATTTTATATTGCCGTGAGTCTTCAGGTTCAACAACAAATAATTGTGAAAGTCCAAATTTCAGTCACTTTTGGGTTTTAAAATCTCATCCCCTCATGCAACCTTAAACCAATCTAATCTAATTCACAATATTTAAACCAATACAATGATGCTTATTTTTGTCGCATTGCTCCAAAAAATGATTTTTATAGAAGTTTCTCAATTTTATTAGCATATTTTGGCAGAAGGGATAGTTTTTCCTAATTCTTTCCATCCAAGCTGTCTTGCCATTGAATATGACAAAATCGCACCATTCTGCTCCACAAATGTACATTTGACCCTGAATTTGGTAAAAGTAATCATGGCTCTCTTTCAATCGAATTTCACCGTCTTCAATTTCCCGTAAAACAAGGCATTACATGCCTTTTCCATAGACTTGTTTTTCTTTTTATATTGGACACTTGATCTCAAGCAGACCATGTTGAGGAACCTCTGTCTAAACTTTAAAGTCTAGGTTTGGTAACTGCGAAGCATTTTTCTCTGGAATCCTTGTGTTAGATCAGCCAAGGCCAGTATTTATAAACACGGTACCTGGCGAAATATGACTTCAGTTTTTAATGCAACACTACTTGCATCTATATCTAATTCAGACTAGACTACTATATATGACTTGATTGACTCGCACAAGCGTAATATCTAGTTGCTTGTAACCAATATGACTAATGTATACACCATGACTTCGCTTAACGATATATCTATTCATTTTATTACAACACTTTGTACTTGACTTTGTACGACTTGACTGGCGCTAATAACCTCGCTGTTGAGCGCCATAAACCATAATATCTGTCTATCTTGTTTTTTTTGAAATGTGAAGCACGATCTCATCCGCCAAATACAGGAAATATTTACAGATCTCTATTGTTGTGAGTCCTTTAATATGTGTTTGACATGCTCAGAAAATTTCAAGATGGTACTTTATTAGGTTTCGGAGACACAAATAAAAGAACATGGACATATCTATGTTAAAATGTCATTTAACGGTCACGATTAAATACGAATTCCGGATATGACATCCGTAAATAATTTATATTTCCCAGACCGATACTAGCACCATCCTGAAACTTTCTGAGCATGGCAAAAACATATCGGAGGTCTTATAGAAAAAAAATAAACGACACTAATTTTTGTCGGGAGGTAATCGGAGAGGTTGCCAAATGCCGTTGGTTGAGTTTATACGGAACGACTCGTAACGTAAATATAGATGATACATACGAACTTTATCGGTTCAAGTTACTGACTAAAAAAAGCGAACTAAGTTACCACTAAAGGTACTGAAATGTAAAGTTAAGTTTCTATTCAACCCTGCAAACTGGCGATATGCAAGCCAGAGCTCGGGAGAGGATCCTTTAATTTTCTTCTTCTCTTCATGACTTTTATTATGAGCCATGCGACTGTGCCGTGCAATATTTAGACAGTTTAGGTTAATGAACGCTGGAAAACGAATCATGTGATGTTATGCATTCCAAGCCTCCACGAGTTTCCCGATCATCACTGACTCGTGGCACAGGCAGTCCCTATCATTTTCCATTATCTCACACATTCCACGTCCAGGCTGCCTGCTCTGCCTCTCAATCCTTCCAGCCTTATTTCCCGAGCAGACTTTTGCACAAGTAACTGTTCTTTTTCTTTAATAGTATATCGTGGCTCAAAATTATATGGTACAAATCCTGCCCTATTCATTAAGTAAACTCAATAAGTTCAAGCTAAAATACACTGGGTACTACGGTGAATTAAACACTACGAGGTCACTGAGTAAAGCGTAGCTTGTAGATGGCAACGGCAAGTTATTTTCTTCACAAGTGAACATGTTCACTTCTTCCTGTAATGTACACGCATTATCATCTGGAGGATGTAACCAATCCTTTTCACATCGGAATAAACGACTTCGCCATCCAGAAGTGTGAGAACGTCACTTTCTTGAGCGAATTCTTCATTCGTGAACGTAGGATACACCACAGTCATGACAGTTTGGGAACATGACCTGTTGTAATTGAGTTGATCCTGTAATTTCAGACACAATTAATGTGTTTCATAACAACGCGATGACATTGACAACAACGTCTAATTGTATTTTGTAGGTTATGGTCTCTGTTATGGTGGGTTGTAGGTTATAATTTATAGGTAATGTTGACTGACAACTATCAATATACCACTTATTTTGTGATATTATAACTATTTCTTAACTTGATCCACTTCATTGTTATGCGCCAATGCCAGTTTCAGAAGTTTCTTTCCACGACTCATTGTATTAAGGAACTCAGAGTAATATTTTAATACTATTTTCTGACATAATCACAATTGAGTCATGATGGAAAGAATCATATTTCTCAAGTACAGATTAAACTTAAGTGACTTAGTTCATTTTTCTAGATTACTCTAAGGAAGCAATACCTATAGTTTGAATATAGAAAAAGACTTAACTAACTGAAGCCGTTTTTCTGTACGCAAATATTACTTATTTCATTGAAAATTTAACATAAGCCACAGGGATTTTAGTGTATTTGAGAGAAATGAGATAAGCCACTTTTCTTGATCGATTTCTTTCAAAATTACGATTCTAATGATATTAAATACTCAATAAGCCATTTTTTGGACTTATGCCACTTTACCAAGCTGCCACAGAGATCTAAGTCAGTAAAAAACTAATACAATGAGTTATATCAACCTTTTTTTCTTAGATTTCCTTAGGAGGAGAGTGTAGGCAAAGAATTTTAATTTTAATTCCAGCTGTAGGTACGTAATATCGCACTAAAATCGGCACCAGCTTCAAATCTTTATGATTAGACGAATCTATCATCACCGAAATAAACTTTGCATCACTCAGCTCTTGGCGAACTTGGGCTTCCGCTAATGGGGACAAAACATTGATAATTATTGATCTTGTTTTTGTATGGGCACACGAACATTTCTTATTATACAGCTTTTAAATTATGAATTGTGTGTAAAAATGGAAAGCGGGACAAAATAGCGTCCCGCTCATAGGTCGGGGGGACAGCGGGACAGGGTGTTCAAAAGCGGTACTGTCCCGCCAAAATCGGGACGGATGGACACTCTACACTAATCACACTTGCCCTATTGTCCGTTTCCATTCTTGCCATTACTGATATTTCATATTCTATTCCTCTTTCAAGAGTCCATTCTTCCTCATCATCTTCATCGCCATCATCCTCATCGTCTGCCTTATCCCCTGAAGAATCGCCTTCTTCATCCTCCATGTACGCCAGGCGTTGGGTCGCTAGGTCCAAAGCCGTGAATTGGACGTCGGAACGAACAAACCGGAGGTACGCAATTTCTTCTAAGTGTACAGCCTCCTCAGGTGTTGGTCCAGGCCCGTACACCAACTCGTCAATTGTATTCTAGAATTATAAAAACAATAAACTATTAAATAAATCAATAAATAAATAAATACAAACAATAAACTAATAAATAAATAAATAAATAAATGAACAAAGAGAATAAAATAAAAAGCTATACAAATAAAATAAAGCCAATATTTCAGTTTCCCTATGACTAAATTACATTTTTCAAATATAAAAATGAAAACTTACCACAGCCATAAGTACTCCGTAATACGACAGTCTGATGGAGATTGATAGTAATAGAAACGTTATTATAGACTACAACAACTGAGTTTCAAGTCAGTTCCGATCTGACAGTCGTCATGAGTGCCACGATTGATTTTCAAGCGTTCATGGTTGAAGGTTGTTTGTATGTGAATGAGTTGGCCATTATCGATAACAAATCACTCAAGTACAATGATTGGTTATTTACTTCTCCTGTAAATTTCAAAGCGGATAAAACAAACGTGTGGCTTACTGAAAATTATCATGGATTAAACCCAAAGTCCGGCGATGTTCCGTACGAAACTCTTCACGCAATCATTATGGATCACACCCGTCTGTACAAGATTTTATTCGTGAAAGGTCAGGAAAAGGCCGAATTCATCAGGCGCATCATACATCGACATGTCATTGACCTGGAGACAATGGGTTGTAGCAAGCTTCTAAGTCTTGCACATTGTGCAGCGCCGTCATCACTTCCAACATGTATGAATCATGGAGGTACAAACAGACATTGTGCTATTCGAAACGTGTTTGTACTTGCACGCTGGGTGAAGGGGAACTCTGACATCACCGACCTCACTAAGACGTCCGCACGATTGAAAACGTTCAAAAATGTTAAAAGTATCCACGTGACCCACGTGATTCTAATTATGAAGTTCGCAAGTGACATGGCTTCGTGCCACGGCCAGAAAATAAAAAAGGGGCGGAGCCTTGAGTGATGGCGGTTTCCAGCGGCGGTTTTCGGCGGCGGTGGTGGGGGCGGCTTCCGTGGCGGCTTCCGGTGGCGGCGGTCCAAAACGAAACCAATGATAAATCGATAAAAAATCGATAAAAAATACGATTAAAAAATTGATAAAAAATCGATAAAAACATTTGGTAAAAAATCGATAAAAAATTGATGAAAAATGATGACGTCATAATCTATTTATAGTGTACCCAACCGCCATGCCTTCTACTTCTAGCTATTGGGAATTGCGTGGGATTTATTCCGCATTTCTATTCAACTTGCTATTTACAATGAGCAAGAATGTATTTAAAATTGTGTTTTATTCAGCCTGAGTCAACTTTGACAATGTCTGGGACAGCAATACCCTGCGTGGATTCCGTCAGGTTCCTGGGCCTCTGCTTCGACAGCCAGCTGACTTGGAAGTCCCACGTGCAGCAGCTGAAGATCAAATGCACTAAGACACTGAACATCCTAAAAGTGCTTAGCGGTACATCGTGGGGCGCCGACCGAACCGTGATGCTTAGGCTATACAGAGCTCTAATTCGGTCACGCCTAGACTATGGCAGCATTGTATATTCTTCGGCAAGGCCTTCGGTGTTAAAGACCATAGATCCGGTACACAACGCGGGCATCAGGCTGGCAATAGGAGCCTTCCGTTCCAGCCCGGTGACCAGCCTGTGCTGCGAGTCAGGAGAGCCACCTCTAGCTATCAGGAGAGATTACCTCCTCAGCTGCTATGTGGCAAAGCTAAAAGCAATGTCTCAATCTGTGACAGGAATGAAGCAGTGGAGTTTCTGAGTTCCAGTGATGGTTCTTCAACTCAGAAACCTTCAATTCCTGAGTCTAGCCTTGGCAGCGTGGTCTTCTTCCGTGCAGAAAGTGAAATCGACGGCTTCAATGTTCATCCTTGTCCACTCAAATAGTTGCAGTGGAGTCATGATCTGCTACTCTTAGGGGCGCTGCAGACTGGCGCGAGCAGCGAGCCTCTTCACCGTCCCTCCGACGCCGTCGCACGCTCCTTTGCCATGTGATGTGGCAAAGAAGTGCCATTCGGCGGCGATGCCGATGTCCTCCTGGTGATGAAACAGGTTGTGAAATTCTTCCGGTTCTTGTACTGGGAGGCGGCCCCGTCGGAGAAGTAGATGATCTTCTTCGGAGCTGCGCCCTGGACACTAGTCAGATACTCGATCAGCTTCCTCTGGAATGAGTGGACTGCCACTGTATTATGAGTGAGACAGTCTGATATCACGACGAAGCTGACGTGTCGCTCCTCCCCACATACGAGATAGTAGGCCACGAACGGATGGATTGTTGCCGAGGAGTTATTCCAATGGAATCCCTGCGCTTCATCTTGAAGAACAAAGCGTCGATTGGAGCGGGGTTGTTGAGATGCAAGTCTGCCTTTCTCAGGCAATTGAAAATGGTCTCGCCGATGACGCCATCCCAAGCAGAGGCGATGAATGTCATTGCCTGTAGCACATTCAGCTTCATGAGCCGGCTGTTTGTTCTCTGGAGCGGCTGACGTCGGTATTTCGTTTTAAAGTTTTGAATTATTCCAAAATCCAGTGAAGTACAAACTTCACAGTGACTTTTCTCATGTACGATGTTTCCGAGGGTTGAGTGGTCCATGACCAACTTAATTTTCCGATTTTTAGCCACCATTCTTGCGTCGATACCTCGTATCCACTCCTCGAGGACCTTCGTGGTTACACACGCTTTTTTGTTGTGCTTGTATTGCGTGGGAAGCGTACGCACATTTTTAAAGCACCTTGGTTTGCCAATTTTTTGTCAAATAAGTCAATGAAGCAGCGTTTTACAATATTTAAAACAATACATTGATGATTATTTTTGTTGCCTTATGTACTCCAAATAATGTTTTGTATAATAGTTATTTTGGCAAAAGGAAAGGTTTTTCCTAATTATTTCCACCCAAACAGTCTTGCCATTGAATATGGCAAAATCGCACCAATCAACTCCACAATGTACGTTTGCCCCTGAATTTGGTAAAGTAATCATGGCTCTCTTTCAAGAGAATTTTACCTTCCACAAATTTACTGTAAAACAAGGCATCGCATTCCTCTTCCATTGCGTTTTTTTTTATTATGGACACTCCGGAGAGCATCCAAGATAGGTAATTCCGGGGTTTACAACGAACCCATCCGAGTACACAGAGACATCGCTACCATTGTTATGCATAGCCTTAACATACTCGGCCCGAGCGATCGATTCATGTTGCTTGCCGTTCATAACACTTTTCACAAAGTCAATGTATTTTCCGGCATACATAGCACTGACAAACTTCGAGTCAACCGTCTTTTTCCGCTTGCAAATCTTGCCGTAGTTCGAAGTCGTTAATCTTTCCTTCCTGGCGTCAAACCACGGACTCGTGGACTAGATCGACCACCTCAGGAAAAGTGATGCCTGATCCATCATCGACGTCGACCTCTTCACCATTATTGACTTCCATAATCTTGAGAGGCAAGTCCGGGAAGTTTGTCGGACTTGAGATTAGTACTTGAGTAATCTGAAGTTGGTGGGCTTACAAATAAATTATTACCTTCTTTGAGTAGCCGCTGACTTCCCTCGTTCCCTACATATTTAATAAAAGATTAAAGAACTCACAATGAAACAATATAACTTTGGGAAGTGGAAGCGGCGGCGTCGCGAGGGCTCTGCTCGCCAATGCTGTACAAGCACTTCACTTCCACTAGGCCGTCCTTGTTGTAAGCCCATCTGGACTTGCGCCAAGTATGGGCAATCTGGTTGATATAAATGCCGCATGCATCGACTGCTTCTTCATACTCTTTTATGGCATCGTCTTCATTGTCGATGCTATATTGCATGGCCCTTGAAACTGGTACCAGAGAGCAGCAGATCGAAAATGAATACAAATTTGATTATTTTGACTTTAGACAGCCTAAAAGGGCTTTAAGATTCGATTATTTAATCTTAAAATATTATACCTATAAAAGATTCATTTCTTTTAATTTTCTCTCGCCTGGTTATGGCATGGTGTTTGTGAGGGCGCCTATTGATGACATTTCCGAAGTTAGACGACGTCAGAATATTGTGTCGGCATCCCGCAATTTTTTATCTTTGCGCTGGCCAACTGTAGTCCTCTCAAGTTGAGTCGCCATCTCCATCGCGTGTCGTACCAAATCTCATCGCGACACGGGGACATCCGAGACAACTTCCGGGTCCCGTCGGTCCATCCTCGGGAGATGAGGTCGTGCGTGTCGTGCCAAATCTCCTCGAGGTAAATAATAGGTCTCTATTCTGCCCGCCGCTTCAAAATCTTACTGAAATAAATATAACGTAAAGCAGGAATTCTAGGTGACTCCATAATTGCAAGCCTATTTTTAATTTTTTTGTACCTAAATCCGAGACTTTTTACACGTTTGAGAAGTGTGTCCTCGCTATGCCGTAATGGCACTGCTGTGTCTTTCGTGTTTTTGATGAGGCTAGCACGTTCTCACTTGGCCGCGTTTGACCATCGTTCTCTCAGTCGAGTAGCCAATCCCTGTAGCTTTCCTAGAGCACCATACTTCTTGTGACGTCAATGACAATCTTTAACAACACGACTTCATACATGCATTTTATTACAACTACTTGTTGTATGACTTGGCTGGCGCTGATAACCTCGCTGTTAAGCGCCATAAACCATAATATCTATTCTTGTCACGTTTGAAATTATTGTATACATTAAGGATTATCTGCTGACATTTCTTTGGTATCGATCCAGACATTCGTTTCTTCTTCTCTGGCGGCTGTTCTGTGTCCGAGCTTACCGTGTCACTATCACTTTCTCTCCCACTTGTCAACCCATCGTCTGACATATTGGGCATTTCCAATAACGGCGAAGTGTCGTGATTTTCCTCAGGTGCTCTTTCAATATCACGTTGTCACTTTCTGCTGCAGTATCAATTGGAATCTGACCGGGGTGTGATTCCCACGAACGAAACATTTGTATGTTATACGGGGGGGGGGGGGGGGGGGGGGGTCATTTTCATAGGTTGGTTGATAGTCGTTGAGCGGAAACGGTTGTGGTGAGTAAATTTTGTGCTGTGAATGTGATGGAAGCTGATATGTTTCACTAAGGTGCGACTGCGAGCTAACTGAAGTGTGGTTAGCGTTGCTCCAATGATTTGCGCTAAATGCTGATGATTGGATTGATTTTGAAATTCCAGAGAGGAGTTCTTGCTGTAGTTTTCGATTGAGGTTCCGCAGTTCGGTGATCTCTAGCTCATGCTTCTTCTGAGCATTTGGAGCGGTTTTCGAGCGAAATACAAAATATAAATACCTATATTAATCAATTACTCCGTATCAACACTCCGTATATTTACTTATAGTGTTTTCGTGCCCGACACATACTGACCACATAGTATAATATAATAATAATAATCTTTATTATTTAGCCTATTTAGGCTATTGCAAGTACATTAAAATATACTACATTACATTACAATCATTTTATATAGCACTTAAAAAATAAAGTTTGTCAAGTCATTAAAAGTTATCCTTTACAAAGTCAACGATACCTCTTTTAAATTCACAAATACTTTTGGAATTCTTAATGTTATTCTCAATTTTGTTATAAGTTACAATGCCACTATAAAAGATGGACTTTTGTGTGCTAGATTTATTTTTCTTACTTAATATATTTGTTTACAATTTGAGTAAAGTGATCATGTACAGTTTCTAAATTTTTCATACTTTTAACTAGAGCCTTTGGAAGAAATCCACTTAACATTTTATATATAAATACCATAGTATTTAGTGCTATTCTTTTTTGAACAGATAGCCATTGAAGAGCATCAAGCATTTTCTTGATGTTAGTATATCTATCACATTTTAGGATCGCTCGCATAGCTCTGTTCTGTATTTTCTGTAAAGCCATGATATCAGTTTTATTTATGTCCCACAGTAAGGTACTACAATAATCAATGTGGGGAATTATTACAGTTTTATAAATTAAGCACAGTATTCTAGATGGTAAAAATCCTAACCTACACAACAGTCCAGTCTTCTGACTCATTCTACCAATAACATATCGAGAATGTTTTGAAAATTTTAAATGTTTATCTACTACAATTTCCAGGTACTTAAACTCATCTACAAAGTCAGGGCTTTCCCCATTAATAATAACCCTCACCGATGGACTGACACCTTGACGCGGTGGTGAGGCTTAAGGGGCCGGCCCACATCAAAGGGTTGGTCGCAACTAAGATCAGTCCACTCATTGCACAGCTTAAATTCGTGCATACACATCACATTCTCATCATCATTTTCCTCTTGGTTTTATTTTATCTTTCATTTTTACATGCCATTTTTTGCCTGTGCAATGAGTAACGTTGACGACCCTGCGATCCGGACACTCTGGTAAATTATTGGATTTAGTTGTACCGGGCTCGTGATTGAATTGCGCCGGTCGCAATACCTGTGCGGGAAGGCTTGTATGACAATATCAGGCTGGACTGTGCAGGGAAGGGATCGGTTGCGTTCATGAGCGTTCCGGACGTAAAATTAGCACTTTCCTTGCTTTTGTTCTTTAAGGTTGCATGAGGGGATGAGATTTTAAAACCCAAAAGTGACTGAAATTTGGACTTTCACAATTATTTGTTGTTGAACCTGAAGACTCACGGCAATATAAAATAGCTTAGTCACACCGGGCATTATCTGGCTATTTTATGATATTTAAATGAGTTCTACCAATTTGCCCTTATTAGAATGCAGGTTGTACGAGTGAGTACACTTTAATGAAAACTTCATTCGGGCCACCTGCATAAGAAAACGGCTGAATATAAAAAATCGGTATTTTTTGTGCACATCCGGAATCATTACAATTTGTCAGTCTGCTATTTTATAATGTAATGTCATTAATATTTAATTGGGAAAAAATTAAATACTGAAATAAAATTAATTGTGTTTATGTTAGTGAGGCCTCAAGATATTCAGTACTCCCCCCCCCCTAACTCAAGAGTTTCATTGTTTACAGCACGTTCCATAGTCATAAATTTCCCAGACCCTCATAAGATAAAACCTTTTTCATACAATCTTTTTGGTTATTGAATAGAAATTGACCCTCGCAATATTGAACACTTAAAGTGCCAAGACAACAATGTCAGGTAGATTGGCGGAAGGATTCGAAACCCCTTAAGCCAGTCTTCACTAACGGCCCGGCAGCCATGCAGGCCCGTTGACATGTCTAGCGCTGTGTGGCTGTTATGGCATTTTTGTTAATAGGACCGTCACGAGTCACGTGGCGGTAGGACCCCTAGGCCTGGTTGAACACGCCCTGAGGAGGAAGAGGTAAGCAAGGTTGTCCCCGAACAACGTATGGATACCCTTATTGTCAACTCCCCCCCATTTAGACAAGTGAATAGATCAAAAAGGCCAAAACCTCTTTTGAATACATTTTGAATTGAGGACTTCTTCGAGATCCCCAAGGCGTTCTCGAAGTTCCTAATAATGGAAAGGGATGAGAAAGGAAAATCGTTCCTAACTGTATCTCCTTTCTCAATAGTTAAGGCTATTGAGAACATTACAACTGGAACAAGGAATATTGAAAAACTGAATAATGGAACACTCCTAATTGAAACTGCGAACGCCGCCCAGTCGGAAAAGATTATTAAATGTACATCCCTAGTAAACTTGTTTCCCATAAAAGTCACTCCACACCAATATCTAAACACTTCGAAAGGTGTAGTGTCGTGCTACGACCTTATTACGTGCGAGGTTGACGAAATTAAACACGAGCTTAAGGCCCAGAATGTGATAGACGTTTACCAGTGGCGTCCAAGCAACGCCAACCTAAATAACCTTCTCGACACCGGACTTACCTTCCACCGTAATAGCCGGCTTTCATAAACTCAACGTTAGGCCATATGTCCCGAACCCGATGCGCTGCTTTACATGCCAACGGTACGGGCATACTAAAAATAATTGTAAAGCAAAGGCCAGATGCGGCAATTGCGGCGAATATACACACGCGGGTGATGGATGCAATGCCCAGCCCGTGTGTGTCAACTGCAAAGGCCCTCATGCAGCCTACTCTCGCTCTTGTCCAAAGTGGCAAGAGGAGAAGAATATTAAAGAAATTATGGTTGTTGAGAAGTTAAAAATCAGAGACGCACGACAAAAATATAATCACCAAAGTCCAAAACAAAAATTTTCCGACACTTACGCCTCAGTTGCAACTAAAAGCCAGCCGTCTGCTGAGCAACAAAAGAAACACCAGGAGAATGAAGATGAAGAAAAGAAAGAGATGAGGCAAATGATCCAGGCACTACTGAAAACACAAGAAGTCTTGCAACAACAAATTATCGAGCAGACTGCAATGATAGATGATCTGTTATCCCAGCTCAAGCACGGAGCGACCGCTCCAGCAACAGCTGGGACTCCACCTGCCAATGTACCGGAGCCTCCCACCAAGCAGGTGGAGGCACGAAAGAATAAGTCCAACGCTTCCAATGAGACAACCGCTGCCCGGACTCTCCAGGCAACGATTGGCTCATCCAAACCTAATGCGGAATACCTCAAACAAAAGCCAGTTGCCCCAAACCAAGAACAGTTGGATAGGGGCAACAACAACAAGAAAAAGCAAAGAAGGCAAAAAGCGGTGACTCAATTGCGTCACACACTGCGGCCGGTGATAAATCGCTGCCCAGTGAAAGTGATGACGCGGAGGATATCTTCACCGGTCCTCCTCTAATACTACCTTCACATCCCCTATCAGCATTTTTACGACAACCTTCTACTAGATAGTAAGGGCTCTTTTTAACCAACTGACTATGGACATCGTCCAGTGGAATTGTAACGGTTTTAACGCTCACTCCGAGGAGTTGAGAGTATTGACATCAACTCTTAGACCCTCTTGCATTAGTTTGCAAGAGACTCGTTTTAAACCCACTGACAATTCTATCTTAAGAAACTACACGCTTTACCGAAAAGACAAACTCTCATTTGAAAGGGCTAGCGGTGGAGTAGCATTAGCTATCCACGATGACCATTATTCAGAGGAACTGATAATAAACACCCCTACAAGCCGTCGCTGTCAGGGTGAGCAGTTCCTGTTCAATGACAGTATGTAGTTTGTACCTGGCACCAGGTGACGTAGTTCATGAACGAGAACTGAAAACTTCTATGAAACTTCTATTCAAGATGGATTCCGTGTAGATGTGGTAGTCTTCATGGGACAACCTTCTCGAGAACAAACTCAAGGCGATTAAAGCCCCAGTACGACTTCCTAAGGTATGTGTTTCAATGAATGGTAGTTGGTGTTGTAAGAGCTGAGGCGTCAAAAAAATGTTGTTTTCGGCCCATGAGCAGAATTTCACCCCTTCTTAGTTTCCGGTCACGGATGGGGCACTGACGTCAGTGCGAGGGATCGCTCGGCGTCAAGACAGCAGGATGCAGCGCGTTGACTGTCTTCGGTTGATTCTTGTGATTTCATGAATACGGGTGTATTTTAGGCGTTATTATTTTATGCGAGGAAGGCAGGACATAAATAAACTTAGTATTTGTAGTGCTTTTATTAAATAACTAGTAGGTATTTCATTATTATAGAAAATTGAAATAGTGATTATAAAATCGTTTACATTAGTGACTATAACAGTGAATAAATAGAATTGAATAATGTAAGTTTTAGTTTAAATTTTTTACTGCGTGTGAAATACCGTAACAATGGTTGAATAATGCTGTGTATATGAATGTAACAATACTCTAAAATGTGTAGGCGCGGATGGAAATAAACTCTCTTTTTATAGATTTCCCAGTCAGTCATCAGCAGACCGATGTAAACAATGGCTTCATAATATTAACAGAGACAACTTTACTCCTACTTAATCATCACTATAGTTTGTTCAAACCACTTTACAGAGACTGATTATGACATTGCAAATAGATTAAAGTGCGAATTACTTCCGTGTGCGAATGTGCGAATTACTGAATGCATCGCCGAAATCTGTCTGGAAATCAGATTGTAGGTATCTAAGAAACCACCGCCAAGTGGACGAGTTTGGAATAATTATCGGGAAAAATTTCTTGGTAAACCACGGTAAAATCAGGGACATTTGACTTATTTGAGATTTGACAATTATCATATTGTGTCGGCATAGAGTTAGTAGGTTGCTTCAGCGTAAAAGTACGCGGCCGGCCGCGTGCTGGCTTGCAGGGCGGTCCCTCTCACTGACGTCATTGCTCTATGCGTTGCGGGCTTGCGTTCAGTGTGTGGCGGGTTGCGGCATGAGTTTAATTGTCACATTGTGAGCGTTGTGATTGTCGGATCTATTTTATTTTTTGGAATATTAGATAAAATCATTCTTGTCACATTATTATGTAGAAGCTGAAGCAACCTGGCCAAGGCCTTTAAACCCCGCGTCGGACCATGGCAATCGTCAGCACGTCGATCTCGGAGGGAGGAGGTCGTCGTCGCTCGACTCCGGATTGGCCACACACGATTGACCCACGGGTTCTTAATGAATAGAGAGGAAAAGCCACAATGTCACATCTGTGATGTTCCTCTAACAGTCCAACACATGTTGATGGACTGTGAAGAATATCGCCAAGCACGCCGCCGCCATCGTCTCTCGAGTAATCTCAGCGAGGTGCTCGGAGACGATGAGAAATCCATAGATAAGCTTATCAACTTCCTGAAAGATACTGCGATCTTAGGCGATATCTAGTCACGCACAGCACCACGCTGTAAGAGGTTTTATCATGGACAAGTAGTTAGCTATGTAGTTTTAGACCAGCCAGGGCCAGTATTTATAAAAACGGCACCTGGCTCAACATGACCTCAGTTTCCACTGTAATACCAGCTCATATTTTATCCAGACTGACTACTTTATTTTACATTATTGACTCGCACTAGCGTAGAACCTACACTGTGAGAAAAACTTTGTGAATTTTACAAGTAATGTATGTGGCAACTGATTCACCAACTACATTTTGGTTAAATTATAGAATACAGTGTTCTGGTTATATTTTTACTCATTAGTTGTTTTAAATCCCGCCGATGTGTAAAATTACAACTGCAATGTATGAATAATATCACATACCAAGGGCAGTAAAATATCTATCTATTTTCGATAATTTACAAGGCCAATGTATGAATAATATTACAAACCAAGGGCAGTAAAATATCTATCTATTTTCGATAATTTACAAGGCCAATGAATGAATAATATCACATACCAAGGGCAGTAAAATATCTATCTATTTTCGATAATTTACAAGGCCAATGTATGAATAATATACAAAGCAAATGCAGTAAAATATCTACCTAGTATTAATCATTTTCAAGGCCAATGTATGAATAATATAGCAAAGCAAACGTAGTAAAATATCTGCTAGTTTCGATAATTTACAAGGCCAATGTATGAATAATATAGCAAACCAAGGGCAGTTAATTATCAATCCAGATCCATTAATTTACAAGGCCAATGTTTGAATAATATAGCAAAGCAAATGCAGTAAAATATCTACCTAGTATTGATCATTTACAAGGCCAATGTATGAATAATATATCAAAGCAAATGCAGTAAAATATCTACCTAGTATTGATCATTTACAAGGCCAATGTATGAATAATATAGCAAAGCAAATGCAGTAAAATATCTACCTAGTATTGATCATTTACAAGGCCAATGTATGAATAATATATCAAAGCAAATGCAGTAAAATATCTACCTAGTATTGATCATTTAAAGGCCAATGTTTGAAGTATATCTGCGATCATAAACTACAGAGATAGTTCAAAGTATTTAAAATCTTTGCGTTTTTTCTCAGTAGGTATGTTTACTTAATTCGCGTACCGCAAAAGGTTTCGAGTCCCACCGAAAGTGAGCACGCAGCGCTGTAGTAGCGATCGGTATTAGCGCTACTACAGCGCTGCGTGCTCACTTTCGGTGGGGCTCGAAACCTTTTGCGGTACGCGAATTAAGTAAACATACCTACTGAGAAAAAAACGCATAGATTTTAAATACTTTGAACTATATCTGTAATTTATGATCGCAGATAATATCACAAAGTGAAGTAAAATGATATAACTACTCTTCAGTGCTGAATTTTTAGATTTATTTTATTTTTTATAGTTAAAGACACTTGACTGGTATTTTTACACTGAGTGGCTTTTTATAAATATATAATCACAATGAAGGTGCAGTAAATTCTGCTTTATATTGTAACACAGTAATATTAAATGACTATTACAAGGAAAAAAGGACAGGATTTAAAATAGGTAAAAACAAAAATATAGTAGAATGTAGTACTTGTAAAAAATAATGATAATTTATTATGAAGAAAATATCAATCGTTTGTTATTTACAGTCACATGTATTTCCACATTCGCTAAATGGCAAAATAGCGAGATATCATATTTCAAACTATAAATTTCTTTATGATACCTATTATCATAACATTGCATTAATTCGATCGTGAAAAATGAATCAAAAAGCAACATATTGATTGACTCGATACAAGATTGAAATGAATAATGATAATTTATTATGAAGAAAATATCAATTGTTTGTTATTTACAGGCACATGTATTTCCACATTCGCTAAATGGCAAAATATCGAGATATCATATTTTAAACTATACATTTCTTTAAGATTACTATTATCATAACATTGCATTAATCCGATCGGGAAAAATTAATCCTTTAAGCCTAACACAGAAAGAACATATTGATTGCTCCATACAAGATTGCAATGTAATATTTGTTCAAATATTATTGCAAAGTTATTGCGTTATACCTACGAAAATAGATCTTTCTCTTTGAAAAGAAAATACTATAATCTACATTTGACGTTCGTTATGGCTAACTTTGCTTCCTACATACGTTTTACGTTTTACTTGTTTGTCTCGAAATAATTAAATTACAATTTGAACAAATGCAACGTTCTTAAAATTAACATTTTTAAAACACAAAAAATGGCGCGAAATTGCAAATATTTAAAACAAAATGTATGCAATTTTAAAACCATATAATCTTGGCTCTAATTATAAGCCATTGAGTCTCAATAGTCTATTCGCAATAGTATCAAACTTCCTCCTCCCTCATTACTCTACTCTAGTAATTGCCATTGCCGTTTGTACGCAGCGACATTTGTTTGTATTTTAAGTACCTTCTCGTTGTACGAAGCTGGGGGATTCTTGTTTTTACCACGGTGTGTTTTGGATCCGATGTCGTCAATTTTCATGATGGGTCTGCAATCAGAGACAATGCCAATTAGACATATATCCACACTATTTTGGAAGTAACACGTTACAAAAAATTTCAAATATCTTTGGTTTCACGCTTTCTCTTCACTCCCGGCTGGAATGCTGCTTATTGCCTGCATCTGCGCTATATAAATATATAAAATGTTAGTGCAATGTTAGTGTTAGTGCGATTCTTTGAAGTACTTTCCTTCCTGTGAAAAAAATGTATCAGGTCTAAGTATCAGGTCTGATATCGAGAGAACTGATTGGACAGTAGCGACGTGATCTGAACGCTGAAAACAAACGTTTTTTACTTGTGTATACATTTGAGCACATTACAATAAAATAAATATTGACCACCACCTGTAACGCTTTCTCGACTGCTTGCCTAGAATGACACGATAATTACACGCTGCAAAGAAACTTCCAATTGAATATATTCTGCAACTATAGAGATCAAGCTGAGAAGGACGTAACCAAAATCTGAAATCATGAAATCTTGCATAAACTTGATACGTTCTTTCAACTTCTTTGCACTGAAGATTATTTAACAGGGGATCAAACTCGGTACAAACTGCAATATTTCCTTTTCCTCGTCTTCAGAAAATAGTATGCTGTTGGCCTTATTAGTGAGGGTTTACTAGTCTAATAATCGTACAAATTATGCGCTAGCATGGAAACACCTTTCGGAGCAAGTACCTAATTATTTAATTAAAATATATAATTAAAATGTAAAATTTTAAGTCTTCAAGACGTTTTGAAAACGTTTTGCTCAGAGTTAAAATAAAATATATGTTATTGTTTTATAAAACTCATTTCTAAAATTCCCATAAATTATACGAGTGTATTACAATAATTATTAAGAATATAAAATTAATCTCCGAATTAATAATATATAGTGAAGCAGTCGCTCCACTCAGCCAAAATAGTCCTATATGCCTTGGAATTGAAGCATGGAGAAGGTTTCTTTCTTTCATTTGCAATATTGCTTGGTTTTTCCCTAAACAGCACTTATGATTTGGTTATTTATGTATACAACTTTGTATCCTTGTGAGATATTGTGTGAATAAAATATTTTTAAATTGAAATTGAATTTCAGGGATAAAATGTAGTATACATTTTCCAAATATTTCAAGAAAGGTTGCCATAGTAACCTATATATTAAGGTATACGAAAAAAACAAATCTGACCGCGGCAATCCAAAGTTCATATTTAGAGTGATTATATATGAAAGAAAGATATTTAAGTAGTAAGTACATAGTTAATAACTAGGAAAACGCTCTGAGTAACGCGTTGAAGAGCGAGCACGGATACGCGCAACACTTCGAACCGAAATTATGTCTATCGAAAATGTCATTAAAACTTAAAAGCTAGTAATTCTCTTCGAGCATTAATAGTTGGGTAGAGAAAGCATTGACCTATCCTGCCACTGTGCGAGTTGAGGATTTAGTCTAAGGTTGAGGCAAACATATCGCCACACCTGTCACGTGACGTCCATAAGCACTGCAGTGATTGAGGGTAGGAAATGTCACGTGACTTGTGTATAGCCAGAGCTAAAAATTACAATATCTCGTCAGTGTAACTTTTCAACTCAAATCAAACGTTGTGTTCAGTATTCATTATTATTAGACAATAGATATATAATGTTTCTAGGAATGTAGGTAGTTATTTATGTTGATAAATACTAATAATAAACCCTGCCGAGATGTTTGCCTCAAGTTTTTCCCGTCGTGCTAACTCTACCCAACTATATATGCTCGAAGGTAATTCTTGAATTTCTTCACAGATTTATATGAAAATCTCAAAAAAATCCTAAAATATTTCCCAATAACCATGCAAAGCTTTAAGTTGATTGATCAAACGGTTCATTGTTAATTTAAAAAAATCACAAAAAATAATAAAAAAAAATATATATATATACCTGGGGGGACCACTCATGATATAAATGTGTATACACAATATTAAATCTTTCTGTTGAACGATCATATCTATGCTCTAACTACCTTGGAACTGAAGATTCGAACTTGCCGTTAAATATGAAATTCGATAAATTTGACAACCAACACGCAAAATGTCCGTAAACTGTCAATAACTTTTGAATTTAAACACAGATAAGTCTGAAAATTATCAAAAATACAGATAATGTTAGTCCCAATGACCATGCAAAGTTTTAAGTTGATCGGTCAAAAGCAGTGTTGTGATTAGATAATTTTATTTTTATCTAGATAAAGATAAAGAACCTGCCAAATATTTATCTAGATAAGATAATAGATAAATTTCCAAGAAATCATCTAGATAATAGATAAAGATAATAAATAATTATCTAGATAATGGTAATAGATAATAGATAATTTTTGGTGCCAAATACCTAATTATTTTCAAATCCAAAGGTCGGGGCTCGAGTTTTTAAAAATGGGGTCGTCAAAACAAGAAAATTCATGCAACTAAGCGGAGATGATTTTCCTTTTTCATATCATCTGACATTTGTGGTTCGTGCATGTTCATACACTCAAATGCATTTTGAATGTTATATTTTTTATCTAGATAATTGCCAATAGATAACAATATTTTTATCTAGATAAAAATAAAGATAACTAATAATTTAATTATCTAGATAAGATAATAGATAAAAAATAATTATCTAGATAAGTCACAACACTGGTCAAAAGGTTCTTGTTTAAATTTCAATAATCACATGAAATATTTTATTTAATTTTAACCAATGGGAGGATTTGTCTGAAACTTTGTAAGATTGGGGACAATGTCGGCCGTAATGACTTGTCAAAATTTCAAATTGATCAAATCAATTAATCGAAAGATATTTTTTTTTAAATTTAAACCAATCACAGGCTCCAGTTCAAAAACGATCCCAGGGACCGCATAGTACACATACGTTAGTATGTGTGCAAATTTTCATATTGATTGGTTGTGCGGTTTGACCTGGGCAGTGCAGGCAAAAAAAGCACACACACACACACAGAGAAAGTGCCATAAGAGTTCCGTGGTTCCGAGCGAGCTACGCTCGCTCAATAATTTGATATCAACAACAATGAGTTATTGCCAAATTTAGAAATTTGAGACATAGAGAGACATAGATGGTTTTTCACGCGGTGAGTTTTTTTTAAGGGGCTTGTTATATTTGCTTGGCTAGGGGGGGGGGGGGGGGGGGGGAAGGAAGTAACGCACTTGTAATCTATGTCTGTCTGTACTCCGTATGTATGTTTCATATACTAATATACACTGTTTCTCTGATTAAGTAAAGTTTGGCAGTACTCCTAAGTAGGGATGGCACTTTTACCGGTTCTGAAAAAATTGGTAAATTTACCGGTACATTTACGGGTCAGCGGTAAATTTTGAAAAATGATAGCAGATACCAAATCATGACTATACCAAATACAAAAATGACCCTACTTTATTATTTGACCCATTTACAAAGATTACCAGTCAGGACAATACCAATATCTCTATAATCAATATTTATGATGACAATACTGCATATTAATAAGGGATAATAACTGATCGAAATAACATATGGCAGAATAGCAAAATGATTCGACCAACTAGTTCCCCCATAAGAGGAATTGTCGACCATACCAATTTGATCAAGTTACAATGCATCGCTATGCTGTCTGCTAAACAAGCAAACCCTGACAAAGATTCCGACATTGGAAGTAATATATAAAGGAATTATCATTCAGATTGATTGAGGACAACAAAAAATGAACGTAAAATATGCTTGACTGCTAATGTTGTCACACTGAAGTTTACTTAAATAATTACTTAAAATTTGATATCTCCATCCATACATTCAAAAGGATTAAAAAAACATAATTTACAATTTTTTTACCGGTAAATTAATAATCGGTATATTTACCGGTAAATTTACCTTAATTTACCGGTAAATTTAAAGGGCCGGCTTCAGGCATAAGCGACGTACGCGACCGCGTACGGCGGCACATTCGGATAGGCGGCACTTTCAGCAATTTTCGAAAATGTATTATTTTGTGAATCATAAGTACGTAATTTCGTCCAATATTCAAGCTCGGAAGAAATACAATTATTTTGGGGGAAATAACGACTGATGTTTTGTTATGTCTCGAAACAAATCACGTTCGTTCCTAAACTTTATGTTTGCGCATGAAAAATTACATAGAAAAATGGATTTCAATGTTGAAGTAATTTCACCAGAAACGCGTAGATTTACTTCAAAATGACCATGAAGTGGAAAAAATTCGGGAGAGTCCCCCCCCCCCCCCCTCACGAAATCAGAGCATCATCTAAGAAAGCAGCATACATTTAAAATAATATGTGAAAAAAAGGCAGATCATGTCGAAAACTTACCAAAATGATTGAAATTATTTGGGTAATTTATATTTCCCAAAAATAACTAATCTGCGATTCAAAATTGCACCAAATCGAATGACCTTGAATCAAAATTTTCTCGGGGGGCTGCGCCCCCGAACCCCCCTCTTCGACCCTAATCTTTCAAATTTGTAAGAATGTCTGCCCCCCCCCTTCCCCCCCCCCCCCCCCCCCCAGAAATGTCATCCTTCGTACGCCCTTGATAGGCGGCATTATCATTTTTCGCGTACATCAAGAATGTACCAAAAGCCGGCCCTGCAGTTAATTTACTGGTGCCATCCTTACTCCTAAGACCCTTCGCAATCGCAGTCCACCCCCCCCCCCCTCACATGTCCTGCACCCACAACTCCACCCCTTAAATAGGGCAAGAAGACGGCATCCGCTTATACAGCGTTTGACCGATGTAAACAAAATTTGGTATAGTTTCCTAGGGACTTTCCAAACTTTTAGATACCCCCCCCCCCCCCCCCCCCCCCCCCCCAACAATACACTCTGTTAATATTATTAAATGTGCTACGTTTCGCCGCCGAGGCAGACAGCATTTTCAGGCACGGAGGTCAGGGTGCAAACTATGAAAGGTAGAAATTATATCTAAAATATTTTACAATAATATTTAACAGTTTCTACTCATCCTTCTCCGACGACATGTACACTCGACAAATCATTAAACGGTATTTAAAAGAAATGGATTCTCTGAAAAAAATTTATGGCACCTTCCCATGAAGTCTGTGATAACGCATCATCTAACTCTAGTAGGTGAGCTCTGATTTCATTGATAATAACAAGGATTGATTGTCAAGGAACCTTACCAGCAGCCAATCTGTTTCGTTCAAATACCGTTTTATGATTTGTTGAGTGTCCCTTTTGCATTGAGTTGAGATAGTATATAATGCTTACCTCTGGATAAACTCCATGATGGCAGAGACTTGTGGTGGATACTGCATTGCAAACACGTAATACATAGCAAACGACAGCAATATGGCGGTGTAGGCTGTCTCGTGGTCCTCCATCGCTTGTTTCTCAGCCACAGGGAAGCAGCGCACTCCAGCGGCAAGGATGTCGTCTCCGAGAACAGCCACATGGGGATTGCTTGCTTCTGCAGCGGTTTGGATGTCACGGGCTGACGCGGTGTCCTGGAATTAAAGTAAAATTAAGCTTTTATGGAGAGTGTAAAAGTACGATAAGCATTTCCTCTTTTTAATTTTACTTTTAGGACTGATAGGATACAATTTGTTCGTACTGTAGATCGTCACGCCCCACAGCGAACAAGCAAGGTCACCCTTACTCAAAATAAGATACTCTTTCAGAGCAAAAATTGATTAGTGCTAAAAATGTCTTGATATCACTACTTTCCAATGCTGAATTTTTTAGATTTCGCAATTTTTTTTGGTTGAAGAGACTTGGCTGGTATTTTTACATTGAGTGCTTTTTTATGGGGATACATTTTACATCAGGTAATCTGTTCGATTGGGTATTGAATTCAATAGTATATAACATTATGGAAATTACAAAATACCTCGAAATGCTTGAATAGAAGCTGTTTATCCTGCTTCCAGTAAGATGTCAGCATCATGATAATATGCACAAAGCGGCCCTCGTTGCA